>JANUWF010001034.1:1800000-2379705 GCA_026120185.1 Voacanga thouarsii | reverse complement strand
AGGTCGTCAGGTTGAGGTTGACCTGGCGTAGTTGACCTCATGCAAATAGCGATGGTTTACTAAGCCCTCGCTAATCAGTGAGGGGTTTGTAAAATCCGCACTTTTAGAAAGTCTTTTATTTATGGTGATATTTTAGAATTTGTTAAGGGTTGAATCCTAACACAGTAAGAATTAAAATTTTATTTGGTTAATATTTTAAGTACGTAGGGACTTAATTGACATTATTTAAGAGTTAGGGAAACCCTACGATTTATTAAATAGGAAAACCTGGGGAAAATATCGTTATTTTTCAATAGCTATCAATAGACACAGAAAGAGGGAGAGCGTTCAACTAGGGTTTGAAGGAAAGAATACTGTAGGCTGTTTCTGTTTTCAAATGTCAATATTAAGTGATAAGTAGGAATGAATCTCTTCGATTTTCTTGTATGAATAATAGAATAAAACGTTATTTTTTGGTTAAAAATTTCCGAATAAAGTATGGTATTTTTTCAAAGTATAAGTTTTATTGATTGGTTAATGTATGGTGTGTATTTTGGTGTTTGTATTATATAGATACATGGTTCTGTATGAATATATTTGATGAATTTGGTACATGAGGGATCTGTTTATGTTTATTTAAATATGATGCCTCAAAGGTAGGCTAAACCTTTTTGGAACAATATTAAGATTGAATTCGTCTTTTTAGAATTAATGCAAGATGAAGTTTTAATCTTTTTCAACCGTTAAGGCCAGGTTAAGCCTTTTTAGATTTTCCTAACTAAATAAATTAAATTCAGTTAGAAGAAAGTAATAGTTATATGAATTTGTGTGAACGAATATTTTTATATGTTTATATTCCCAGTCATTTGTTGTGTGGTATTGTATGAATGTATTGTATTAGTTTGGTTTCTATTCTTTTGATTCAAAAAGATGTTCAATAAAATAAAAAAAACACAAAAAAAGCTCTTCAAACTCAGTGCATTGAATGGTAGTTGTTGCGTTGATGTTCAGTCGTGTTCCCAGTGCCTGGAAGAAGAAAGGCAAAAATAAAAAATAAAAAATAAAAAATAAATCTTGGTTTATGGTTACGAATGACGTAACTTAAAGGTCTCACAAAGCGTTAAGACAAAAACAAATTTTCATGTGCATTTTGATGCCAAGTGTATTTTGATTGTGGGCTATCCCAATTAACTCCATAAGGCCTTTTGTTTGAAACGAAAAAAAACAAGAGAAAAAGAATTCAGTTAGATAGTGTTGGGCATTGAAATGAATTGCACTTCGGAACTTAGGAACATAGTTTTACACTATTATATACTATATATAGTATTAATTTTATTATATTAGTTGGTTGGAGTTTTTGAAGTAAATGAATCAGTTGGTATAGTTTTAATATATGGGATATATTAGAATTGAATGTAATTAGAAATTTATGAGTTATTTATATAAATAGAATCTTATATTATAAATGTGTTATAAAAGTATTTTAGAACGCAATATTTCATAAAGGTTATTACCTCTTTGTAAATGAGAGCATTGATATTGTATCTATATGTGTATATTATGTAAAAGTATAATAAACTTTATTCGAAAAAAGTGATTCATTATTATTTACTGAGCATATGGTTAACTCACCCTTCAATATTTCCTCCTTTCAGATTTTAATGGTGATCAGTGGTGCAAAAACTCTTTCTACTAAGATTGTGTTGGGCGTATAGTATGAAATCGAATTTCAGGATTTTGTTTAGTAAATTATGTTATCTTATTTATTTTAAGTTCTACCTATGTTTTTTAGTACTCGATGAAACAAGTGTAAGAATTAGTTTTTATGGGTCTTGATATAATTTCTTTGGAGAAAATTTAATTATGGAATTATTTAGATATCATTTTGGGAGAAAATATATTTGGTTATTTAAGTTTTGATGTAAGGTTTCGTATTATTGGGTTACGACCTTAGTGGTACAACCGTGCCACGTCCTGCGGGCATGGGGCGTAACAAGGTTAGCTACGGAGACAAATTTATTGGTGACAAAAGTTTTTAGAAATTTTAGGATAATATTACCGATGCTAAACCCTCACTAAATAGCAAGGGCTTAGCTATGGCACTAAACATTTCTACAAAAAAATATTTTGTAATATTACGATATTGTAGCCTCGCAACGGCATTAATTTTTTCTCAAAAAGAATTTATTAGAATTTTAAGATAAACAACCGCAGCTACATTCTCGATAATGAGTGAGGGTTTAGCTAAATGATGAAAATGGCAAAAATGATCAAACCGAAAGTATGCTTACAGAACGAAAAATCTACCTCTATGTTTGAATGATCTTATTGGCACTGAAGAAGATGGTTGTATAAGGATGTTTGAAGCTATTGCATGGTACCCAAAATGGTACCCTTTCCTCTGTCGATGAAACTTACAGAAAGTTGGGTTTGCATTATTTTCTTAGCCTGAGAAAGCTTCTCTATGTTTGCTTCATAGATTTCCACCACTACCTTTTGATCTTGATTCATTTTTCTTTTTCATCAATTCACCGAGAGAGAGATACCAAGAGAGTCAAACAAAAAGCCCCATACTTTTTATTATCTCTAACGCAAAACAACACGGATCCATCCCGTGTTGTTTTTTTATTTAATTAATTAATTTAATATTTATTTTTTATAATTTTATTTTACCCTTGGTTTTATTCATTTGGCCAGATAAAATTATTTACTCTTGGGTTTGAACACTCATAAATAATAAGTTTCAATTATTTATTTTCTAGGTTTCATTAAATAGCCCAATAAATAATTAACAAGCTCAAATAGACCAATATAAAATATCAGACCTTTTATCTAGTTTATATCTAGATTAATTTTTTAATTATTCAATCTGAACCTTGGGCCCTGAATAATTAATTAACCAATTAAACTAAATAAAATATATACTATCTCTTGGGCCTTTTATTTTATTCTAGTCCAACAATAAATTAGACTACTTAAATAAAATAAAATAAAACCTATAATTATCAAGATCAATCCTTAACCCAAATCTGTCAGGATTTAAGGGCTACTCCGGGGACCAAAAAGCACATCGCCTTGGCTATTAAAATGACCAAAATACCTCTACTATATAAATAATTATATTTTACATTTAAAATATTTTCTAATATCACCATAAGGAAATATTGACCCTAACGATAATAATGCGTTAACAAAGTCTTCGACCTACAAGTGTAATGACTAAAATACCCCTCTACGCATCATCATGCATTTAGAGAGGAAGAGTGTTCTAACACCTCTTTAATAGACATCTACCATCCTAAGACCTTTAGTCCAATGATCTATGACTCTTGGAATATTTTCACTTTCCAAATGAGCTACCTTAAAATAAATATCCAAATCATGTTCCCCAAAACCCTAAATAATTAGATCATTTGAATAGTCACAAGAGGCGATATAGAGCAGAAGTTATCTTGTACAAGTCTGTCTTAACTAACTAGTCACATATACTCAACATACAAGTACACCGGCTCTACGAAAGAACCTCAACTACAGCATATCAAAGTGTATGCTTCTAGCTTCATCAAACCACCAACTCACACTCAAGTGGTAATTAGTCCACGCTACAGCAGTAATAGTCTGGGTTTCTTCTAAATAATACTTTTAGAAACCACTATTACAGGTCATGTTCTACGTATTTGAAAAACATTCATGCTATGAAGTGAGTGGACTACTCACTGGCTAAAGGTAAGCCATTCCCTATTTGAAATTCATAACACAATAGCCTAAATATGATGAGATTCCCATTCTCATCAATCGGTTAAAAATAAATATTTATGTATTAAGTAACTCGTGATCCATACCTTACTATGAAAGACCACCATTCACATGGATCACTTACTTAAACACAATGAGTCCTTTCCAAACGAAAATCGTACACAAATAAAATATAAATTTTCAAACAATTTTTTTAAGAATAAATTCTTTTATTTATAAATTCGATAATTACATCAGATAAAATTAGTCTAGAAGGTATATATTCCAACAATCTCCCACTTACACTCTAAGACTAAGAAAGCCCGTAAGTGCCCATCCCTATGGCGTCTAAGCGTCTCTTGAAGACTTTCTCAGCCAAAGGCTTAGTGAAGGGATCTGCTTAGTTGTTCTCCGAAACTATCTATTCCACCATGATTTCCTGTCTCTGAATAAAATCCCGAATCAGGTGGTATTTTCTATGGATGAGCTTCCCCTTTCTTGCGGTTCCTGGGTTCTTTAGATTGTGAGACTGCTCTAGAGTTGTTGCAATACACCACAATCGGTCTGTCCATATATGGTATAACTCCAAGTTCTAAAAGGAACTTCTAGAGCCAGACTGTTTCCTTAGATACTTCTGAAGCTGCCACATACTCAGCTTCCATGGTTGAGTTAGCAATACAAGATTTCTTGATACTCCTCCATAAAACAACTCCTCCAGATAAGGTGAAGACGTATCCACTAGTGGATTTTCTATCATTCTTATCCGCTTAGAAATTTGAGTCTATGTATCTAGTAGGAACCAAGTCGTCAGCCCTGTAAACTAACATATAATCTTTCGTACCATTAAAGTATTTAAGAATATGCTTTACAGTTTGCCAATGAACCTCTCCAGGGTTTGACTGATATATGCTAACTAAGCTTACGACAAAATAGATATCTAGCCTAGTGCACAGTATGGTGTACATGAGACTTCCCACAGCCGAAGCGTAGGGAATCCTACTCATCCTGTCATTTTCCTCTCGAGACTTAAGATAGTCCTTAGAACAAAAAGATAACCTCTGTCTGCAAGGGATTAGAACTCCCTTGCATGAGTCCATGCTAAACTTGGCCAGCATCTTGTCAATGTATGGCGTTTGGGATAATCCTAAGATTCTCTATTTCCTATTTCTAAGAAGCTTAATCTAGAGAATATAACTGGCTTCTCCTAAATCCTTCATACTAAATTGACTAGACAGCCAAACCTTAGTAGATGATAATGTTCCTATATTATTCCCAATGAGTAGAATGCCATCCACATATAAGACAAGAAAAATCACATTTATGCCTTCCAATTTCCTGTACACGCATAGTTCATCCTTGTTTTGAATGAAACCGTAAGATTTTACAGTCTCGTCAAAACGAATGTTCCATATTCTAAATGCCTACTTAAGTCCATAAATGGACTTCTTAAACTTGCAAACCGTATGTTCCTGGCCATTAACAATAAAACCTTCTAGTTTGGACATATAGATGTCCTCGTTAAGATGGCCATTAAGAAATACCGTCTTGACATCCATTTGTCATATCTCATAGTCGAAGTGACATGCAATGGCAAAGAGGATACGAATGGACTTAAGCATAGCTACCGAGAAAAAAGTTTTCTCATAATCGATTCCCTCTTTTTGAGTATACCTTTTCGCCTCAAGCCTAACTTTGAAGTTTTCCACCTTCCCATCCGCTCCTCTCTTCCTCTTGTATAACCACTTACACCGAATGGGTTTTATCCATTCAGATGAAGTAACAAAATCCTAAACCTGATTGAAGTACATAGACTCAATCTTAGCTTCCATTGCTTTATGCCATAGATTTGTATCAGCATCAGCAATAGCCTCCTCGTATCTAGTAGGATCTTATTCCTGATGGTCAGAGACCAACTCAAAAGCCTCTCTTGTCCATCTTTTTGGAACTCTAGATACCCTCCCACTACAACGAAGCTCTATTTGTACAGGTTCTGAGGTTGTGCCTCTTCTTGATCCATAATCGGGTCTGAAGAAGTTGATTCCGAAAATAACTTCTCCTCGAATTCCAACCTTGTTGAACCTTTAGTGAAAATACTTTGATCATTCTATAAGTATCTAGCATTAATACTTACCAGTACTTTCTGTTCCTTGGGATGATAAAAGTGTTGGGGATATGCCTAGAGTCAATTTGTACTTATACTATTGTCATTATGTTTTATATAATAATATGAGGTTTTCCTTTCCATGAATAGTAAGTTTTGTTTTGTTGGTCATCAAGTACGTGACTTGATAGTAAAACCCTACAATGAATACAATGACTATTCTAAAACTATCCCTGATCGATTATTATTATTGGAATAATAATAAATTAAAATTAGTATGTTTGTGACTTGATGGCTATGTTTTACTAGCCATGGATATTTGTGATATCGAGTCAAGACATAAATAAATATTAGAGAACATTGTATTGGACATGACCCATTGTGAGAGTACTTCATGGAATATGTCATAAGTACTTTCTAGCCATAATAATATTGAAAGGCCTTCGACCTAAATTCATCATAGTTTCCTACTTGATAAATTCTATATTTTGACATTGTCTAAAGTTGTCTTTAACCATATAATAAATTAGACTACTGTTGGATATAGAATAAATCAAGGAGATGAATATGATTGATTGTGAAGGAATTTGTCCCTCTCAGTTATGGGAGAAATATCCATGAGCCCCTTGATAAGTTAGACTGTTAAAAATGCATGGCCGTGCTCAAATATATCAATCTAAGATATTGATATCATTTGTTTGAACAGTCTACTATGAAATCAAGAAATAATTGATTAAGCTTAATAAGGATGACATGCTCCGTACTTTATGCTTAATCTGGATATCGTGTGACAAAAGGACTAAATATAAAATTATGGTTTGGTTCAAAGAGATCACCGATCTTCATTTAACCTGGATAGTTATAATGTTTTGCTAAAAATCGCTTATAACTTGTGGGCCATTTAAATATGATTTAGGCACACTGCCAGTGTTAAATGAACCTATAGGGTCACACAATAAGCGAACTTGTTAGGTTATTTTTCTGGTGACTAAGTTCGATGAATCTGGAAATATGTCTAAGTTAATCGTACTTAGAAAATTTACCAGATACAATGAATCTGGAAATATGACCACATTCGATGTATCTGGATGATGTCCAAATTATAAGAATCTGACTCGGTAAATTAATTAGTTAAATTACCGAGATAATGGCAGAATCTTATCATATCAGTTTTAATTTAATTTGAATTTAAATTAGAATATGATAAGATATTATTAGGGTTGGACTCTAAGAGGTTTTGGGGTTTTTAAGAAAACCCTAGCCGTCTTTTCAATAGTCCAATTTTTCGGTTGAGAACATTCGTGTCATTCTCTACCAGAAAAGAAAAAAAAACCTCTCAAACCCTAGGCACTAGCACTCCCCGGGTATCGAGTGAGTTCGCGGTGTGTATCCGATAGAAGACGTTTGCATACTGCAGCGTCTGGTGATTGTTCGGGTTGAACGTACAACAGCACAATCAGAATCAAAGGATTTCGATTACAGCAACCAGAGGTAATTCTTAAACCTTAGATCTTCTTAATCGTTTACTTGGGTCCTCGGGAGGGATTCGTGGATGTTTTCCGAGTTTAGGAGTCCACGAATTCTAACAAAAAGTAACCTTCTTTTATCCCTTTTGGATACCCAACAAAGTAGCATAATTCTAATCTTGATTCTAGCTTGTCTCCCTTGATCAATACATAAGCTGGACAGCCCCATATCTTAAGATAATTTAGATTTGGCTTACGCCCAGTCCACATCTTATAGAGAGTCATAGGTACTGACTTGGAAGGCACCAAGTTCAGAATGTATGCCATTATTTCCAAGGCATATCCCTAAAAAGAGATCGGAAGAGTAGCATGAGACATCATGCTTCGAACCATTTCTATTAATGTCATATTCCTTTTCTCTACTACTCCATTCTACTGGAGTGTACCCGGCGAGGAGAGTTGGGATACTATCCCATGATGTACCATGTAATCTTTAAACTCACTGAGAAGGTACTCTCCACCACGATCCGATCGTAAGGTTTTGATTAGTTTACTTGTCTGATGTTCTACTTCAGCCTTAAACTCTTTGAACTTATCAAAGGAGTCAAATTTATGCCTCATCAAGTAGACATAACCAAACTTTATACAATCATCCGTGAAAGTGATGAAGTATTCAAAACCCCCTCTAGCTTGTATAGACAAAGGACCACACGCAAATATGAACAAGGCTCAATATCTCCTTAGCTTTTAGGTGAACGACCTTTTGGTCATTTTTTCCATAAGATAGGATTCACACTAAGGCTAACTTTCCAATCTTAATGAACCCAATGGCCTATCATGGATTAACCTCTGAATCTTGGTTGAGTTAATATGACCTAATCTTAGATGCCAAAGATATGAGTCATTGATATTAGTCTTTCTCTTCTTACTTCAAGGTTCAAATTGAGCATTATTTATTTAATTATTTATAGAATTTAAAAAGAATAAGTTTACATACATGTGCCTTGTACATAAAACTTCTCCATTTCTATTGATAATAACACCAGAATAGAAAAAAACAGAATATCCATGATTTATTAGCTTTACAACTGAAATCAAATTCTGTCTAAAATCGGGTACATATAAAATATCCTTCAAAATAACTATTTTATTACAATAAAAAACAAGATCCAGTTCTCCCATTGCAAGGGCTCATACTTGTGCTCCATATCCTGCTTGTTGTCCATGCTTGCCCTTCTGGAGTCTTCTTATCTTTCTAACCTCCTACAAGGAGTTACAGATATAATTAGTGGCACCAGAATCAACAATCTAAGTGAAAGTTGATCCAACCATTGAAATTAACTCTAGATAGAGAACAATACCTGTAAGGTTTTTCTTGACATAAAGTTTTAGACACTCCTTTTTTCAGTGTCTCTTTTGCCCGCACTTGAAGTATTTACCTTTGAGCTTGTTGGCTTGGTTCTTGGACTGGGCCGGTGCGTTTCCTTTTTTTCTTGAACTTCCTAGACTTGGGCCCAATTCTGAAAGAAAAAGTCCTAACAATCATAGCTTTGGACTGTGACTTCATGACCTTCTCTGCCACATGAAGCTCTTTTATTAACTCGATTAAACTCATGTTTAACTTTTTCATATTATAATTTAACTTGAACTGAGTAAAAGAGCCCAGAAGAGATTTGAGAAACATGTCTACTTGGCTCTCGGGGATTACGGATTCCCTAAAACTTTTGCTTCCTCGAAAGCAGTAATCATCTTAAGCATATGCTCTCTGACTGATGCTCCCTCAGCCATCTTAGTGTTGATGATCGTCCTAAGAGCCTCCTGTCTTGTGGGCCGGCTCTTATCTTCGAATATTGTGGCTAGTGATTGGCTAATGTCGTACGCAGTGGTCATGTGTTCGTGTTTAGATTGGAGCACATTAGACATGGAGGCCAACATGTAGCATTGAGCCATCTCATTGGCCTTCTCCTATACTTTCTCAGCCTCTCGCTCCTCAGCGGTAGAACCCTCCCCAAAAGTAGGGCATGTGTTAAAGAGGACATACTTATACTCCTAAGCAATAACTATTATGTTCAAGTTTCTTTTTCAGTTCACATAATTTGGACCCGTTAGCTTATTCTCACGGAGAATAACGGCCGAATAACTAAAAAACCCTCCACCAACTATTTTTAAAAAATCAAAAAAAAAACTCAGTTTGTGAAAAACAAAATAATTTGTGGCTTTATCCTCATATTAAATCCGATAATAGTTAACCCTATCACTATTATCTTTAATGTGATTAATTTGACTCATAGAAAAACTGACACAATTTCTTGGAAAGATTAACAGCTTCCTAAGTTAAGTGTATTAACCACCACAAATTAATTTCCCCTCTAAGTAATTATCTAGATGAAAACTCCATCGTGGGATGACCGTTTCTTCTCATTTTCTATAGACATTTCTCGCACTATAACCTCCAACGTGGGCTGACCGATCATAGCATGTGTCCCAAGTTATTAATTACATCAATCTATTAGTTCTAGATCCTTGTAGTATCCCCATCCTATATGCGTTCACTCCCAGGGTGACACGAGGGGACTCACGATCTCTAATGAGGATCGTGATGGAAACCGTGAGGTCATTGGAACCCCTCTCCTACATAGTATTTTAAAATAAGGGTTTTCTTGAAAAATATCTTTTGAAAATTTCAATTAAGTTTTCTTTTAATTCAAAAATAAAATATCTAAACCCATAAAAATTTCTATGTCAAGGTTTATATCCTTTGAGAAATTTTTTCATGGATTAATTTTATTTAAGTTAATAAACTTAATAATTTCAAAATTTTTCAATAAAACTTTCGAGTGATTTTGATCTCAAGTTTAATTTCGCAAAAATAATTTTTCTTGTTAAAATTCAATCAAAATGGTTTTCTATTTTAATTTACAAAAATATCTAAATCCAAAATATTTTCTTTGTCAAGGATAAAATCTTTTGAGAAAATAACCAAGAATTAATTTTTGTTCGAATTAAAATTAACCATTTGATTTAAGAAAAATATTTTTCTTTGTCAAAAATTCCCACAGACTTTGGTTTTTAAGAAAACGCATACATAGGATACAAAAAGAAATAAGTATGTTAGAAAACTGTAAACGTTTTCATGATTTTCTATTCTTTTAACCTATGTGTCCAAATAATAGAATTAAAAATATTAATTAATTAATGGTCTTATTTAATCCTAAATTTTGTTTACTATTATTTGTCATGCAAAATATTCAAAGAATATTAACTATTACAATAAAAATAACTTCGCTTGATATGAGACCAAAAATAAAAATAAATAAACTTTTTTTTATTTCGGGTCCAGTGCACCTGCCACACTGGATCATGGTCCATGGAAAAACACATGGGCTGCGATCCGGGTGAGTGCCCGCACTCGGCCCGCCTCCGGCTCCGCATAGTCGGTCAAAATTACTGACCACGCAATTGCAATTGCGCTTCCTCACTGAAGCCCTGCTTCTGCGAGGAAGGCTCCTCGCGCACCATAAGGAAGCCAGAGGCTTCTGCGATGAAGCCGACCTTGCTATTTGATGCGGCTGCGGCTCCAAGCCATAGCCAGCTCGGCTCCCCTCACATTTTCGGCTCGGCTTGGCTTGACTTGGCTCATCTTCTCTAGATTTCCTGCAATTTTTTTCTGCGATTTTGCATTTCTTCTTTTGGTTTTTTTGTCCAGAAAGACACAATGTAAAGCCACTTTGCAAGCTCCTATACCCTTAAAAATAGTGGGCTTACATGATACATCTAAGAAAGCAATAAATTACATTGTTCCTATACTTCCACTCGCGAAGCTTACACAGAAACTATCCCATACTAGAAATGCAAAGGATAACATAAAACATCCAAAACAAATATATATTTTTTATTTTAGTTAAGCCTAGCATGCTTTTTACAATTGCCAAACTATAGCTATGATACCACTTAAAGGATGAAAATGGCAAAAATAATCAAATCGAAAGCATGCTTACAGAACGAAAAATTTACTTCTGTGTTTGAATAATCTTATTGGCATTGAAGAAGATGTCTATACAAAGATGCTTGAAACTATTGGATCACGTCCTTGTAAATGTCGACTTCGTCTCATTCACACGAAGCTTTTGGGCTTCCAAAATAGTGCCCTTTCCTCCGCTGGTGAAGCTTACCAAAAGTTGGGTTTCCAATATGTTCTTAGCCTGAGAAAGCTTCTCTGTGTTTGCTTCACAGACTTCTGCCACTACCTTTTTATCTTGATTCCTTTTTCTTTTTCATCAATTCATCAAGAGAGAGATACCAAGAGAGTCAAACAAAAAGCCCAAGCTTTTTGTTATCTCTCACGCAAAACAATAAGGGATCCATCTCGTATTGTTTTTTATTTAATTAATTAATTTAATATTTATTATTACTATTATTATTTATAATTTTATTTTACCATTAGTCTTATTTTTTTGGCCAAATAAAATTATTTACTCTTGGGTTTGAACACCCATAAATAATAAGTCTCAATTATTTATTTTCTGGACTTTATTAAACAGCCCAATAAATAATTAACAAGCCTAAATAGACCAATATAAAATATCAGACCTTTTATCTAGTTTATATCTAGATTAATTTTCTAATTATTTAATCTGGGCCTTGGGTTCTGAATAATTAATTAATCAATTAAACTAGATAAAATATATACTTTCTCTAGGGCCTTTTATTTTATTTTAGTCCAATAATAAATTAAACTACTTAAATAAAATAAAAAAATCATAATTATCAAGATCAATTCCTTAACCCAAATCTATTAGGACTTAAAGCTATTCTGGGGACTAAAAGACATATCGCCTTAACAACTAAAATGACTAAAAGACCCCTACTATATAAATAGCTATATTTTACATTTTAAATATTTTCTAATATCACCATAAGGAAATATTGATCCCAAAAATAATGCTGCGTTAGCAAAATTTTCGACCTATAAGTGTAATGACTAAAATACACCTCTACGTATCACCGTGCATTTAGAGAGGAGAAATGTACTAACACCTCTCTAATAGACATCTACCATCCTAAGAGCTCTAGTCCAATGATCCACGACTCCTGGAATATTTCTACTTTCCAAGGGAGCTACCTTAAAGTAAACATCCAAGTTATGTTCCCTAAAACCCTGGATAATTAGATCATTTGAACAATCACAAGATGCGATATAGCGCTAAAGCTATATTGTACTAAAGGAATTTGAAAAATAGAGAGCATGGCATACGGGAACAAAAATGGAGACAAGAAAATCACGAACAGAGCATGGCGGCAACATGGAGGCATGAAAAACATACCTCTTGGAGCCTTAAACCTTGAAGATTGAAGAAGAATGATTTGAAGCTAAAAACATAGCTTCCTTCTCCTTCGTCCGGTGAAGCTTTTTGTGTCCAAACTGTTCGGCTCTTTCTTTTCCTCCGGTGCAATCAATAATGTTAGGCTTTTCAATTCTCAGAATATAGCCACAGCCTAATCAAACATTGGTGAGCACACATTCGAGTGAGAAGAAGATCTCTCAATTTTTTCATAGCACTGACCATACATTTTAAAGGCATGACTTCATCTGTTATAGAAAACAAAAGCCAGTGATGAAATGCCACAAGCCAGAAAACCAACAGTCACACGAGAGGGAGAGACAGAGACCTTTGGATTTTTTTTTTCCTTTTTCTTTTGTTTTATTTTCCACACAGAAAGCCAAGAGTCATGAAACCAAAAATAATTATTTTGAGAAAAATAATATTCCTGGGATTTAATATTTCAAACACCCGAATATTATTAACAAAATAAATTTTGGCTTCACCCTAAACTTTTCTGAACTGTGTCTGGAAAAATTCTATGGTCCAGGCTATTGGGCCAAAATAATATTTATTATTTTTCTTGGATCCGAAAAGTCCAAAATGATAAACATTAATTATTTTCCTTGGGATTAATTAAATAGCTCAATAAATAATTAATGAACCCAAATGAACCAAAAATAATTAAACTTTAATTATTTATTTCTTGAAATTAAATAAATAACCCAATAAATAATTAAGTATTAATTATTTTCCTCTCGTTTAAGTCCCAATTAATTTTCTAATTATTCAAACTAGACCTAGGTCCTGAATAATTAATTAACCAATTAAACCAGATAATAAATTTCTTTCCATTTATTTTATTCCAGTCTAATAATAAATTAGACTTTCGGAATAAAATAAAACCCTCTCAACTGAGATCAATTTCTCAATCCAAAAATTAATTAGTATTTACGGGCTATTCCGATGACCAAAAAGACACATCGCCTTGACTACTATAATGACCAAAATACCCCTATTATATAAATAAATGTATTTTATATTTTAAATATTTCCTAACATCATCATAAGGAAATATTGACCCCAAGGACAATGCTACATTAGCAAAGTCTTCGACCTACAGGTAAAATGATTAAAATACCCCTCTACACATCGCCGTACATTTAGAGAGGAAGAAGTGTACTAACACCCCACTAAATGATTTCTACCATCTTTAGGCTTCTAGTCCAATGATCCACGACTTCTTGGAGTGTTTTCGCTTTTCAAGGGAGCTACCCTAAAGCAAACATCATGTTGGATATTTAGATCATTCAGATAATCACAATGGGCGATATAGTAAAGAAACTATCTTGTACAAGTCTATTTTAACTAACTAGTTACACATACCCAACATGCAAGTATATTGGCCCTACAATAGAACCTCAACTATAGCATATCAAAGTATATGCTTCCAGCTTTGCCAGACTACCAACTCATACACAAGTCATAGAGTACTAGTCCACACTGTGGCGGTAGTAGTTTAGGTTTCCACCATATAGTACTTTTAGAAACCACTACTACAGGTCCTATTCTACGTATTCGAAATACACTTATGCCATGAAGTGAGTGAACTACTCACCAGCTAAAGGTAAGCTATTCCCCATTTGAAATTCATAACATAATAACTTAAATATGATGAGATTCCTATTCTCATTAATTGGTTAAGAACAAATGTTTATGTGTTTAAATAATCCATGATCCATACCTTACTGTGAAAGACCTTCATTCACATGGATCACTTATTTAAACTCAATGGGTCTATTCCAAACGAAAATGTACACAAATAAAAAAAAATGAATTCACAAACAATTTTCGAAAATAAATTCTTTTAATAAAATATTCAATATTTTCATTAGAAACCTAATCTAAGAGGGCATACATTCCAACAATCTCTCACTTGCACTCTAAGACTAGGTAAGTCCGTAGGTGCCCACCCCCATGGCGTCTAAGTGTCTCTTGAAGACCCTCTCAGCCAAAGGCTTGGTGAATGGATCTACTAGATTGTTATCTGAGGTAATCGGTTCCATCACGATTTCCCATCTCTGGATGAAATCCCGAATCAGGTGGTACTTCCTCTCAATGTGCTTCCCTTTCTTGTGGTTCTGAGGTTCCTTTAAGGTACTTGAGAATATGCTTTGCAGCTTGCCAGTGAACCTCCCCAGGGTTTGACTGATATCTGCTAACTAAGCCTACGGCAAAGTAGATATCTGGCCTAGTACACAGCATGGCGTACATGAGACTTCCCACAACCGAAGTGTAAGGAATCCTACTCATTCTGTCCTTTTCTTCTTAAGACTTTGGATAGTCCCTTGAAGAAAGTGACAACCCATGTCTGCAAGGGATTAGAGCTCCTTTGCATGAGTCCATACTGTACTTGGCCAGCATCTTGTCAATGTATGCAACTTGAGATAATCCTAACATTCTCTGCTTCCTATTTTTAAGAAATCTAATCCCGAGAATGTAGATGGCTTCTCCCAAATCCTTCATACTCGAATTGACTAGACAGCCAAACCTTTTGTAGATGACAATGACCGTACATCATTTCCAATGAGTAGAATGTCATCCACATACAAGACAAGAAAAAACACATTAAACCCCTCAAGTTTCTTGTACACGCATAGTTCATCCTCGTTTTGAATAAAATCGTAAGACTTCACAGTCTCATTAAAACGAATATTCCACGCTCTCGAAGCTTGCTTAAGTCCATAAATGGACTTCTTAAGCTTGCAAACCATATGTTTTTGGCCTTCAGCAATAAAACCTTCTAGTTGGAACATATAGATGTCTTCGCTAAGATAGCCATTTAAAAATGCCGTTTTAACATCCATTTGCCATATCTCATAGTCATAGTGATATGCAATAGCAAGGAGGATACGGATGGATTTAAGTATGGCTACCGAGGGAAAATGTTTCCTCATAATCAATTCCTTCTTTTTGAATATACCATTTTGCTACAAGCCTAGCTTTGAAGGTTTCCACCTTCCCATCCGCTCCTCTCTTTCTCTTGTACACCCACTTACACCCAATGGGTTTTATCCCTTCAGGTGAAGCTACAAGATCCCAAACCTGATTGAAGTACATAGACTCAATCTCGACTTCCATTGCTTCATACCATAGATTTGCATCAGCATCAGCAATTGCCTTTTCGTATCTAGTGGGGTCTTGTTCTTGATGGTCAGAGACTAGCTCAAAAGCTTCTCCATACCATCTATCCGGAACCCTAGACACTTTCCCACTACAACGAGGCACCATTTGTACAGGCTCTTGAGGCTATGCCTCTTCTTGTTCTACAATCAGGTCAGAAGAAGTTGCTTCCAAAAATAACTTCTCCTCGAGTTCCAACCTAGTTGAACCTTTCGTGGAAGTACTTTGATCATCCTCTAAGTATCTAGCATTGGTATTAACTAGTACTCTCTGCTCCTTAGAATGATAAAAGTAACCACCCTTTGTCCCTTTTGAATGCCCAATAAAATAGCATAATTCTAATATTGATTCCAACTTGTCTCCCTTGATCAGTACATAAGCTGGATAACCCCATATCCTGAGATGATTTAGACTTGGCTTACGCCCAGTCCACATCTCATAGGGAGTCCTAGGTACCGACTTAGAAGCACCAAGTTCAGAATATATGCCGCTATTTCCAGGGCATATCCCTAAAAAGATACTAGAAGAGTAGTATGAGACATCATGCTTCTGACCATTTCCATCAATGTCCTGTTCCTTCTCTCAGCCACTCCGTTCTGCTGGGGTGTCCCTGGCACAGAGAGCTGGGATACTATTCCATTATGTACCATGTAGTCCTTGAATTCACCTAAGAGTTACTCTCTACCACGATCCGATCATAAGGTCTTGATTAATTTACCTATCTGACGCTCCACTTTAGCCTTAAACTCCTTGAATTTATCAAAAGAGTCAGACTTGCTCCTCATCAGGTAAATATAATCAAACCTTGTACAATCATCCATGAAAGTGATGAAGTACTCAAAACCTCCTCTAGCTGGCGTAGACAAGGGACCACACACATCAGTGTGAACAAGAGTCAGTACCTCCTTGGCCCTATCTGCCTTTGGGACAAAAGATCTTTTGGTCATCTTTCCCATCAGACAGGATTCATACTGAGGCCAATTTTTCAATCTCAATGAGCCCAAAGGCCCATCATAGATTAGCCTCTGAATCTTGATTGAGTTGATGTGACCCAACCTCAGATGCCAAAGATATGAGTCATTAACATTAGTCTTTCTCTTCTTGGTTAAAGGTTCAGATTGAGCGTTATTTGATTGATTATTAATAGGGTTTAAATAGAATAGATTTCCATACATGTGCCTAATACATAAAATTTCTCCATCGCTACTGATAGAAATACCAGAATGGAAAGATACAGAATATCCTTGATTTATTAAGTTTTACAACTGAAATCAAATTCTGACGAAAATCAGGTACATATAAAATATCTATTGAAACCACTTTTTTATTACAATAAAAAATAAGATCCAGCTCTCCCACTGCAAGGGCCCAGACTTGTGTTCTATTTCCCACGTGTAATCTATGTTCACCCTTCTTGAGTCTTCTTATCTTTCTAAACCCTTGCAAGGAGTTACAAATATGATCAGTGGCTCCTGAATCAACAATCCAAGTGGAAGTTGATCCAACCATTGATATAGACTCTAGACAGAAAATATTACTTGTGGGGTTTTTCTTGGCTTGAAGATCTGGACACTCATTTTTCCAGTGTCCCTTCTTCCCACATTTGAAGCACTTGCCCTTTGGTTTGTCTTTAGATTGGGTCTTGGGCTAGGCTGCTGCATATCTCTTCTTCCTTTTGAACTTTTTGGGCTTGGACCCAGTTCTTGAGGAAGAAGCCTTAGCAATCATGGCATTTGATTGTGGCTTCATGACCTTCTCTGCCATCTGGAGTTCCTTCATCAACTCAGTCAAACTCATGTTTAACTTGTTCATATTGTAATTTAATTTAAACTGAGTAAAGGAACCCGGTAGAGATTCGAGAACTATGTCCACTTGGCTCTCGGGCTCAATAATAGCCCCTAAGATTTCTGCCTCCTCGAAACAGCAATCATCTTGAGCATATGCTCTCTGACTGGTGCTTCCTCAGCCATCTTAGTGTTTATTATAGTTTGAAGAGCCTCCTAACTTGCGGGTCGGCTCTTATCCGCAAACATAGTGGCCAATGAATGATTAATGTCATACACAAAAGCCATGTACTCGTGTTTAGATTGGAGCACATTAAACATGGAGGCTAGCATATAGCAACGTACCATTTCATTAGCCTTCTTCCATGCCTTCTCATCTTCTCGCTCTTCATCGGTGGAATCTTCCTCGATCACAGGGCAGGCCTCGTAAAGGACATACTTATACTCCTCAGCTGTGAGTATATTATGTCCAGGTTCCTCTTCCAGTCCACATAATTTGGTCCCGTTAACTTATTCTCACGGAAAATAACAGCCAAAGGACTAAAAAAACCTCCCACCATTTCTGAAAAATTGAAAAATAAAAAGAAAAGATTTAGTTTGTGAAAATAAATTTGTACACTGAAATTAATTTAGCTCTTAGGAAAACTGACATAGCTTCTTTAGAAGATTAGCAGTTCCCTAAGCTAAGTGTATTAACCACCACAAATTAATTTCCCTTCTAGGTAATGATCTAGAGGATAACTCCATCGTGGGATGGCCGTTTCCTCTTATTTCCTATGGACAATCCTCGCACTATAACCTCCAACGTGGGCTGGTAGATTATAGAACGTGTCCCGGGTTATTAATTACATCCTTCCATTAGATCTAGATCCTTGTGATATCCCCGTCCTATACGGGTTCACTCCCAAGATGACGCGACGGGACCCACGATCTCTAATGAGGATCGTGATGGAAGCCGTGGGGCTGTTGGAACCCCTCTCCCATTTAGTCTTTCAAAATAAAATTTTCTTGGAAAATATCTTTTTGAAATTTTCATTAAGTTTTTCCTTAACTCAAAAATAAAATATCCAAGTCCATTAAAATCTCTATATCAAGGATTATATCCTTTGAGAGATTTATCCATGGACTAATTTTATTTAAGTTAAAACTTAATGATTTCAAAAATTTTCCAATTAAAACTTTTCTCAAGACTTTGGTCTTAGTTTTATTTAATAAAACAATTTTTCTTGTGCAAAATAAAATAAAATGGCGTTCTATTTTAACTTACAAAAATATCTAAATCCAATATATTTTCTATGTTAAGGATTAAATCCTTTGAGAAAATATCAAAGGATTAATTTTTGTTCAAGTTAAAATCACCATTTAATTTTCAAAAGAAAAATATTTTTCTTGTATAAATATTCCCAAAGACTTTGGTCTTTGAGAAAATGCGCACATAGGTACACAAAAATAGCATGCCAGAAAACAGTAAACGTTTTCATACTTTTCTATTTTTAAACTTAAGTGCCCAAATAATAGAATTAAACACACTAATTAATTAATTAATGATCTTGTTTAATCCTAAAATTCTTTACTAATATTTTTCATGCAAATATATTCCAAGAATATAAACTATTACAAAATTATTAGCTTCGCTTGGTATGGGATCCAAAATGGAAAAGGAAAAAAAATTAAAAAAAATTGACTGGCGGTCCACGTGCACCCGCTGTATCGGATCTGCGCCCATTTGGCCTACGGCTCACAGCGGCCTCAGTGCACCAGCCGCATCGGATCGTGCACCTGATGGACCACCCAAACTCGTGAACCGCCCGCTAACCCACGCCCGCTCCACGCCCGGTTGCCCGCTTGTGCACTCGACTGACCCGCACCCGCTCCACTTGCTAACCAGCGTGACTATCCGTTTCAGCTATTTGACCCGCGCGCGAAATGGAATTTGCAATTGCAATAGCACAATTGGCTAGGATTACACGGTGCGCAGACAGCGGCTCTTAACACTAAAGGGAGGCGGCGGATCGGCTCCACTGGCGACTTAGCAACAGTATTCTTCTTCTCCACGAATTTTTCTTCTAGGTTTCTTCGGCCTTTTTTCTACAGTTTCTTTTGCGGCTTCTTGGGACAGTTTTCTATCACAAAATCTCATTCAAAACAAAACCACAACCGCCTATACCCATTTAAATTAGGTTTACATTATCAAATTCTCAAAGCTAGAAAATTACAGTGCATGCTATGCTTCAACGGTGAAGCTTACAATCAAGCCTATCCCATACCAAAACAGCGAAGGATCACAGGTTTAAGCACCAAACAATGTTCTTCTCCATTTTTATTAACTAAGATGCTCCCTAAGCCAATCAAATCCATTACTCTAATACCACTTGAAGGAATTTGAAAAACAGAGAGCATGGCATATGGGAACAAAAATAGAGACAAGAAAATCTTGAACAGAGCATGGCAGTAGCATGGAGGCATGAAAAACATACCTCTTGGAGCCTTAAACCTTGAAGATTGAAGAAGAATGGTTTGAAGCTAAAAACACAGCTTCCTTCTCCTCCGTCCAGTGAAGCTTTCTGTGTCCAAACTGTCCGACTCTTTCTTTTCCTCCGATGCAATCAATAATGCTAGACTTTTCAATTCTCAGAATATGGCCACAGCCTAATCAAACGTTGGTGAGCACACATTCGGGTGAGAAGAAGATCTCTCAATTTTTTCACAGCACTGACCATACATTTTCAAGGCATGGCTTCATCTGTTATAGAAAACAAAAGCCAGTGATGAAACACCACAAGCCAAAAAACCAACAGTCACACGAGAGGGAGAGACAGAGACCTTTGGATTTTTTTTCCTTTTTCTTTTATTTTATTTTTTCACACAGAAAGCCAAGAGTCATGAAACCAAAAATAATTATTTTGAGAAAAATAATATTCCTGGGATTTAATATTTCAAACACCCAAATATTATTAACAAAATAAATTTTGGCTTCACCATAAACTCTTCTGAACTGTATCCGAAAAAATCCTATGGTTCAAGCTATTGGGCCAAAATAATATTTATTATTTTTTCTGGACCCGAAAAGCCCAAAATAATAAACATTAATTATTTTTCTTGTGATTAATTAAATAACTCAATAAATAATTAATGAACCCAAATGAACAAAAAATAATTAAATTTTAATTATTTATTTCTTGGGATTAAATAAATAACATAATAAATAATTAAGCATTAATTATTTTCCTCTCATTTAAGTCCCGGTTAATTTTCTAATTATTCAAACTGGACCTAGGTCCTGAATAATTAATTAACCAATTAAATCAGATAATAAATTTCTCTCCATGTATTTTATTCCAATCTAATAATAAATTAGACTTTTTGAATAAAATAAAACCCTCTCAACTGAGATCAATTTCTCAACTCCAAATTAATTAGGACTTACGGGCTATTCCGAGAACCAAAAAGACACATCGCCTTAACTACTAAAATGACTAAAATACCTCTATTATATAAATAAATATATTTTGTATTTTAAATATTTTCTAATATCACCATAAGGAAATATTGACCCCAAGGACAATGCTGCATTAACAAAGTCGTCGACCTACAGGTAAAATGACTAAAATACCCCTCTACACATCGCCGTACATTTAGAGAGGAAGAAGTGTACTAACACCCCTCTAAATGACACCTACCATCGTTAAGCTTCTAGTCCAATGATCCACGACTTCTTGGATTGTTTCCGCTTTCCAAGGGAGCTACCCTAAAGCAAACATCCAAGTCATGTTTCCCAGGGCCCTAGATATTTACATCATTCAGACAACCACAAGGGGCGATATAGTGTAGAACTATCTTGTACAAGTCTGTCTTAACTAACTAGTTACACATACCCAACATGCAAGTATATTGGCCCTACAATAGAACCTCAACTATAGCATATCAAAGTATATGCTTCCAGCTTCGCCAGACTACCAACTCATACTCAAGTCATAGAGTACTAGTCCACATTGTAGCGGTAATAGTTTAGGTTTCCACCATATAGTACTTTTAGAAACCACTACTACATGTCTTATTCTACGTATTCGAAATACGCTTATGCCATGAAGTGAGTGGACTACTCACTAGCTAAAGATAAGATATTCCCCATTTGAAATTCATAACATAATAACCTAAATATGATGAGATTCCTATTCTCATCAATTGGTTAAGAACAAATGTTTATGTGTTTAAATAACACATGATCCATACCTTACTGTGAAAGACCTCCATTCACATGGATCACTTATTTAAACGCAATAAGTCTGTTCCAAACGAAAATGTGCACAAATAAAGAAAATGAATTCACAAACAATTTTCAAAAATAAATTCTTTTAATAAAATATTCGATATTTTTATCAGAAACCTAGTCTAAGAGGGCATACATTCTAACATGTACAAGTCTATCTTAACTAACTAGTCACATATACCTAACATACAAGTATATCGGCTCTACGAAAGAACCTCAATTACAGCATATCAAAGTATATACTTCTAGTTTCGTCAGACCACCAACTCATACTCAAGTGGTAGAGTATTAGTCCACGTTGTAGCAGTAATAATATGGGTTTCTTCTAAATAGTACTTTTAAAAACCACTATCGCAGGTCATGTTCTACGTATTCGAAATACACTCATGCTATGAAGTGAGTGGATTGCTCATTGGCTAAAAGTAAGCCATTTCCCATTTGAAATTCAAAACACAATAACCTAAACATGATGAGATTCTCATTCTCATTAATCGGTTAAGAACAAACATTTATGTATTAAGTAGCCCGTGATCCATACCTTATTGTGAAAGATCACCATTCACATGGATCATTTACTTAAACACAATGGGTCATTTCCAAATGAAAATCGTGCACATATAAAATGTAAATTCTCAAACAAATTTTTTGAGAATAAATTCTTTTATTTATAAATTCGATAATTATATCAGATAAACTTAGTTTAGAGGTCATATATTCCAACATTAGCAACTATCGAAATTTCTTTTTTCGAAAAATATTTTTAATATATTGGATATAGAAGTCGTAGCTAAACGATCACTAATTAGCGATGATTTAGCTAAGGCCGCAAATTTTTTTCTCATCTTAGAAATTTTAAGGTATATCATAGTCACTAAACCGTTGTAGAATAGCGACGGTATAGCTATGGAGGTAAATGGTTGCTCAGAGAATAGTTCGGTATAATAGGGTAAATGGTCGTAGCAAAAGCCTCGCTCATTAGCAAGGGAATAGCTACGACTATTAGGGTAAGTTCGCTAATTAGCTACAGTACAACTATGAGACCCTTAATCGTTGTTGAACCATCTCTGATTATTGACTATACCCTATTCCCTCTCAATGTCGTCACTAAACTATTTACTCAAAAACTTCAAAGGTAATTTCATTTATATGTGGATATGTGTATAGTTATAGTATGTGGTTTTTATATCATATAAGTTACAAATTTACACATTTAAATATATTATATGTATATAGGTGGAATATATTATTATTATAATATTAGATATATTAAAACTAACACTCTTATGCACTAATATATACTGATACACATATATTAGTATATGTTAGTATATATATATATATATATATATATAAATTAACAATACTAATATTACAATATTATATATATATATATATATATATATATGTACATAATATGTTTAGATATCCATAAAATATTTTTTAAAAGTGATAAATTATTATTTTTAATACTATGTGTATTATATGTTTGTGAAAATGGGAATATAATGAGAAAAGTCTGTAGCTAATCCCTCCGTAATTGCTAGGATATAGCTACAGCTATTATTTTTTTTTTAAATTTAATATATTAGCAATGGTTTTGCTATGGATATATACTGTAACTAAGTCCGTGAAATCAACGAGAGAATTTAGCTACGATAGTTTTGAATTTTGCCATTGCTAAATGACAACGAGATATTAGCGATGGGAAAATGCCGTCGCTAAATTTAAGACTAAATCAGACACTTAGTCATTTTCAGCCAGACTTCATCTTCTCCCTTTCGACTCCCGATAGCTCATCTCTCATTGCACCCCATCCCCTAAATCCCTCGGAATTTTTGCCGATCTCCCTTTCCCCCTTCCATTATAGTATTGTCTGCTGAGGCTAGCCTCATCTCCGGCTTACTCTATTGACTCTGTTTCTGGTATCGTCGGTCCCTGCACTCCCACCATTGTGGAGAACAGCGCGCTTTGTTGGCCACCATTGCCTTCTCTGTTTGGTAAGTCGATTCCACCATTTTTGGTTCTTTGATTGGGTAGATTATGGTAGTGGTGTTAGGAAATTTGGTTTTGTATTGTTGCCAAAATTCTTGTATATGGTTGTGGGGTCTCTGAATTACTATGGAAAATAGGCTATTTATACACAAATTTCCTACCTCAGTAGGTGTCAATGGCTTAAACTGCTTTGTGAGCATTCATTGTTGTTTCTGTAATAGTGTAGTTTTTAGAGAAGCATAGCATATAAGGCTTTAGCATATGTAAGCCCCTATTTTGCATTGCTATTGAGCTAAGGTTTTGTAATGGATCTTACTAGATAGATATGATAACATAGAAAATGATAGGAGGTTTTTAGGCGTGGATGGAAACACTGGTGTAGAAGGTCGATATTGAATTGTCCATATGAACCTGTTCTTAGCAATCTGGGTAAGCATAGCATAGGATTTAACCATTTAGACTGGTTGTGATATCAAAACGTGCATTCTTTCTAGGATTAAATGTACCTAGCTTTATTCATTGTCTTCTTTCTAGTTTATTTATTTATTTATTTTGTTTTCCATTGGGCACACTCCTTACTTCTTGTTATTAATTCATCATTAGCTTCACTTCCTTAGATGTCACATGTTCCATAGTTGGAATCTATAAATCATATGATTTGTTGTTTTAAAGTTTATGAACAAGATTTTAAGAATTGTCCTATTCGTTGAGAACACTTCTTGTAGCAAGTTGAGTTTTCTTGGCTCCTTTAGCTATGCTGAAGAAGAAACCAGTTAGGAATGCATGATTTTTTTTTCCTAATCTTTGATTCAGGATATAGTACTCCAATGGTCTTTATTAAGAAATTGCGATGATTTTCTATTTGAAGTAATTATAATACATGAAATACTTCAACGTCCCCAAGCGTAACATAATAGAATGGATGTACAATTTGGTTGCTAGACGTACATTGATAGTATATATTTACTCTAGGAACCTCACCAACTATGGTTAATTTGGAAACTAGTTAAGATTCACACTAAATAAAACCATGTAGGACATTTTTTTTTTAAGAGAAATTGCCATTGTTGTCTCTAAACTATTTTAATTAATATTGATTTAATTTATTAACAATGTCTTTTATATTGTGTGAGATTTTTATTACTCATTGAAAAAAAAAGAAAGAAAGAATGGAACTTATAGCAAAAACATAAAAGGTGACTCATTAGGCATTAAAATGGTGTTTGATGGGGCTTTACAATTTTGTAAGGAAAAAGGAAAAAACCAATTGTGGGTGCGAGATAGCAAAGATGATGGAGAACAAAGAAAAATTAAATGAGAGAGAGGCTATGAAGGAAGTGAAAAGATAAAATGTTGAAGCAGGAAAGAGAATTGGAGAGTGGAGAGTAAGAGTAATTAGAGCGTATTTTTATGCAGGACAACAAAGATGAACGGGAAGAAAAAGAAGTAACTTTAGCTTAACTTTGGCTCAGCCTTCATATCTTCTTTACTTAACTTTGGCTTTTCTATAACGATTAACTTTTCTTTATGCTTAGATATCCATCATTTAACTTTTATTTCATGGTGAAAATATCTAATGTTATTTATCTTATGAAAAAAGAGGTTCTATTCAACAATATAAGAGTTTCTCTAATTTCAAAAGATTTTGTAATGCTGAATATGCCAAGGAAGATGTTCGATTTGAGCATCTATAATATACTTGGTGAATAAAACTTTGAATGAGCTAAATAAGACTTTATTATTTCCTGTAGATTGGAGCCACCATTCATAGAACTATTTTGGAGGTATATATGTAATCTCTTCATTATATTTGACAAACCAGCTATGAGTATATGTTGTAGATATAGGAAGTTGAATCATATTTTTCTATAATCATAATAATTATATCTAGGAGATTATAAGAAGAGAGGAATTGTAGTGGTGTAAGATAGCTAAATGTAAGGTTAGATGTCAGGGTCACGGATCTTATTAATGGTAATTTTAGAATAGGCTATATTCTAAAGATTATCATTGTTTAGAATATTTTCTATAATAATGAAATTATTTGCAACAAGAAAGTATTCATAATATTCTCGAGCTTTAAAAGGATCATATGTTAGTAGATAATTCTTCTTGTAAAAACTGATTTTTGTAAGGTCAGTCAAGGAATAGTGCGTATATGATCTTTCAATAAGGAATAATGGGTTAGTGAAAAAGATTTGATATTGAAATTGTTCTGTAGAAATAGTTTGAGAACTTTATTTGGTTAGGTTTTGCCGTGGTTTTACCGCTTCACGATACAAAGTAGGTTCATGAGTAGCTTTCTTTGCCTTTAATGGTTTTCGGAGGAGAAGAGCTTCTTAGGCTTTTTGTTTTTGGTAATATCAGAAAAGATGCTAATAAAGAATATCTGTTAATTTATTATGGAGAAGAAGGCCTTGTTGATCTTATTAATATGATAGTACTTAGTTGTATTTTCCTTATAAAATTCTATTGTAAGGAAATCAATGCCTCTTTCTAATAGCCAACCAATGTTCTAAGGCGTCAGTTTGGGTGATCTTCAGTGTTTACTTGTTCAAGATTTAATTTTTGTAGGTTTTTTAGTTTTTCTTTTTCTTTTTTTAGTCGAGTTTGAACTTCCATATTGCTCCTATAATAGATTTTAGCGCTTTTTTCCATGATTTCTATTAATATGATGAAGTTGATTGAATCATCTTTTCTGACAGTTTACTTACAGTTTATATTTACTGAGGTGCTTTGTTCTATCTCTTTGCTCATCAAGGAAAAAGGTAAATGAATTTATACGTTTTAAATCAAAATTTCAATATGTATACCTCATATGAAATGGATCTTATGAGTGATGGAAGATCATTCCCCGTGAATGATGGGTGATCATTCCCCATGGGTAATGGGTGATTACCCTTATGTTAGTTTTATTGAATAATTGTTGTGACAATTAATGTTTTTTTTTTTTGAATGTTGATTGATTTTATGGTGGCTTAGTGCCTCGAAACGTCCAATTTATAGGGGAAACTCTGTCAAAAAATTTTTCAAGAATTTAGAGAATATAAAGTTTTTTCTGTTTGTGAAACGTGATAAAAGAGAATGGTAATCGTTATCATATTCCATTTCTCCATTTCCACCTGAAAGATATTTTAATCTAAAAATAATAATTCAAGCCCTTCTTGAAGATACGATGTTGTTACAATAATTTACTTGAACCGTGAAGCATACTTTAACAATAAGAACCAACAAGCATTATTGAAAATGTAGTCTTCAAGAACAATTAAAATATTTTCATGAATTCTCCCTTTATTGCTATACCTATTTTTTTTTTATTGAGTTTCTTTCTTGAATCTCTTACTTTTGAGCTAAAGCAGCTTAGGTTAACTAGATGTTACCATAGAGTACTTATTTATTTTCCAGTTGAATTAGGAGACTGTTAAAAATTCCCTTCAAGTTTTTCAAACACTGAAATTCCAATTCCATTGGAATTTCATAATCTTGTAACGTTATCTTGTCAATGATCTTCTCTTAAATTCTCTAGTCTTTAGCATCAAACATTACCAATCATCAGTTTTAAGTAGTTTTTAGAAACGATTCATTGTTAAAGAAACACTTTTGCAACATCATCAAAGATTCTTGTATTCTTGTTAAAGGTTTTTGGCAATCGCCTTGTCAAATATTCTTGTTTCTTAACAATCTCCTTATTTGACATTATTTGATGCAAAATCATGATCTACTAAATCTCCTTCACAACACAAGTTTTCAATGAATATTTTCATGAGGAGTTAATCCATAGATATTAAGTAAAATATTAGAAAAACATAATCTATTGATCAAGCCAAATGTAAGCAGCCCTATTTCCCATTATAGATGAAATGAAAATTGTTTATACTGTTCAAATGTTCAACCATCAAATGGTCCAGATGGCAGCCCACCCAACTGACTAAGACCTAGCCAGCTAACGAACAATCAAACCAATGGCCCTTGAATACTCCTCTTGAATATAGCAATCCAACAATCAAACCAATGACCCTAACATAAATAGCCTAAGTTGATCAAACCTTCTATATCATATCACATTATCATTTATTGTGTTGCTTTGTTCTGTCGCTTTGCTCATTAAGGAAAAAGGTACATAAATTTATACGTTTCAAATCAAAATTTCAATATGTATACCTTATATGAAATGGATTCCCGTGAGTGATAGGTGATCATTCCCCATGGGTAATGAGTGATTACCCTTATGTTAGTTTTATTGAATAATTATTGTAACAATTAATGTTTTTTTTTGTTGAATATTGGTTGATTTTGTGGTGGCTTAGTGCCTAAAAATGTCCAGTTTATAGGGGAAACTCTATCAAATTTTTTTCAAGAATTTAGAGAACATAAAGTTTCTTTTGTTTGTGAAACATGATAAAATAGAACGGTAATCGTTATCATATTCTATTTCTCCATTTCCACTAGAAAGGTATTTTAATCTAAAAAAATTATTCAAGCCCTTCTTGTAGATACGATGTTGTTGCAGTAATTTACTTGAACCATGAAGCATACTATATCGAATCACATTATCATTTAATCAGCCTAAACTCATTTCACATTATCGTTTAATCTCTAAAAGTAGAACGGTAATCGTTAAAACAAAATTCAAATCATATAAAAAAGCAAAAGCTTTTACATCTTCAAAACCATTCGTCGTCTCCTTCATGTACCCTTCATATGAATCTTCCTTTCTTCGTCTGGTTATTTGACTACCTACTTGTCTTGGCAATTTTCATTAGATGTCTATAAGAATTTTCGTCATTCAATTAATTTATCTGAAAAGATAACAAGGATAGTTTTTCTTTTAGGCCAATGACTTTGCCTAATAGATTTGTGAATGACTACTTCACCACGAAGGATGAAGATGATCTTATGTGCCAAGTCTCCAGGAAGACAAGAAAATATCCACTTAGAATTCTGACTCCTTGTCATTGGTACAATTGTTCTTATGCTAGAGTTCCGGATAATTCCCTGGCCATTTTCTACTTTTTTCAGAGACTTGAACCACGAACTCACATTCATCCTTTGTAGTGAAGTAGTCATTCACAAATCTAGCAGGAAAAGTCATCGGCCTAAAAAAATAAGTGTCCATGTTATTTTTCAGATAAAATTAATTGAATGACAAAAATTCTTATAGCCACCTGATGAAAACTGACATTACAAGTGGGTAGTCAAATAACTAGTTAACAGGGATAATAGATTTATGTGAAGGGTACATGAAAAAGATGAAAAATGGTTTTGAAGATGTAAAAGCTTTTACTTTTTTATATGATTTGAACTTTTTTTTTTACGATCACCGTTCTGCTTTTAAAAATTACCACCTGATTAAGTTAGGCCTGGAAAATGTCCATTTCTTATCTCAGACTCTATTTCTTCAACGCTTCATTTCATTCCATTGATTTTTCTTCTAAATCGAGACTTACATAATTGGTTTGAGTTATTTCTAGTGTTGATTCTAGATGGACAATCGAAGTTGGATGTATAGAAGGCATGTTCCCAGCATCAGGGTATTACTATTGAATTTGAACGAGGGGTTAAAGAATTCCTAACATTTGTAACTTTGAATGCATTGTCATCCAAGATAGGATGTTCATACTCAAAGTATATGAATAAGAAGTATTTGGCCCCACCCAAAGTTGAAATTCATTTATACAAATATGGATTTGTTAGTAATTATCAACGGTGGACTTGTCATGGTAAATTGCATTATACAACATTGAGAGAGGCTGCCACTGTTTCAAGGAATGTAATTGCTAAAACTTATTCTAGCAACCCGTTTCGAGAAATAGTTTTAGATGTTGCAGGGCCTGAGTTTGTGGTTCTTGGGCCATCTAAAGATTCTGTTGAAGAACCTCCAAATGCAGAAGCACTGAAGTTCTATAACATATTGTGAGCTGCAGATAAGCCAATATCTTAAGGGTAAAAAGCGGATAATCCTTATCTAAAATCCCAGTTGATCAAATCTGTACCCTTTCTCTATGAAAGAATAGGAAGGAAAAGAAATCTTTATTGGTTCTACCTCCTATTTTTTATGAAGAGAATGAATCTTCTTCTTTCAATTGTTATTTTTGTGTATCCTCTTATTTTTTTTAAAAAAAAGGAAACTTAGGTAAGTGCTTTATAAATATCAAGTCCAAAAATAATACGTCTAAGAGATGTTTCAACCAAGTGGTTCAGCTCATGAAAGAGGTCATCCCAGACTCCAATAAAATACCTAATGATTTCTATGAGTTTAAGAAATTAATATCTGGTCTTGGTTTACCTATTCAGAAGATAGATGTATGCACGAGTGTATATAGGTTGTATTAGAAAGATGATCTTACCTATAGAGAATGTAAGTTTTGCAGTCATCCACAATCCATGCAAATGAGGGATCTAAAGAGTAGCAGACAGAAGGAGATACCCATTAAAAAGATGTATTATTTTCCAATAACACCTCGATTGCAGCGGTTGTATGCTTCTAAAATGACTGCATCACACATGAAATGGCATGCATAGAGCAACGAGGACAATGGATACATGAGTCATCCTCGTGATGGCGAGGCCTGAAACTAGTTTGATAAAAGTCACCATGAATTCTCAAAGGAGGTGCGAAATGTAAGTCTTGGAATGTGCACAGATGGGTGTGCTCCATTCGAGATGTCTGGGAAAAAGTATTCATGTTGGCCAGTTATACTCAATTCATATAATCTTCGCCCGTGGATGTGCATGAAGGATCCAATAATGTTCTTGACTGTCATTATTCCAGGCCCAAAGAACCCCAGACACAAAGTTGATATTTATCTACAACTATTGATAGATGAACTAAGTTATGGTTTGATAGTATCCCCACATATGACATATCTAAGAAACAAATTTTCAGCTACGGGCTGCACTTCTATAGATGACAAATGATTTTTCAGCTTATGTAATGTTAAGTGGGTGGAGCACTGCAAGTAGATTTGCATGTCCATACTGTATGGAGCGTACTAAGTCTTTTCAGCTACAGTTTGGAGGTAAAACTTCTTGGTTCGATTGTCATCACCACTTCTTGCCACTGGATCATCCATTTAGGAGGGATATATTATCATTTAGAAGGGACAAAGGCCAAGAACTTCACCGCTGATGTCAAGTCTAATAGGGGACCAAGTGTGGGAAAGATTATGTTGTTTTCCAAGAATAATAGATTTAGGATACGGATTGGGGCAGAGCGATGGTATAGGTGTAAATTTTAATTGGGTAAAAAGGAACATTTTTTGGGACTTGCCTTACTGGCGCACTCTACTAGTGCCCCATAATATAGATATCATGCATAATGAAAAAAATGTATTCGACAATATTTTTAATATTGTTATGCATGTGAAGGGAAAAATAAAAAATAACTTAAATGCACAGTGTGATCTTGAGACGTATTGCCACAGGCCTATACTTCAAGTTTGTGGAGCAGGCGAAGAAAGGGTGTCTGTGCCAAAAGCATGTTATTCATTGAGTGTAGAGGCTAAGCACTCGCTGCTTAAATGGGTGAAGGAGTTGCAACTTCCAGATGGATATGCTTCAAACTTATCAAGATGTGTTGATTTGAAAGAGTTGAAGATGTCTGGCATGAAAAATCATGACTACTATGTGTCTATGGAACAGTTACTTCCAATTGCTTTAAGAGAATTTCTTCTTGTCAATGTTTGGAACGTGTTGACGGAATTGATTCTCTTTTACAAGGATTTGTGCTCACCTAAATTGTCAGTGGCTTACATGAAAAAAATTGGAGAATGAAATTCCTATGCTTATATGTAAACTAGAAAAAATATTTCTCCCTGGTTTCTTCGATGTGATGGAGCATCTAGTAGTTCACTTGTCTTATGAAGCACTTGTTTGTGGTCCAACTCAATACAAATGGATATATCCCTTTGAAAGTACATAGGCATTCAATATGCTAAATGTTGATGTTATAGTACACGTCCAGTAATATGGTCTGCAAAATTGTGATCAGATTTGCCATGCTTCAAAATAATAGATTCTTACATCATTTAAAGATCAAAGTGAAAAATAAGGCTAGGGTAGAGGGATCAATTTGTAAGGCATACCTAGTTGAAGAAGCATCAAAGTTTTTTTCCTACTATTTTGAGCCACATGTTCAAATAAGACATACACAAGTCGCACGCAATGCAGATGAAGTAACTAAGCACATGCATGAACAATCTTTTCTCTCAATATGAAATGTCGCAGAAAAGGCATTTGGGAAGAAACAAACTCGATTCCTGATATTTGAGGAATTCCGTGTTGCCACAAATTATATTTTGATGAACTGCAATAAGGTTCAGCCATACATTAGGATTTTTTCTGTAATGTTACGCTCCTATCACATAGGTGTTACAGAGTTAGAAGTCGTGAGAATGATCAAGAATGAATTTACTGCATGGTTCAAAAATTATGTAAGTTCCTAAAGGTTTCAATTGCCAAGGAAGTGTGATTTTAATGAGAACTTACGAAATACAACTTCCTAAAGGTTTCTTATAGGTGTGTGACCCAACCACAATGACAAACAAATGTTTATAATACTTTTCGTGGGGACCGTCGAGAGAGGTGAAATCATTTCAAGGATAGTAATTAATGGTTATCGATTTCACACGAGTGACTATACAGAATATAGAAAAGGTGTCAACCACAGAGTTTGTGTTAAATGCACCGAGAATGAGCATAGTAGTGTTGATTATTATGAGGTCTTAACGGAGGTTCTTGAACTTCAATTTCCTAGTCAACCAATCCAGAAAGTTGTGCTTTTTAAGTGTGATTGGTTTGACGTTACATCAAATCGGGAATTGAGGGTATACCCTTAATATAAGTTAGTCGATATTATCCATAAGAGGCATTATTCTAAATATGACCCTTTTGTATTGGCCCAACAAGCACATCAAATATACTTTGCTACGTATCCTTCATGTAAAAGGCAAAAATCTGAATGGATGGCAGTCTGCAAAACTAAAGCACGCCAGGTGTTTGATGCACCTATTGTTGATAGGGCTTATCAAGAAGAAGTTGATGATAATGCTGCAATGACTATATCTTTGGTGGTCGATCTTGGGCCCCCAACACTCGCGGAAAGCATACATGAGATGTTAGATGTTCGGGAAGAGATATTAGTTTGGGATCGAGACTTGCACGAGGATGAGGATGATGACAAGGGTAATTGGGAGATAAATTCTGAGACAGAAGTTGATTCAGAGGAGTACAATTTAGATAATGACATAAGCGAATAGTACAAACTAAATACTTAAGTATTTCTTTTAACATGTTTTTGTCATCTTATTTACTTATTATACTCCAGAGAACAAGCTATAAACTTTTTTAACTTTTTAAGTGTTAGAATAGGTTACTAATTTCTTTACACTGCAATACATAATTGTAATAATTTTCTTCCTCTACCTAGATATGTCTTCTAGAGATTAGCTACCTACTGATGATTCCTAGCGTACTCGGTCACGAGACCGAATACCCACACCCACACTTACTCCTCGGATACCACCTACCGAGTAGGACAAAGTCCCTGCACTTCTATCGTCCTCAGCATCACATCATCCTGGATCACAAGCATAAGATTCCCGACCATTGATTATACCACGAGGGGATGGGAATGTTCATAGTCTTATACTGCTCTTCAGATATTAAATGAGTCCAATTGCTACTAACATTTTTGCATTATTTTTTAAGATTTGCTAGTTTCGTCAAATGTGTATGGGAGATCACATCCATTTTCCAGAGGTACTTTGACGGGCCTTACACGTCATATGCTAATATCCCGATGAGCATGAAGAACGTCTAGTTTGGTGAGTTTGAAATAAGTCACTAAATATTTTATAAATTATTCTATATTATTTTTTTCCCTTCATATATATATAACCATTTGTTTAGAACTAACAACTTGGATATATGTATTAAATTTTTCTTTTTTGTAGAAACTATTTCATTAGGCCGATGAGCATAGTGCTAAGATTCGATCCAAAAGGAAGCATAAGTGCTGGACTCGCTTTTCTAACACCCTCTTGAGGATGCGGAGGACGACCCCAGCTGGCCAAACTCCCTCTTGGCACTGGGAGGTGATACAGTAGCACTAGGCCACACAGGAGTTTCAACGAGTTTCCGCCACTGCTCGGAGGAACAAGGGTCAAAGCACCTCCACTTATACTGGAGGCTCAGTGTCATTTACAGTTCACGAGGAGCATATGGTAAATTACATCAATTATTTACACATTTTGAAATTTTACATCTCATGATTAATTTTTTAGGTCACTATTCTTATGAATTAAATTTTAAATTACAGTGGCAGAAGATGGGTGATGACTTCAGCCATATCGAGTGGTACAAGAGGCTGCACACATTTCAAGGTAGGGAGAGACAAGGCCTGCATGTCAGCGAGTGCTCTCACAAGATATTGGTAATTATTAATAATTTTCAGTCCTTTAAATTATTTTTTGATAATTTACCTTTTAGAATAAAATAATATTGATTGAATTTTAGGAGGACGTGATAGCTGAGAGGGAGCATCTTACTCAGGCATCTTTCTCCTCATCTACTAGTGTTACGTCTTCAGTGGTCCCCGACGAGATGTCACTATTTCTCAAGGGCAAATGGGTACAATCGAGGACGTGTGTTTAGACTGGGTTCCGAGGCTTCGAGAGTTAGACAGCAGCTTGACCAGAGTTCCTTGCCATCCACACCCTCTACACCTGCTGACATAGAGGACACAGTAGAGAGGAGGGTTGAGGAGAGGGTGCATACTATGAGAGATGAGTTGAAGAAGGATTTCGAGAAGAAAGTGGATCATATACAGCAACACTTTGATGGATTTACGAACTTGATGTCAACAAAGTTTAGGATAGTGCTTCTACCATTTCCACCGATTCTGGAAGATGATGGTGCAGACGAGACGGGAGGCAGCCTTATTCCGCCACCAGATCCTTATCCTTTGAGGCATTCTGATCTTTCTTCTCCTCCCCCACCTCTATCAGCTGGCGCCTATTAGGATTCATGGACTCCTAAACGCGAAAAACATCCACGAATCCCTTCCAAGGATCCAAGTAAATGATTAAGAAGATCATAGGTTTGCAAAATTACCTCTGTTAAGTGTAATCGATATCTTTCGATTCCGATTGTTCTGCTGTACATGCAACCCGAACGATCACCAGACGCTGCAATATGCGAACGTCCTCTATCGGATACACACCGCAAACTCACTCGTCACCCGGGGAGTGCTAGCGCCTAGGATTTTAGAGGCTTATTTTTCTGGTGGATGAAGGCACGAATATTCTTAACAAAATAGCTCTCTAGAGAAGATGGCTAGGGTTTTCTTAAAAACCCCTCCGAACCTTTTAGAGTCCAACCCTAATAATATCTTATCATATTTTAATTTAAATTCAAATTAAATTAAAATTGATATGATAAGATTCTGCCATTATCTCGATAATTTAACTAATTAATTTACCGAGTCAGATTCTTATAATCTGGACATTATCCAAATACATCGAATGTGGACATATTTCCAAATTCATTGTATCTGGTAAATTTTCTAAGTTCGATTAACTTAGACATATTTTCAAATTTATCGAATCTGGTTACCAGAAAAATAACCTAATAAGTTCGCTTATTATGTGACACTATAGGTTCATTTAACATTAGCAGTGTGCCCAAATCATATTTAAATGGCACACAAGTTATAAGCGGTTTCTAGTAAAACATTATAACTATCCAAGTTAAATGAAGATCGGTAATATCTTTGAACCAAACCATAATTTTATATTTAGTCCTTTTGTCACACGATATCCAGATTAAGCATAAGGCACGGAGCATGTCATCCTTATTAAATTTAATCAATTATTTCTTGATTTCATAGTGGACTGTTCAAACAAATAGATATCAATATCTTAGATTGATATATTTAAGCACGACCATGTATTTTAATAGTCAAACTTATCAAGGGGCCCATGGATATCTCTCCCATAATTGAGAAGGACAAATTCCTCCACTATCAATCATATTCCTCTCATTGATTTATTCTATATCCAACAGTAGTCTAATTTATTATCTGATTAAAGACAACTTTAGACAATGTTAAAATATAGAATTTATCAAGTATGAAACTATGATGAATTTATATCGAAGGACTTTTAATATTATTATGGCTAGAAAGTACTTATGACATATTCCATGAAGTATTCTCACAGTGGGTTATGTCCAATACAATGTTCTCTAACATTTATTTATGTTTTGACTCGATATCACAAATATTTATGACCAATAAAACATAGCCATCAAGTCATAAATATACTAATCTTAATTTATTATTATTCCAATAATAATAATCAATCAGGGACAGTTTTAGAATAGTCATTGTATTCATTGTTGGGTTTTACTATCAAGTCACGTACTTGATAACCACAAAACAAAATGCACTATTCATGAAAAGGAAAACCTCATATTATTATATAAAACATAACGACAATAGTATAAGTACAAATTAACTCTAGGGCATATCCCTAACAGCACCACTGCTTCTATAGTGTAGAATTTTATTAAAGACGTTATCTTCTATATTACATTCACTTGACATTATACATTTGTGTTGAATAAATATATTTATTCTTTTATTGAGATGGTTATTTGTTTTTTACATTTTAATAAGAAAAGTTTACATTTTATTGTGATGGAGCACTTGTGTGGTATATATTGTTTGATATATGATATAGGGGGTTCAAGATAAATACAAAATGGGATTTGAAAAATGAAAAAACATTAGCGACGGTTTACCTACGGTTTAGCTACACCAATAATTAACGACGGTGTCCCTACGGCACAAAGGCTTTTATTTAACCGTCTGTAACCGTCGCTAAACCATTGCAACTTAGCTAAAGTTCAAGTCGTTGCTACACCGTCTCTAGGCATGTGAAGGCGTAACGATGGCTTGATATTGTCAACATTATAGCATTCGAAATTAATCCATCGCTAAATCGTCTCCAATATAGTGACGGGTATAACTAAACCATCGGCAAACCGTTGCAACTTTAGTGACGATTTGCCGATGGTGTAAATAAATTTATAATTACCAGGAATTCTAAATTCTTTTTCACCATCGTTATTCCATCTCGATATGAATTTTGACCGATTGCTTGTTGGTGATGTTCCGTCGCAAAGCCATTGCTACTACTAACGGTTTTTCCATCTCGTCATGAATATTTTATTTAGCGATTGAGATTTCAACTACCGCTGTGCCCATTGTTAGACCGTCGCTAAGATTAGTTAGTGACAACGTAGTTACGGGAATAGCCATTGTTGATATCCTATTTTCTTGTAGTGTCATAAGCTATCTAGCAAGTTCTAATTTGTTCTGGTGCATCCAATGTTATGAGACATATGAGTATAGGTTAGGTGAATGTACGTATCAGTGGTGCAAGACAGCGTTTGAGAAAATACTAAGAATATCCTGAGTAAATCTCCTAGTGGCGGTTAATAAAGTGTTTTATGATCTTCACCGTGGACGTAGGCTTAGTTAGATATCGAATTACGTAAATCTTTTGTGCATTTTTTATTCTTTATGTTCGTTTTCTAGTCTGGTCAATTATCCCAATTAAGAGTTTCCAACAAGTGGTATCAGAGCTAGGTTTTAAAGGCTTGTGATATATATTGAAATGGTGAATTTCGATGAAAAAATAGCTTAGGCGGTAGAAGATAGAGAAATATGAATTTCTTTTGAGAAGGGTATATTGGTTAATAAATATTTTATTGACAAGACTATGTCTAAAGAGAGGTTATTAGACAATAGTAAAATTACTCACGTAGTTGTATACTTTATGTGAACTAGATAGGTTATGGACAAAAAGTATCTAATAGTAGCTCTGAGGTAGGTAGATCCAAGTTACACAATCAGTGAAAGAACAACACAGTTGATGTTGTCATGAATGGCCCTATTGCAATAATCCGCTTCCTACGTACCCCAAAGAGGGACAAGGTAAGTGAATAAACCCAACCAAAATAATACCCCAAATAAATTTAAGAATTGCAACTATTTAAAACTTATACAATTCCTAAAAATGCAGAATAAAAGATCATTGTCTCTAAACAAATTCAATTAGAAAATAAAATACAAAGTCTTGATCTCTAGCAATCCAACCTTGTTAATTGAACTCACGACCTAAAAACATGCATAAACCGCATGAGAATAAATTCTCAGTAAACCTTGTGTGTGTGTAGGTGTTCATTTAAAATGATTTCGTGCTATGCATTTTGAAATACCAAAAGCGTAATTGCAGCCGCAATCAATAGTTTTAAACATAGAATGGCGTCTTTAATTTGCAATCTCAATAAATAACTTTCGCTTCAAGGAATTCAACCACTCAAAAAGGTGGACTATGAAATCTTGCATCATAATCCTGAGTCATGAAACCCTACATTATGACCCCATACTATGAAACCCTACATCACAGTATAGTAGGTGATCAACAACTTACTGATTGTCTACTTCGAGAGATTCAACCCTACTCAAAAAATGATTTGCTAGCTCAAACCAGCCTGACTCCCTAACATTGTCTCCTATTCAAGAACGAGTTCATCTCTCAAAGGTGGCCACCTACCGAGAAGCTAACTCGCTTCTTTATATGCTAGTGCTAGTAGCCTATCCTTATTGAATGCTCAAAGTTTTTACATCAAGGGAACTCATTAGTATCAAGTAGTAATCAAAAGGAAAATATCTAGCATGACTTAGTAACCTTGATTAAATCATTTAGTGCGAAAGTCAAGTGAGTTGTTTTGAAATCCTTTTATTGAAGAAATCAGTGCATGAGTTGAAATAAAGTAAGAAAGCTAGCTATGCTAAACATTTGTTACAACAACCCATGTTTCCATTAATAACACATGACATTTGACAATTTGCAATTACATTGTTTTGTAAACAGATTGATGCAAGAACTTACCTTGGTATTGCAAATAAATTTCTTAATCCCACTAGGTAGATCCTTGCCCTTGGCCACCTTCCGAGTCTAAGAAAAGTCATAAAATTAGAACATCACTACCTAATCCTAAGTATCTTAGGAAAACACACTCCATATTTATATCATAATTATAGCACCTCAAACTCTTGCCAAAACCCACTAAAATACATCGAGCAATGACTTCAAATAAATCAGTATATAGACCTTTAATACATCTCTAACTATCGGTACACACCAATATTGCACATAAGGGAAGTATATTAATTAGTTTTGGGAAGTTTCCTTAAGATTCTTAAGTTGTTCACAATTTCCAGCATCCTACCTCATCTTTCTTAATAGTATAATTCATATAAAAATGTACCAGATTGACCTCAATAGAAATATACCTTAATACATATATAATGGAACAAATGTGATTATCCACAAAATTCGGACTTTAATCATGCTCAGAAAAATTCATTTCATTACAGTAGCTTTCTGTCCAAAACAGACCAATATTAAAGAAAATTTTGTAACTTTTAATTCGCATATCAAAAAATTTCAAAATTTTCCAATTAACAACTACACTTATAAAGATACATTTTCTCTGTTTTGACCTTGTTTACATTCAGAATGTTTCACATGGAACTAGTAGTCAAAAACTGAACATTTAGTAAAGTCGATAAACTCTATTTTTACTTCCTCTATTTTTCAAAAATTTACTGGGATCAAGCCCAGGGTTTTCATGTGTGATCATTAATATAAATAACATCCCAACCATGTCTAGTAACCAATACCAAAAGGCCTTGCCATAATAAATTACTTTGCTAATTTGTTTTGAACCAAGACAAACAACTTACACATATTTTCAGAAATTCCAGCAAGCATAAAATTTATTCTATCCCTTAAGAAATCAATTCCTTAGACTTATTAACTCAAGAAAACATAAGCATAGAATGGTTAATAAGTTGGTGACAACAACCCTAGTATCAAACACATCAAGATCTTTCAAGAACATATTAAGAAATCATCATTCCTTAAGAAAAATTTCAGCTTTTATAAATACAATAATTTAAGAGAAAATGTATTTTCTTTTTGTAAAAATCCTTTGAAAAAGGGTTTTTTTTTTTTCCAATATCACAACAAGTATAGGTGACAAATATGAATTTTTAATTCAAGAAGTACACACTAAAGATTCTTGAAATCTTAAACCCTAATCTTTCTCTAAAGTGGTGACACTAGAGGAATCAAAGAAAAAAAAAAGCCCTAGGTCATTACCTCTTATTTCTCCTAGTTCAAATAACCTTAGGGAAGCAAGATTGTGTCTTCAAGCTTCTATTTCTCCCAAGAATCTTGAACAATTGACCCAAGAATGATGTTCCAAGTATGTGCCTTTGTGCAGGAATTTTTCCGTAAGCAATGAAACAATTAGTTTTGGCACAAAGGAAGGATTTCATGTGCTAGGGGAGAGAGAGGAAAGTTAATGGATGCAAGGGGGTTTTAGGACTCCAAAATCTGATTTGGTTAAGCTTTTATAGATTAATTATATGAGGTTTGGGAAATTAAAAGAGATAGGAAGAATTTTAAGGGAAAATCCTACGTTTTTAGGTTTTATCCAATAAAACGATTCCTTTAATTAATTTATCACAATCCTAGGAAATTTAGGTTGTAAGGTGACTGGTCATATGGGAGCAAATGTGGTGGCATATAAGGGTGGAAATAGGGAATAATAATCTCCAAATTTTCCTAAGCATTTAAAGGGTTGAAAACTAAAAATTCCTCCAAGATCCTTTCTTAAATATACAAGAATTAGGTTTTCTCCATTTTCCTAATCCTTAGTGGCAATACTAAGGCTTCTAGAAGGCTAGGAATCTTCTCAAAATATTCTCCTTACTAGAATAAATATTTAAAGTAGGAAAATTCAATTTTTCTCCCAAAATAAAAATTAAAAATGAGATGGAAGTCTTGCTAGACTAAAATTTAAATACTTCATAAATTAATACCTAAACAATTAAATATATTAAACATAGAATGAACATTTAATGACTATATCGTGTATATATATATATATAATAAGTATGAAAATATGCATATATACAAGCATTAAACAGCTACCTAAATTATTTATTATCTACTCAGTAATTCAATACAAGAATTTAAAATTAATTCAATATATATATATATATATATATATATTCCAATTAATAGTTTCATGCAAAATATTCTATCCATCTTTTTTTTTTCCAAGTGGTGACCTCTCAATCATTACTTAAACACAATAATTTCCTTCACATATCAAACTCAATTTAATTCATTACACCATGCCAAATATATCTATATGTAAGAATGCTTATGCTATATGAACTGTTAGGTATCTCACGCATATCATATATGGCACAGGAAAAAATAAGAACGAGATACCAACCCAGAATTTGCATACGTGTGGAAAACAAGACATAAAGAGAACAAAGGTAATAACTTTTTACCTTTCTTTGATCGTGTGAAAAACAAAATTTTTCTTCTTTAAGTCGAGGCGTGATCTAGCAATCCTCTTAATCAAACACCATAAGAGTTGAACACCTACCACTATAATCATAGTGTGTGATTATCTCTAACAGAAATCCACACAAAGGATGACACTCAAGCACCAAGATATTTATGTGCTAGCATAAACCAATAATGGTGGCTAGGTTTATTGTTCTTGTGCTGAAGAACAACGAGAGAGAGAGAGAGAGAGAGAGAGAGAGAGAGAGAGAGAGAGAGAGAGAGAGAGAGAGAGAAGGTCTTTGGAGTTGTTGTTTTTCGTAGATTGTCCTCTCGCTAGGGTTTCGTATATCTATCACATATATGACATGAAAAATCCAGCTAAAATCCTCCGTTTAAGATTTCTAAAACGATTAGAATTCTCTAATTGTAATTGGAAACATCAAGTTCTCACAATTACAATTTGGACCACAAATTATAACTAAGTATAATTTGTCCACAACAACTTCTCTTTCTCGCAATTAACCCCACTATATTATCAAATAACATCTTAAGTATATAATCCTCTATTGTATATGACCTATTAGGTTTCCCAGTCAATTGGTAGCGAATATGAATTAATCCAAATGTCTTTGAGATTAATAATCCATAATTAATTAGAATTAATCATATTAATTTGAATTAGGATTGATTTATTAATTCATCAATTAATAAACCTATATTCCCAGATCATGAGCGGTATCTAGCAACACATCATGGTCACCCAAGAGTCCAAGAAGTCAAGTGGTTTGACATGAACCCTTCAATAACAAACTACAATGCAATTAACTCCTTTCACCATACAATATCTCATTCGGTTTGGAGTACGGAATTAGTGTCAACTCCCTTCAAAATTAATTCTGGCTCGAATACAATAGTACTTGTATCAGGAACTCACTATTCTAGATGTGTATCAATTGAAACTATTTTCAATACACAATCGCCTTGGCCAAGGACTTCTCGAGTAGTAATTCCTACAAGTGGCCGTGAGATATTCGCCCCTACTATTAGGAGTGGTGAATCTTTTATTAACCCTCTTAACTACTTTCGTTTACCTCACAATATGTCCAATATCCATCCTATAGGCGGCCCTCAATCTGGCACAAAGCTCAGCAAACAAAGTATCTTGGAAATCTCAAGTCTAAGGATACTTACACGTTTGCTATATGGAGATCTAAGGATACTTGCACGTTTACTATATCACTGGCACTAAATAGTTATCCATGTGATTATCTCATAGTTAGATCATCCAATGAACTTGTTCCATTAACAAGTATCCATGTGTTAACTTTAAGTATCTCAATACTCACGGATATGAGAACTACCGCCTGATCAAATCAGAAAGTCTAACACATGCTAGTCTTAACGCATTAATAATGTCCTGTCTCATTAACACTACGACTGGGGACTATTTAAGTACTAACACTATACAGTGTAATAGGAATCTCATATCATGATCTCTATCATGATTTTCTTAACACAATGTTGTACTAGGGACTTTATCTAACAATTATTTTATACAAAAGTAAACAAAAGAAACTGTGAGATAAATAATGTCTTTTATTAAAATAAAATGTGTCATATACAATGTACAAGTGATTGCCTCTAGGGCATAACACTAACATGAACAATATACTCTTTTGCCTTTCTTGGTGCATTTAGGATGGGGTGTTATATTCTTCCTCTCTTAAGAGAATTTCGCCCCCGAATTTTTTGCTAGGTCATACCTCAAAGTATTTGCGGATATTTCCACCCACCCATTCTTCAATCTTCCAAGAAGCATCTTGCGTACCATGACGATCCCACAAAATCTTTACTATTGGAATCTGCTAATTTCAAAGTGTCTTAACACTTCTATCTAAAATCTTTATCGACTTCTCGATATAACTTAGAACGGGTTGCAAAATTAATGGTTCTTCATTAAGTACATGCTCTAGATTAGGATGGTATATCTTCAGTTGCGATACATGGAACACATCATGTATTCTAGTTAAACCCTCCGGTAAACCCAAGCAATATGCCACCGGTCCAATCCTCTCAGTAATTGGAAATGGTCCCAAATATCTCGGACTCAACTTCTCTCATTTCGGATACCTCAGGATTCCTCTACTTTGAGTCAACTTCAAGAATGCCTAATCTCTTACGTGGAACTCCAATTCTCTCTTTCTATTATCGGCGTAACTCTTTTATTGATTTTGCGCTACCTTTAACCTTTCCTTTATCACCTTTACCTTAGCCGCCATATCCTATATGCACACCTTTCCAGACTTATTAATTTGCTCATCTTCTAGCCATCCCCAGTATAATGGCAATTGACATTTTCTTCTATATAATGCCTCATATAGTGCCATCCTAATTGACGTCTAGTAACTATTATTGTAGGATAGCTCAGCGTAGGGCACACAGTCAATCCATTTATCACTAAAGTTTAAAATACATGCCCTCAACATATCCTCCAGAACTTGAATAATCATTTCTAATTGTTTGTCTATTTAAGATGAGTAGTTGTGTTGAACTTTAGCTTTGATATCATAGATTCTTGGAATTTTCTCTAAAACCGTAAATTAAACCTCGGATCCCGATCTGACACATTACTTGAAGGTACTCCATGCAATCTCACTATTTCCCGCATATAAGTTTAAGTTAGCTTATTTAAGGAGTCCCTCACATTTACCGGTATAAGGTGTGTTGTCTTAGTCAATCTGTCCACTACTACCAATATTGTATCCTTTTAACCTTTTATCATAGGGAGTCCAGTGACAAAATCTATTATCACTTCTTCAATTTCCATTAGAGTATCGATAGTGGTTGCAATATTCCAACTGGTTTTTTATGCTCGACTTTGACTTTCTGACAAGTTAGGCAAGTTGAAATATACCTCACCACATCCTTTTTCATTCCCGGCCACCCAAAAGCTCCTTCCAAATCTTGATACATTGTTACCTCACCGTGATGAATTGTATATTTACTCTTACGAGCTTCTTCTCCAAGATCTTCTTTCTCAACAATGCTTCCTCAGGCACACACATGCATTACAAAAGTGTAGCACTCCCACTTCATCTACTCAGAAGTCTTGTCCTCCTTTGCTCACCTCCTTTTTTTAAAATTTTTTAAACTCGGCATTATTTTGTTGAGCCTTGTTTATCTCCTTTTCAAATCTAGTATCAACCTTAGATTACTTATATAAATCTTGCCTTTTTTCACTTTCGTCTCTAGGACCAACACTTCCTCAATAGCTTTTACCGCTCGTACGCTCAATCTAGTCATCTTCACCTTTCGATTCAAAATATCAGCTACCACGTTAGCTGATGCATAAATTTTGGATGTATAAAAATAATTCAAATTTAAATCCATCCCTAACCAAGTTTTAGTTAAAATATTGATCTCAAATTATACATACAAGCAAGTATACTCATCGTAAGTATAGTATAGAAAATTAACGAGTATCAATCCTCAAGGTAACAAGTACACACTAATTACTTTTCATTCATTATTTAACCGACCCACTAAAGTAATAATATGATAAAAAGAAAAATAAAATATATATATATATATACTACTCAAGGATGTAAGAATGTGTAATTTAAACTAATACTTTTGAAAACATGATAATGAATCACTTAGCAAATATCACAATCAATCATCATCTTGGTCTTATGAAGGATTTAAAATCAATCCACTTCGTTTGCAATTTATGAAATCACTATCTTCTAGTTAAATTAGTGAACATATTCTGCCTCAACCAATTTAGCCAAAAGATGCATTAAAATTAATCCTCCCATAAACTCCTATAGTTTAGGTGATTTAAAATATGAAATTCATCAATGAATCTATATTCTAGCAATCATCAACTAATATTTGATTACCTAAGTTCTTAATAATTAACCCATTTTTCAAGCAAGTTAAGAGATAAAAATATAAAATTAAATAATTAAAGTCATTATCAACCCCTTTTTCAAGCAAGCTAACAACAAAAATCAATTAATCAACTTCATAATAAAAATAAGTAATCAAATCCCAAGATAAATAATTAATTGATTAAAAGTCTAAATTAACTTAAATAATCATGAATCCCAAAAATAATGTCAAATTACAATGAAATATGAATTATACCATTATTCTAGAAAAAGAAAATAAAGGTAAAAGAAAGAACTCATAGACAAGCCCTTCTTCTAAAGGCAATAAATACTGAGGAAATCATGCATGCAATAAAATAAAATCAGAAAAGGCACCATACACGGCACAGCGAAAGGCAAAAATGAATACCTCTTCTGGGCATTGCTTTGTTTGGCCGTGAGGAAGATGATAGAACGACGGCCACGTCTCCCTCACCCGTTAAAACTTCCGGTTATGACCAGCAATTCTTCGACTTCTCCTTGACATGTACGCGAACCTTTTTGCTTATCAGAATATTCCTCCGCCCAATCTGTGTTGGTGAAACAACCTAGGCGAGGAATGGTCATTCTTGATCATTTGTTATTAATTAGCAAAATCAAGAAGATGAAAAACAAATAAAAGAAACGAGCGAGTGAGTGAGGAAGAGAAAGGCTCTATTTTTCTATATGTCGAGTGTTTTCTGTGAAGGAGTAGAACGCCTATCACAACCCACGACTCTTCACTCAAAAAATAGATAACCAAAAACATCGGTATTTTTTATTTCAAAACATTTGGAGGTTATCAACAGAAGAGGTTTGGGTAATCCTTAACTCTTCTGTACCGTGAAAAAAAATAACCCTTTAGCCCAGGCTATTGGGCCAAAATAATTTATTATTTTCCTCAAACCCAATAAACCCAAAAATAATAGCCATTAATTATGTATCTCCTGGGCCTATTAAAATAATCCAATAAATAAATAATGAACTCAAATGAAATAAAATAATTATTTAAACCTTTTATTAACTAGTTTAAGTCTAGGTTAATTTTCTTAATTATTCAATCTGGGCTTAGATCCTAAATAATTAAGTAACCAATTAAACTATATAACAAATTTAATTTCTCTCATTCCTTTATTTTGTTCCATTCCAAAAAATAAATTAGACTTTATGAACAAAATAAAATCCTTTTTATTATGACAATTTCCTTGACCTAAAATAATTAAGACTTACGGGCTCTTTCGAGAACCAAAAAGATACATTGCCTTAGCTACTAAAATGACCAAAATACCCTTGTTATATAAATAGTTGTATTTTACATTTTAAATATTTTTGTAATATCACCATAAGGAAATATTGACCCTAAGGACAATACTACATTAGCTATATCTTCGACCTATAGGTGAAATGACTAAAATACCCCTCTACACATCGTCGTACATTTAGAAAGGAAAAAGTGTACTAACACATCTCTACAAGACATCTACCATCCTTAGACTTCTAGTCCAATAATCCACGACTTCTTAGAATATTTCTGCTTTCTAAGGGAGCTATCCTAAAGCTAATATCCAAGTCATGTTTCCCAGGATCCTAAATAATTAGATCATTTAGACAACCACAAGGGACGATATAGTATAGACACTATCTTCTATAAATCTGTCTTGACTAACTAGTCACATATACCCAACATACAAGTATATTGATCCTTTTCAAGAACCTCAACTATAGTATATCAAAGCGTATGCTTCCAACTTTGTCAGATCACCAACTTATACTCAAGCTATATAATACAAGTCCACACTATAGCAGTAGTAGTCTGGGTTTCTATCACATAAAACTTTTAGAAACCACTACTATAGGTCCTATTCTACATATTCAAAATATGTTTGTATTATGAAATGAGTAGACTATTCATTGGCTAAAGGTAAGCCATTCTCTATTTAGAATTCATAACACAATAACTTTGCCATGATGAGATCTCCATTCTCATTATTCGGTTAAGAACAACAATTGATGTGTTAAGTATCTCATGGTTCATACCTTACTGTAAAAGACCTCCATTCACACGAACCATTTACTTAAATACAATGGATTTTTTCCAATAAAATCGTGCGGATATACAAAGAAGATTCCATAAATAAATTCTGAGAAAAATATTTGTATTAATACAAGTCAAAATTACATTAGAAACTTAGTCTAAGAGTGTATACATTCCAACAATCTGCCACTTACACTCTAAGGCTAAGTAAGTCCATAGATGCCCACCCATATGGCGTCTAAGTGTCTTCTAAAACTCTCTCCACCAAAAGCTTGGTGAAAGGATCTGCTAGATTATTTTTCAAGGCAATCTGTTCCACCATGACTTCCCGTCTCTAGATGAAATCCCGGATCAAGTAGTACTTCCTCTCTATGTGCTTCTCATTTTTGTAGTTCTTTGGTTCTTTAGATTGTGATAATGCACCAGTGTTGTCGTAGTACATCACAACTAATTTGTCCATTTGTGGCACAACTGCAAGTTCTAAAAGGAACTTCTGGAGCCAAACTGCTTCCTTGGATGCCTCTGAAATTGCCACATACTCAACTTTCATGGTTGAGTCAACAATGTCAGATTGCTTAATACTCCTCCATGAAATGGCTCCTCCAGACAAGGTGAAGACATATCCACTAGTGGATTTTCTCTCATCTTTATCTGCCTGAAAGTCTAATTCCGTGTATCCTGTAGGAATTAAGTCATCAGCCCTGTACACCAGCATATATTCTCTTGTACCTTTAAGATACTTGAGAATATGCTTTACAACCTGCCAATGAACCTCCCTGGGATTTAACTGATATCTGCTAACTACGCCTACGGCAAAGTAGATATCTGGCTTAGTACACAACACGGCATATATGAGACTTCCCACAACTGAAGTATAAAGAATCCTACTCATCCTATCTTTTTTTTTCTTGAGACTTTGGACAGTCTTTTGAAGAAAAAGACAACCCATGTATATAAGGGATCAACGCCCCCTTGCATGAGTTCATGCTGAACTTGGCCAACATCTTGTCAATGTATGTAGCTTGGAATAAACCTAACATTCTCTACTTCTTATTTCTAAGAAGCTTTATCCCGAGAATGTAACTAGCTTTACCCAAGTCCTTTATACTAAATTAACTAGATAGCCAAACCTTAGTAAATGAAAGTGTCCCTGCATTGTTTCTAATGAGTAGAATTTAATCTACATACATGATAAGAAAAATCACATTTATGCCTTCCAGTTTCCTATACACACATAGTTCATCCTCATTTTGAATGAAAATGTAAGATTTTACAATCTTATTGAAATGAATATTCCATACTCTGGAAGCCTGCTTAAATTCATAAATGGATTTATTAATCTTACAAACTATATGTTTTTTGCCTTTAGTAATAAAGCCTTCTGGTTGAGACATATAGATGTCTTTACTAAGATAGTCATTTAAAAATGCCGCCTTGATAGCCATTTGCCATTTCTCATAGTCATAATGACATACGATGGCAAGGAGAACACGGATGGACTTAAGCATGGCTACTGGGAAAAAGGTTTCCTCATAGTCGATCCCTTCATTCTGAGTGTATCCTTTCGCCACAAGCCTAGCTTTGAAGGTTTCCATCTTCTTATTCGCTCTTCTCTTTCTCTTGTACACCGCACTTACACCCAATGGATTTTATCCTTTCAGGTGAAGCTACAAGACCCCAAACCTGATGGAAGTACATACGCTCAATCTTGACTTTTATTGCTTCATACTATAGGTCTGCATCGGCATCAACGATAGCCTCCTCGTATCTAGTGGGATCTTATTCCTGATGGTCGGAGACTAGGTTAAATGCCTTTCCAATCCAACTTTCTGGAACTCTAGATATCCTCTTACTAAGTCGAGGCTCCATTTGTATAGGTTCCTGAGGTTATACCTCTTCTTAATCTATAATCGAATTAGGAGAAGTTGATACAGAAGATAACTTCTCTTCGAATTCCAACCTTATCGAACCTTTAGTGGATGTACTTTGTTCATCCTTCAAGTATCTAGCATTAGTACTCACAAATACCTTCTACTCATTAGGATGATAAAAGTAACCACCATTTGTACCTTTTGGATACCCAATAAAATAGCATAATTCTAATCTTGGTTCTAACTTCTCTCTCTTGATCAGTACATAAGCTGGATAATCCCATTTCTTGAGATGATTTAGACTTGACTTATGCCCAGTCCACATCTCATAGAGTGTCCTAGGTACTAACTTAAAAGGCACCAAGTTCAGAATACATGCCGCTATTTCTAAGGTATATCCCCAAAAAGATACTGAAAGAGTAGCATGAGGCATTATGCTTCGGACTATTTCTATCAATGCCCTATTCTTTGTCTCAGCTACTCTATTCTACTAGGGTGTTCCCGACACAGAGAGTTAGAATACTATCTCATGATGTACCATGTCGTCCTTGAATTCACCAAGGAGGTATTCTCCACTACGATCCGATCGTAAGGTCTTGATTAATTTATTTGCTCGATGCTCCACTTCAGCCTTAAACTCTTTGAACTTGTCAAAAGAGTCAAACTTGCATCTCATCATATAAATATAACCATACCTAGTACAATCACCTTTGAAAGTGATAAAGTACTCAAACATTAGTGTGAACAAGACTTAATGTTTCTTTAGCTCTATCCGCCTTTTGGGTAAAGGACCTTTTTGTCATTTTTCCTATAAAATAGGATTCACACTGAGGCCAAATTTCCAATCTCAATGAACCTAAAGATCTATCATGGATTAACCTCTAAATCCTGGTTGAGTTAATGTGACCCAACCTTAAATGCAAAAAATATGAGTCATTGATATTGATCTTTTTCTTCCTATTTAAAGATTAAGATTGAGCGTTATTCAATTGATTGTTAATAAGATTAATGAAGAATAGATTTCCATACATGTGCCCAGTACATATAACTTTTTCATTTCTACTAATAGTAATACCAAAATGGAAAGAAATTAAATATCATTGATTTATTAGTTTTGTAATTGAAACCAAATTCTATTTAAAATCGAGAACAAATAAAATATCATTCAAAACTACTATCTTATTACAATCAAAAGTAAGTTCCAACTATCCCACAGTGAGGGCCCAAACATATGCTCTATTTCCTACGCGTAGTTAATGTTCACCCTTCTAGAATCTTCTAATCTTCCTAAACCCCTGCAATGAGTTACAGATATGATCAGTGGCTCCTGAATCAACAATCCAAGCGGAAGTTGATCCAACCATTGATATAGACTTTAGATAGAGATCATTACCTTTTGGGTTTTTCTTGGCCTGAAGATCTAGACACTCCTTTTTCCGGTGTCCTTTCTTCCTACACTTGAAGCATTTGCCATTGGGTTTGTCTTTGGGTTGGGACTTGGGCTGGTATACTGCATTTTCTTTCTTCTTCTTGAACTTTCTAGGCTTAGACCCAGTTCTCGAAGAAAAGGCCATCATAGCTCTAGCATGTGGCTTCAAGACCTTCTCTGCCACCTGGAGCTCCTTCATCAACTCCGTTAAACCTATGTTTAACTTGTTTATATTGTAATTCAACTTGAAATGAGTGAAGGAGCTCGGCAAAGATTCAAGAACCATATCCACTTGGCTCTCGAGGTCAATGATAGCCCTCAAGACTTCTGCTTCCTCAAAAGCAACAATCATCTTGAGCATATACTCTCTAACTGATGCTCCATCAGCCATCTCGATTTTTATGATTGTTCAAAGAGCCTCCTGCCTTGCGGGCTTACTCTTGTTCGTGAACATTGTGGCTAGTGATGTGCTTATGTCATATGCAGTGGCCATGTGCTCATGTTTGGATTAAAGCACATTGGATATAGAGGTCAACATATAGCATCGGGCCATTTCGTCAGCCTTCCTCTATGCCTTTTCAGCCTCATACTTCTCAGTGGTAGAACTTTCCCCGATTACTGGGCAGGTCTCTATAGGACACACTTATACTCCTCGACTGTGAGTATTATATCCAGGTTCCTTTTTCAGTCCACATAGTTTAGACCCATTAGCTTATTGGAGAATAACGCTAAAGGACTGAAAGAATCTCCACCATCCATTTTTGAAATTTTGAATAATAAAAGAAATTCTCACCATTTATAAAACAAAAATAATTTTGTGCATTTTATCCTCATATTAAACTTGATAATAGCTAATCCCATTACAATTATCTTTAACATGATTAATTTGGCTCATAGGAAAACTAACATAGCTTCTTGGAAAGCTTAACAGTTTCCTAAGCTAAGTGTATTAACCACTACAAATTAACTTCCCTTCTAGGTAATGATCTTGAAGATAGCTCCATCGCGTGGATGGTTGTTTTACTTCTCATTTCTTATGAACATACTTCACACTATAACCTCTAACATAGGCTGGCGGATCATAGTACATGTCTCGGGTTATTAATTACATCCTTCAAAATAAAAATAATTAGCATGCTAGAAAACTATAAACATTTTGCATGCTTTTCTATTTTTAATCCTAAGTGCTCAAATAAAAGAATTAAACTTATTAATTAAATTAATTAATGATCTTGTTTAATTCTAATATCCTTTACTATTATTTTTTATGCAAAATATTCAAAGAATATTAACTATTGAAATAAAAATAACTTCACCATATGGGATCAAAAATCTAAAAAATATTTTTTTTTCTAGTCCAGTGCACCCACCACATTGGATCATGACTTATGGGAAGACCCATGGACCATGGTCCGGGGGGATGGACCATGGACCATGGTCTGCGACCTGCCTACCCATGCGCTACCCGGGATGCATCCTGGCCAAGATGCAACAGCTTCCACGAGGAAGCTTTCCTCATGTGGGCTAAGCGCATTCCTCGCGTGCAACAAAGTCGAGGAATGCTCGGGCCTGGCTACGGCTCTAAGACGCGGCTGGCCTGGGCGACCTTGGCTCTAGACACACCGAGCTGTAGCTCAACTCAGCTGGCTGCTCCTCTTATCTTCTTCACCAGCATTTTATGCAATTTTTTCTGAGCTTCTCTGCAACTCCGTTCGCGATCAAACCAAGGTAGTTCTTGTTCCATTTTTTCAACAAAAAACATGACATCCCGTGTATACCCTTTCAAATTGGGTTTACACAAAGGTTAAACAAAGCAGTAAAGGAAAATTGTACAGAGATCCTATACCTCTACCGCGAGGTTTACAACACATCTACCCATACCAAAATAGCGAAGAATCTCACCATAATCATCACATTAGTCTTACCAATTTTATTAACTAGCATGCATCAATCCTAAGCCATTCAAAGCATCATACTGTGATACCACCTAAAGGAAATGAATACAGAGAAAATCATGCATGTAGTAAAATAAAACCAGAAAAGGCACCATGTACGATGCAGCGTAAGGCAAAAATGAATACCTCTTCTAGGCGTTGCTTTGTTTGGCCGCGAGAAAGATGATAGAACAATGGCCACATCTCCCTCACCCATTAAAACTTCTGGTTGATGATCAACGATTCTCCGGCTTCTCCTTGTGATGTATGCGAAACTTTTTACTTCTCGGAATATTCCTCTGCCCAATCTGTGTTGGTGAAACAACCTAGGCGAGAAATGGTCATTCTTGATCATGTAACACCCCACTACCTAGGCCCGCCAGGGCCGGGGATGTCGCCCCATCCAAAGGACAATGGGTCTTTATAACTAGGTTACACGAATAAAATAGTGAAATAAAAATAATACTTTAACTTAGAATTTATTACATCCCAAGAATAAATCCATGAATTCCCAAAAACAAATCCACAAATAAAAATTATCCACTCTCAACTCCCCAAACAATACATAAAAATAAAGGACAACATTCTCTTCCAAGGCAGATAACACTAGCTACTCATCCCCACAGCAGGATCCACCTGAAATCATGGTAAAAAGGGTGATGAGACAGAAATCTCAGTAAGCCCCGTGTGTGAGTTGGGCTAAAGAGACAAACACTTTCATGCACTAACAGTATATCAAAAGCTTTGTCATGCCTTCTTTGCAAATTTAACTCTCACTTCTTGAAGGATGGTAGTGAGAAGTCATGAAGCAAAATGCTCTTAAAATATTCGGTTTGGAAAGATATGAATAATTAAAGGATTTTGAGCTTCAAATAAAATTCTAATGACACTTTAGAACAGTTTTCCGAAAATATCTCAACAATTAAAGCAACCAAGTTAATCTGACAGGGCACAGCGGTGGCTCTCACACCAGGTGAAGCACTTGATCCCCGTCAGGTGGTGAAATGGCACAGAGGTGGCTCTTACTCTTGTGAAGCACTTAACCCCCAACACCTGGTAGGTGTACATCCTACCGAGTGAAATTCTCCTCCCTCTCTTACCCAATCTAATCTGGTTGTCCCACTTCCAGCCGTCGGTTCCATTGGAACCCCGTCGCTAGCTGAGAACGGCTCAACCTTCTATACTGACGCACTGATCGAAAAGAGTCAACCTCTCAGAGGTGGCCACCTGCCGGAGATATCCCCAGACCAACCAAAGGCTAGTATAAAGGTCTAGCCCCCATTGAGTACTCAACGTTATTCAATCTTCACAATTCATAAGGCTCCAAAGTGGAACCTACAAAATTTAGCTTAATACAATTCCAAGCGGCATTTTCCAACCCGCACAAAGATTTTAGAAGGCATGGTTTTAAGCCAATAATTTATTCTAAGTATTCATAGTGAAGGAGCCACATGCTCAAATAAGTCGTGCTATGATTTTCAAAAAGTATATGCATGATCAAAAATTCATCTCTTGCATATTCAAAACAAATCAAAATGTTTGATGCTTGGCTCCTAAGTCATGCTTGACATATTTTAGAATTTATAAATCTAGAAGTTTCTAAAATTAGAAGTTTTCCAAATGTAGAAAGTTTCCAAAATAAGAAGCTTTCAAAAATTAGCTATCGTGCTAATATTTCGTGTTTGCAAAAGATGCTCACCAATCTTTCTTTAAAATAAAATCAATTTCATGAATGTCAGGGAACTTACCTTATCCTTGCTCACAAGAAAGGTCTCCAACGGTTGACCTAATCCCTGCCTGGGGTAAATATAAATCACAATCAAACTTAAGCCAAAGATTTACTTCCACAAATAAAACTAGCTCAACTCATTACTACCATGATCCTAGTTCAACTTATTACAATCATGACCCTAATGTCCTAAGCTTTAAGGCTAGATGATAAAGGATTTTATAAAATAAGTCTAGCTTGATAAGTTAAAATAACTAGGGGATGTAAAATAATTACTAATAAGTTATAGGCTTTAATAATAATTCTTGAGTGTTATTATTAATAAATAAACTAAGGTTTGAATATTGAATAATACCAAGCCCTAAATAATATTAATAAATGGTAATTTAAAAATAGCTTTATTATAAATAAATAATAAATTACAAATAATTTTTTAATTAATTTTTTTAATAGATAATAAATAATTAGTAATAATTAAAATTAATAATAAATGAATTATATTAAATTTTTAATTGATAAATAACAAATAGATTTTAATATAAATAATATTTAGGAATATAGGTAAAAGTTTTAACTAGGGCCTACAAGGCCATTATTTAATTCTAATATTTTATTTATTATTATTATTTATATAAAAGATTTATTTATTATATATATATATTATTTTTAATAAAAGATTTTATTTCTTTGATAATTAAAAGATTAATATTTTAATTAATAATCCAATCCAAATCTTCCTAGAGTTTCGAATTTTATAGAGAAAAATATAGTAGTAATTCTAACTAGTAATAAAATTTGTTAATAAAAATAACTTAGACTTAACAAGAAAATAATTTTTCACCATGATTTTCCTATTGCTAGAAAAGATTCATAAACACATTCTCTAACATCAAATAATAAACCAATCCATTCACGAACATATGCTTGAATTATCTCATACTATCACAAGGCTAATTTCTGCTAGGCATAATCATCATTAATGGCTTCAATGGAAAATAGAAACATAAGAGCCTAATCACCTTTGGTGTCATAATATCTAACATGCTTCAAACATCCATAAATTTTATTAAGCATGATGAGCATACATTGATTCCAAAGAAAATCCATATAACTTAGTCATATACATCAATCCTTATATCTTAACTCCATCCCTTTTCTTCACATACATATCCCCAATCTCCTATTCATATCCATTCTTCCTATCATCATCTAAGAGACATGAATTCAGATATAAAAGAAGGATTTAAGAATAATTACTTGATTGTCGATTACTTTGATGAAGACTAAAGAAGGTCCACGCGCGATGGAGAGTCTTGAGTGATCCAACGAAAAAACAGCCATGGTTGATGGTTGATCAACCATTTTGGCCGAGAGAGAGAGAGAGAGAGAGAGCATTAGAAAGGTTTATTGGGAATTGAATGGAAGAGGATGAACAAGAAGGTTGTTCTTGGTTTACCTTGTTGATGTTCTTGAGACCTTCAAGAAAAAGCTGATTTTGATCCAATTGAAAATTCTTGTTTGCGTGTTTTTGTGTTATAAATACCAGAAATGAAGCCTAGGGATTAAGTAGAAGTGATCTGGAGTATTTGAGAGTGATTGGAGGTGTTTAGAGTAGGTTTAGGCTTGAAGAAGTATAGTGTGTGTTCTTGGTGTTCTTGGTATTTTGAAGAGAATTGAGAGAAAAGGCTTCACGAAATCTGAAATGATGTTGGCCGAATGGTCTAGGATAGATGGGAGTTTCGGTCTTAGCTAGAAAGAGAGAGAATGATCAGATTTTATTTGAATTTCAAATGGAGAAAATTGTAGAGTTGTTTGAGGTAGGAGGTTAGCTAATGGTGTTTGATTAAGGGAGGTTTCTTTGCTCTTCAATGGTGCCGGCTGAACAAGCTGATTTTGTTGAAATGAATGAAGGTTGTTCAGGTATATAGCTGGCCGAAATTCAGTCTATGATGGCAGAGAAAATTCTAGTTTATTAGCTTGTTACAAGAGTGGTTTAATAGAGTAAAATTCTAGAATTTTTTTGAAGTTCAAATGAGTTTTGGTTAGAGTAATCTTAAGAGATTTTTGAGGTATGATTATGGAGTCCAAGAACTCAAGGTAAGTGGGGAGGTTAATGGTGGTCAGTCCATGGCTGAACAAGGTTCAATTTCCAGAGATTTGAAGGGTGTTCTTCGGCCTTGGCTTTGAGAGACAAAGCTGGAAAATTTTCTGGTTTCAATGCTCAAGAGTTTTGAATGATGAAGACTTTTGGTGCAGAATTTTTGCATTTACTTGGCTCGATTTACAGCTGGTTTTCTGGGGTGTTTGAAGGTCTTACAAGGGTGGTTTTCCAGCCTTCTTTCTGGAGAAAAACAGAGGGTGTTTCAGCTGAATTGCTAACAAAAAGACAGCTCCAATTCCAGCTTAGAATGCAGCGAATTGTGTGGGAATTTTTTTCTGATTTTGTGCAGTTTGTGCAGTCCGAAAATTACACAAAATTTTCAGCCTTCAAACCACATGAAATGACCATTTTTCTGGCAGAAAATGAGTAGGTTTACTGGCTGAATTTTCCGAAAAGCTGGTCTGCAAAAATTCTGAAAATTTTCTAGATTTTCCTTCATTAAAACTATGAACAACATGAAGGTAAGATTAAAGGTTCTACCATGGTGATTTATTTCTCTTGGGAATCCATCCTAACTACTCTCCTATTTTCGGCCAATCTTCTATCCTCCAAGACTGATTTTTCGAAATTCAAGGCTAAAGAATCATCACAGAATTTTTGGAATTTAAAAGGAGAGATTTAATGGATTTTGGTTTATTTAAATTATGAAGGTGCTAAGACAAAGCTAGAGGTAATAAAAGGACAAGAATTTCTCTAGAATTCTTTTTAGGACACAATGATAAGATTAGGACATTCTCTTCATGTCTCCCCTAAGACAACATTCCTATTTTTATGGAATGCAAGAAAACAAAATTCAAACTTAAATAGTGGGATTTGAACTCATGACCTTAGCAATTAAACCACAAAGCTCTAACCAATAAACCATACTAACTCTTGCTCTTATTTTCTCACCCAAATATTCTCCTTACTTAATCCTCAAGCTATCTCCCTATTTTCACCTCAAGCAAAATTACCATTTTACCCTTCCTACTCAATAAGCATAACTAAGCCTTTTAACATATAAACCATAATTCTAAAGCACATAAAATCATTCAAAAATATATATATATTCATGCAAAATAATATGATATGCATCCCGACCCCCTTACTCTAGGGTTGGCTTTAGGTAGGGTTTCACATATCATTTGCTATTAATTAACAAAATCAAGAAGATGAAAAAACAAAGAAAAGAAACGAGTGAGAGATGATGTTTTTCTATGTGTCGTGTTTTTCTATGAAGGAGTAGAATGCCTATCACAACCCACGACTCTTCACTCAAAAAAATAGATAACCAAAAACACCGATGTTTTTTATTTCAAAACATCCGAAGGTTATCAATAGAAGAGGTTTGAATAATCCTCAATGTTGGAATATATACCATCTAGACTAGTTTTCTACTGTAATTATCGATTTTATTAATAAAAAAAATTATTCTCAAAATTTATTTGTGAATTTACATTTTATTTGTGTACGAATTATATTTGGATAGGACCCTATGTGTTTAAGTAAGTGATCCATGTGAATGGTGGTCTTTCACAGTAAGGTATGGATCATAGGTTACTTAACACATAAACGTTTGTTCTTAACCAATTGATGAGAATAGGAATCTCATCATGTTTAGATTATTTTGTTATGAATTCCAAATGGGAAATGGCTTACCTTTAGCCAGTGAGTAGTCCACTCACTTCATAGCATGAGCGTATTTCGAATACGTAGAACAAGACCTATAATAGTGGTTTTCTAAAAGTACTATTTAGAAGAAACCGAGACTATTACTGTTATAGCGTAGACTAATACTCTACCGCTTGAGTATGAGTTGGTGGTTTGATGATGCTGGAAGCATGTACTTTGATATGCTATAGTTGAGGTTCTTTCATAGAGTCGATATACTTATATATTGAATATAGGTGACTAGTTAGTTAAGACAGACTTTTACAAGATAGTTTCTGCATTAAATCGCCACTTGTGACTATTTAAATGATCTAAATATCCAAGCCCTGGGGAATATAACTTGGATGCTTGCTTTGGGGTAACTCCCATGGAAAGTGAAAATATTCCAGGATTCATGGATCATTGGGCTAAAGGTTTAAGGATGGTAGATGTCTTTTAGAGAGGTGTTAGTACACTCCTCCTCTCTAAATGTACAGCAATGCGTAGAGGGGTATTTTAGTCATTACACCTATAGGTCGGAGACTTTGCTAACGCAACATTGTCATTGGGGTCAATATTTTCTTATGGTGATATTAGAAAATATTTAAAATACAAAATATAGCTATTTATATAGTAGGAGTATTTTGGTCATTATTGTAGCCAAGACGATGCGTCTTTTGGTCCCTGGAATAACCCTTTAGTCCTAACAGATTTGGGTTAAGTAATTAGTTTTGATAATTTTAGGTTTTATTTTACTTTATTTACGTAGTCTAATTTATTATTGGATTAGAATAAAATAAAAGGCCGAAGAGAAAGTATATATTTTATCTAGTTTAATTGGTTAATTAATTATTCAGGGCCAAAGGCCTAAATTGAATGATTAGAAAATTAACCTAGGTATAAACTAGATAAAAGGCCTAATATTTTATATTGGTCTATTTGGACTTGTTGATTATTTATTGGGTTGTTTTATGAAGCCTAAAAAATAAATAATTGAGGATTATTATTTTTGATGTTCAATCCCAAGAGTAAATAATTTTATCTGACCTAATGAATAAGACCAAGAGTGAAATAAAATGTTTAAAAAAAATAACACGGGATGGATCCTATATTGTTTGGTGTGAGAGGATAACAAAAAGTATGAAGCTTTTGTTTTACTCTCTTGGTCTCTCTCTATGATTGTATGAATAGAAAATAAAAGGATCCAAGTCCATTTTCACAGCTTCACTATGAGAAGCTTTCACCGGCAGTGAAAGGGTCGTATTCCGGAAGCTCAAAAGCTTCGCGTGAATGAGAGAAAGTCGGTGTTTACAAGGACGTGGTCCAGAACCAAGCATCACAGGATCAACTAGTAGCATTGCAAAAATCATTGGATTAAATTTTTCAAAGCCTAAATAACTCGAAAGTATTTTTTTTTTTTTTTTTGTTCAATAAGCATGTTTTCGGTTTCATCGTTTTTGCCATTTTAAGCTTCAAATGGTATCAGAGCCATGGTTTGACAAATATAGGAAGTATGCTAGGCTTAACTAAAATAAGAAAATATTTGTTTTGGATATTTTCTGTGAACCTTCGCATTTCTGGTTTGGGATAGTCTCTGTATAAGCTTCACGAGTGAAAGTATAGGAACACTGTAATTTACTACTTTCTTAGATGAAACAATAAGCGCACTATTTTTAAGGGTATAGGAGTTTGTTAAGTGGTTTTATATGTTGTCTGGAAGAAAGAATCAGAAGAAGAAATGCAAAATCGCAGGAAAATCTGGAGAAAATGAGCCAAGCCAAGCCGAGCCGCCTACCTTGATTGAGAGAAGAGCCATCCAAGCCACGGTTTGGAGCCGCAACTAAGCCGGCACACGAGGAAAGCTTCCTCACAGAAGCTTCTAGCTTTCTCGCGCACCGCAAGGAAGCCTTCCTCACTGAAGAAGCTCTTCCGCGAGGAAGCAATTTGCAATTGCTCGATCTTCAATTTTGACCGAGGCAGGGCTGTTGGCGGGCCGAGTCGTAGGTACCTGCCCGGATCGTGGTCCATGGGTTTGTCCCATAGGGCATGATCCAGTGTGGCAGGTGCACTGGACCAGAAATTTAAAAAAAAATTTTTTGTCCCATTCCAGGCGAAGTTTTTTTATTATAATAATTAATATTCTTTGAATATTTTGCATGAAAAATAATAGTAAAGAAAATTTAAGATTATACAAGGCCATTAATTAATTAATGAATTTAATTTTATTATTTAGACACTTAGGTTAAAAGAATAGAAGAATATGAAAACATTTATAGCTTTCTAGCATACTTATTTCTTTTTGTACCCTATGTGCGCGTTTTCTCAAAGACCAAAGTCTTTGAAAATTTTTGACAAAGAAAAATATTTTTCTTAAATCAAATAGGTAATTTTAATTCGAACAAAATTAATTCTTGATTATTTTCTCAAAGGATTTTATCCTTGACATAGAAAAATATTTTGGATTTAGATATTTTTGTGAATTAAAATAGAAAACCATTTTGATTTAATTTTAACAAGAAAAATTATTTGTCAAATTAAACTTGAGATCAAAATTTTTTGAAAGTTTTATTGAAAATTTTTTAAATTATTAAGTTTATTAACTTAAATAAAATTAATCCATGAAAAATTTCTCAAATGGTATAAACCTTAACATATAAATTTTTATGGGTTTAGATATTTTGTTTTTGAGTTAAAAGAAAATTTAATTAAAATTTTCAAATGATATTTTTCAAGAAAAATCATATTTTAAAATATTAAGTGGCAGAGGGGTTCTAACGACGTTACGGCTTCCATCACGATCCTTATTAGAGATCATAGGTCTCTTCGCGTCACCCTGGGAGTGAACCCGTATAGGATGGGGATACCACAAGGATCTAGAAGTAATGGATGTATGTAATTAATAACTCGGGACATGTGTTATGATTGGCTAGCCTATGTTGGAGATTATAGTGCGAGGAATATCCATAGGAAATAAGAAGAAATGGTCATCCCACAATGAAGTTATCTTCTAGATCATTATCTAGAAGGAAAATTAATTTGTGATGGTTAATATACTTAGTTTAAAAAACTATTAATCTTTCCAAGAAGCTATGTCAGTTTTTCTAAGAGCCAAATTAATCATATTAAAGATAATAGGAATATGGTTAACTATTATTGGATTTAATATAAGGATAAAGTCACAAATTATTTTGTTTTTCACAAACTGAGTTTTCTTTTATTTTTGATTTTTCAGAAATTGTTGGTGGAAGTTCTTTTAGTCCTTTGGCCGTTGTTCTCCGTGAAAATAGCTAACGGGTCCAAATTATGTGGACTGAAAAAGAAACTTGGACATAATACTCACTGTTGTGGAGTATAAGTATGTCCTCTTTGACACTTGCCCTGTTATGGGGGAGAGTTCCACCGCTGAAGAGCGAGAGGCTGAGAAAGTATAGAAGAAGGCCAACGAAATAGTTCAATGCTATATGTTGGCCTCCATGTCTAATGTGCTCCAATCTAAACACGAGCACATGGCCACTACGTACGACATTAGCCAATCACTAGCTACGATGTTCGTAGATAAGAGCTAACCCGCAAGGCAGGAGGCTCTTAGGATGATCATCAACACTAAAATGGCTGAGGGAGCATCAGTTATAAAGTATATACTCAAGATGATTGCTACTTTCGAGGAAGCAGAAATCTTAGGGGTTGTTATTGATCCTGAGAGCTAAGTGGACATGGTTCTCTAATCTCTTCCGAACTCTTTTACTCAGTTCAAGTTAAATTATAACATGAACAAGTTAAACATAAGCTTAACCGGGTTAATAAAAGAGCTCCAGGCGGCAGAGAAAGTCATGAAGCCACAGTCTAAAGCTATGATTGCCAGGACTTTTTCTTCCAAAACTGGGCCCAAGCCCAGGAAGTTCAAAAAGAAAAAGGGAAATGTACCGGCCCAACCCAAGGGCAAGTGCTTCAAGTGTAGGCAGAAGGGACACTAGAAAAAAGAGTTTTCAGAGCTTCAGGCCAAGAAAAACCCTACAGGTATTATTCTCTATCTAGAGTCAGTTTCAATGGTTGGATCAACTTCCACTTGGATTGTTGATTCTGGAGCCACTGGTCACATCTATAGCTTCTTGTAGAGGTTTAGGAAGATAAGAAGACTCCAAAAGGGTGAGCACAGACTACGAGTAGGAAATGAAGCACAAGTATGGGCTTGTGTAGTGGGAGAACTAAATCTTTTTTTTTTTTATTGTAATAAAATAGTTATTTTGAAGGATATTTTATATGTACCCAATTTTAAACAAAATTTGATTTCAATTGCAAAGCTAATAAATTATAGATATTTTGTTTCTTTCCATTTTAGTATTACTATCAATAGAAATGGAAATGTTTTATGTACAGGGTACATGTATGAAAACTTATTCTTTTTAAATCCTACAAATAATCAAATAAATAACGCTCAATCTAAACTTTTAAGTAAGAAGAGAAAGACCAATATTAATGACTCATATCTTTAGCATCTAAAGTGCTCGTAAGTACTAATGCTAGATACTTGGAGGATGATCAAAGTAATTCCACTAAAGATTCAACAAGGTTGGAACTCGAGAAGAAGTTATTTTTGGAATCAACTTCTTCAAACCCGATTATGGAACAAGAAGAGGCACAGCCTCAAGAACTTGTACAATCGGAGCTTCGTCGTAGTGGGAGGGTATCTAAAGTGTTGGAAAATATGCCCTCTTAGACTAGATTTCTGATGTAAAAATCGAATGTTTTAATAAAAGAATTTATTTTCAGAAATTATTTGTGAATTTATATTTGTGCACAATTACGTTTGGAAAAGACCCATTGTGTTTAAGTAAATGGTCCATGTGAATGGAGGTCTTTCACAATAAGGTATAGATTACGGGTTACTTAACACATAAACGTTTGTTCTTAACTGATTGATCAGAATGGGAATCCCATCATGTCTAGGTTATTATGTTGTGAATTCTAAATGGGGAATGGCTTACTTTTAGCCAGTGAGTAGTCCCCTCACTTCATGACATAAGCGTATTTCGAATACGTAGAACAGGACTTGTAGTAGTGGTGTCTTAAAAGTACTATATGGTAGAAACCTAGACTACTACTGCTACAACATGGATTAGTACTCTACGACTTGAGTATGAGTTGGTGGTCTGACAAAGTTGAAAGCATGTACTTTGATATGCTATAGTTGAGGTTCTATCGTAGGGCCAACATACTTGCATGTTGAGTATGTGTGACTAGTTAGTTAAGACAGACTTGTACAAGATAGTTTCTATACTATGTCGCCCCTTATGGTTGTCTGAATGATCTAAATATCCAAGGCCCTGGGAAACATGACTTGGATGTTTGCTTTAGGGTAGCTTCCTTGGAAAGCGAAAACAATTCAGGAAATCGTGAATCATTAGATTAGAAGCCTAAGGATGGTTGATGTCATTTAGAAAGGTGTTAGTACACTTCTTCCTCTCTAAATGTACAGCGATGTATAGAGGGGTATTTCAATCATTATACCTGTAGGTCGGAGACTTTGCTAACGCAGCATTATCCTTGGGGTTAATATTTCCTTATAGTGATATTAGGAAATATTTAAAATCAAAATATAGCTATTTATATTACAATGGTATTTTGGTCATTTTAATAGCTAAGGCGGTGTGTCTTTTAGTATAGATCGTGAGTCTTAATTAAATATGGGCTAAGGAATTGATCTTAAATTAAATGAAATTTATTTTATTTAAGTAGCCTGATTTAATTATTGGGCTAGAATAAAATAAAGGTCTATGGAGAGAGAGAGAGAATTAATTAAATTAGTTTGGTGGGTTAATTAACTATTCAAGACTTTGGCCCAATTTGAATAATTAAGGATTAACTTGGGACTAAACTAATATAGGCTTGTTAATTGGACTAATTTATTTGGGTTGGAAAAATTAATTATTTGTTGGGCCATTAAGTTGGTTCTAATTAGAATAATTAATGTAGTCCAAAAGATTAAACTAAGAGTCCAATGGCCTAGTCCAATTTAACTTAGAGTTTTATTTTACTTAGGCTTCCACCAGCACACCTACCCCGGTTGCACACATTTTGGTCCAGCCAATTCTTAGAACGAGGAAAAGAGGTAAGAAATTTTTAACCTCGGAGTCTATACAGAGCTCAACCAGCGCCGGCTAAGGCAATCGAAGCCGGCACCAACTCTGTTCAGGAATTCCTCTGCTCTTGGTTTTTCCGTTTTTTTTTTTTTTTTTTTTTTGCTTTCGCTTCCGCTGCATGCCCTGTGTTTTCCCTTTTTATGCCTTCATAAAGTTCCAAAAAGATAGACAGGAGAGGCTTTCGAGTTGGTCTCTAACCATTAGAAACAAGATCCCACTAGATATGAGGAAGCTATTGCTGATATCGATGCAAATCTATGGCATAAAGTAATGAAAGCCGAGATTAAGTCTATGTACTTCAATCAGGTTTGGGATCTTATAGCTTCACCTAAAAAGAAAAAATCCATTAGGTGTAAGTGGCTATACAAGAGGAAGAGGAGAGCAGATTGGAAGATGGAAACCTTCAAAGTTAGGCTTATGGTAAAAGGGTATACTCAGAAAGAGGGAATCGATTATGAGGAAACCTTTTCACTAGTAGCCATGTTTAAGTCCATCTGTATCCTCCTTACCATTGCATATCATTTCGATTACGAGATATGGCAAATAGATGTCAAGACGGCATTTCTTAATGGTCATATTAACGAAGACATCTATATGTTCCAACCAGAAGTTTTATTGCTAGAGGCAAAGAACATATGGTTTGCAAGCTTAAGAAGTACATTTATGGACTTAAGCAGGCATCTAGAACATGAAACATTCGTTTTAACGAGACTATAAAGTCTTAGATTTTATTCAAAACGAGGATGAACCATGCGTGTATAGGAAATTGGGAGGCATAAATGTGATTTTTCTTATCTTATATGTGAATGAAATTCTACTCATTGGGAATGATGTAGAAACATTGCCATCTACTAAAGTTTAGCTATCTAGTCAATTTAGTATGAAGGATATGGGAGAAGCCAATTACATTCTCGGGATTAAGCTTCTTAGAAATAGGAAGTAGAAAATGTTAAGATTATCCCAAATGACATACATTGACAAGATGCTGGCCAAGTTTAGCATGGACTCATGCAAGAGAGCTCTAATCCCTTGCAGACATGAGTTGTCTTTTTGTTCTAAGGACAGTTCTAAGTTTCAAGAGGAAAAAGACAGGATGAGTAGAATTCCCTACGCTTAGACTATGGGAAGTCTCATGTACACCATGCTATGTACTAGGTCAGATATCTGCTTTGCCGTAGGCTTAGCTAGCAAATATCAGTCAAACCCTAGGAAGGTTCATTGGCAAGCTGTAAAGCATATTTTCAAGTACATCAGTGATACGAAATTTTATATACTGGTTTATAAGGCAGACGACTTGGTTCTTACTGGATACACAAACTCAGACTTCCAAGCAGATAAGGATGAGTGATGTGTTATGGATTTGGGTATAAAAATCATATAAAAACTAAGCACATTCCCAATCAAGTTTACATTAAAACGTTAAACCCAAATTACACATATGAGCAAGCGTACTCATCATTAGCCGAGCATAGGGTTCAAACGAGTGTCGATCCTCCAGGAACAAGTATACATTAATCACTTTTTTTTCATTGTTTAACCGACTCAATAAAGTGAAAAAGAAATAAAAAGAAAAATAAAGTAAAATATATACATGTCAATGATGGAGAATTATGTAACTCAAGCCATTGTTTAGACAAATATGATCTTAAAGAACTTAACCATTATCATAACTAATTATTCTTTTGGCATCATGAAGGATTAAAGTAGATTCACTTCGATGGTCAATCCATGAAATCATTATCTTCTAGATAAATTAGAACTACTTGGTCTCGTCTCAACTAATTCATCCAAAAGACGCATTAAACACAATCCTTAATTAAATTTCCTTGGTCTCGACAAATTTAAAACATGAAATTAACCAATGAATCCTTGGTCTCGGCAAACATCAATTAACCTTTAATTACCTAGTCCTCATCAATTAACCCCATTGGTCTCGGTGAGTTAATAGACAACAAATATGAAATTAATCAAGTGAAACCACCATCAACCCCTTTGGTCTCAGTGAATTAATGGGAAGAACTAACCAATTAATTTCGTAATAAGCTCAAGTAATTAAATACAAAGAAAAATAATAAATTAATCAAAAGATCAAGTACTCTAAATATCATGAATACCTAAAACAACGTCGAATTATAATAAAACAATTAACATATCACTGTTCAAGAAAAAGAAAACAAAGTAAAAGAAAGCACTCATAGACAGGCCTCCGTCTTCTTCCTTTGAAGACCTTCTTGCATAACCCTCCTTGAATTGAAGAATTCCTCATTTGATTTGAGTGATTTTCTGTGATGACCAATGAATTCTCCTCTTTTCCCTTGTGTTTTCCATCTATTTATAGGCTTAAGAAGTGTCTATTCTCATTGGTACAATGTTCTTGATCGAGTAGAAGTTGGAAGATACTAAAACTCCACAGATTACCAAAAATCGCATAGAAAAATCAAAGCACCGTCTTAACTTCAGGGCACAGCCGGTGCTGCCTTAGCTCTTGGAGCCGACGCCGGTTGTGTTCTATTTCTCCAATTGTTCGTCGATTTTTTCTTGATTTCCTCACAATGTAATCCAGCATGTAGCCGGCGCCACCTTGGCTCTTGGAGCCGATGCCGGTTCCACTCTGTTCCGCTCTATTTTGATAATTTTTTGTCGTCTCGAAGTTTGTGTAAATAGTGCATGGCCGGTGCCGGTTCTAATGCCCTAACCGGCGCCGCCTCTTCTCTGTTTTGCGACGTTTTCGCTTCGTTTTACCCCAAAAATCTGAAATAATGAACAAATACCTTTCCAAGCATAAAATCTCAAATATGAAGGAATATGACTAATTATTGAACAAAATGTATCACAAAAGAGCCTCAAATAACTAGGAAAAGTATGACTAATTTAGCCCCTATCAATGAGAGAAAATCCACTAATGCATATGCCTTCACCTTGTCTAGAGGAGCTGTTTCATGGAGAAATATCAATCAATCTTTTATTGCTAACTCAACTATGAAAGTTGAGTATGTGGCAACTTCAGAAGCATCCAATGAAGCAATTTGGCTTCAGAAGTTCCTTTCAGAACTTGGAGTGGTGCCACATATGGACAGACCGATTGTACTGTATTGCGACAACTCTCTCGCAATCTAAAAAACCCAGGAACCACAAGAAGAGGAAGCACATCCAAAGAAAACTGTAAACGTGCACATAGGACTTAAAAATAATTAGCATGCAAGAAAACTATAAATGTTTTTCATGCTTTTCTAGTTTTAATCCTAAGTGTCCAAATAAAAAACTTAAACATATTAATTAAATTAATTAGTGATCTTGTTTAATCCTAATATTCTTTACTATTATTTTTCATGCAAAATATTCAAATAATATTAACTATTGCAATGAAAATAACTTCGCTTGGTATAGGACTAAAAACTTAAAAATATATTTTTTTCTGATCCAGTGCACCCACCATTTTGGATCATGGCCCATGAGAACACCCATGGACCATGGTCCGAGGAGGAGGAAGGGGGTGCCCACGACCCGCCTGCCCGTGCGCTCCCCAAGAAGCATCCTGGCCAGGATGCAACAGCTTCCGCAAGGAAGCTTTTCTTGCGCGGGCTAAGCGCATTCCTCGCGCGAGGGAAAGCCGAGGAATACTCGGGTCCGGCTACAGCTCCAAGCCACGGCTGGCCTGGGCGACCTTGGCTCCAGACATACTGAGTCGTGGCTCGGCTCGGCTGAGCTAGCTGCTCTACTTATCTTTTTCACCAACATTTTTTTTTTTTGCCAATTTCTCTACAATTTTTTCTAAGCTTCTCTGCAACTCCATTTGCAATCAACCCAAGGCAGTTCTTGTTCCATTTTTTCAACAAAAAACATGACATCCGCCTATACCCTTTCAAATCAGGTTTACACGAAGGCTAAACAAAGTAGTAAAGGAAAATTGTACAAAGATCCTATACCTCAACCGCGAGGCTTACAACGCATCTACCTATACCAAAATAGTGAAGGATCTCACCATAATCATCACATTAGTCTTACCAATTTTATTAACTAGCATGCATCAATCCTAAGCCATTCAAAGCATCATACTGTGATGCCACCTAAAGGCAATGAATACAAAGGAAATCATGCATGTAGTAAAATAAAACCAGAAAAGTCACCATACACGATGCAGGGGAAGGCAAAAATGAATACCTCTTCTGGGCGTTGCTTTGTTTGGCCACGAAGAAGATGATGGAACAATGGCCACGTATCCTTCACCTGTTAAAACTTTCGGTTGATGACCAACGATTCTCCGGCTTCTCCTTGTCATGTACGCGAAGCTTTTCACTTCTCAAAATATTCCTCCGCCCAATCTATGTTGATGAAACAACCTAGGTGAGGAATGGTCCTTCTTGATCCTTGGCTATTAATTAGTAAAATCAAGAAGATGAAAAAACAAAGAAAAGAAATGAGTGAGAGAGAAAGAGAAAGGCTCTGTTTTTCTATGTGTCGTGTTTTTCTGTGAAGGAGTAGAACGCCTATCACAACCCACAACTCTTCACTCAAAAAAACAGATAACCAAAAACACCGGTGTTTTTTATTTCAAAACATTCGCTGTTAGTGTTGTGGCCTAGAGGTAATTACTTGTACATTGTATATGACACATTTTATTTTAATAAAAGGCATTATTTATCTTACAGTTTCTTTTATTTACTTTAAGTAATATAACTGTTCGATAAAGTCCCTAGTACAACACTGTATTAAGGAAATCATAATAGAGATCATGATATGAGATTCCTATTACACTGGATGGTATTAGTACTTAAATAATCCCTAGTCATAGTATTAATGAGACAGGACATCATTAATGCGTTAAGGCTAACGTGTGTTAGACTTCCTGATTTGATCAGGCGGTGGTTCTCATAACCGTGAGTATCGAGATATTCAAAGTTAACACATGGATGCTTGTTAATGGAACAAGTTTATTGGATGACCTAGCTTTGAGATAAGCACATGGATAACTATTTAGTGCCAATGATATAATCTCAATATAGCAAACGTGCAAGTATCCTTAGACTTGAGATCTCCAAGGTACTTTATTTGATGAGCTTTGTACTTTGATTTCAATCTCCAGAGCTCGATCGAGGGCCGCCTATGGGATGGATATTGGGTACATTATGAGGTAAACGAAAGTAGTTGAGAGAGTCAATAAATGATTCACCACTCCTAATAGTAGGGGCAAATATCTCACGGCCACTTGTAGGAATTACTACTCGAGAAGTCCTTGGCCAAGACAATTGTGTATTGGAAATAGTTCTAATTGATACACATATAGAGTAGTGGGTTCCTGGTACAAGTACTATTGTATTCGGGCCAGAATTATTTCTGGAGGGAATTGGCACTAATTCCGTACTCCAAACCGAATGAGATATTATATGGTGAAATGAGTTAATTGCACTAAAGTTTGTTATTGAAGGGTTCATGTCAAGCTACTTGACTTCCTGGACTCTTGGGTGGTCATGATGTGTTGCTAGATACCGCTCATGATATGGGAATATGAGTTTATTAATTGATGAATTAATAAACCAATCTTGATTAGAATTAATATGATTAATTCTAATTAATTATGGATTATTAATATCAAAGACATTTGGATTAATTCATGTTCTCTACCAATTAACTGGGAAACCTAATAGGTCACACACAATAGAAGATTATATACTCAAGATGTTATTTGATAATATAGTGGGGTTGATTGAAAGAAAGAGAAGTTGTTGTGGACAAATTATAATTAGTTATAATTTGTGGTCTAAGTTGTAATTGTGAGAACTTCATGTTTCCAATTACAATTAGGAAATTCTAATAGGATTAGAAAACACACACGAAGAACCAAGAGCCACGAAACAACAGCTTCCTTTCTTCTCTCTCTCGATTTGATCTTGATCAAAGAACCCTAGCCGCCATCTTTTTCTGCTAGCACAGGAAATTTTGGTGCTTGAGTGTATCCTCTGTACGGATTACTGTTAGAGATAATCACACACTGTTATTATAGTGGTTAGACGTTCAACTCACGTGGAGTTTGATCACGAGGATTGCTGGATCGCGCCTCAACTTGAAGAAGAAGTTTTTTGTTCTTCGGATGATCACCCAAAGGTAAAAGCTCTTACTTTTACTCTCCTTATGTCTTGTTTTCCACACATAGATGGGTCCTGGGGGAGTATCTTATTTTTCGCTGCGCCATATACGATACGAGCCCAAGATACCCAACATCCGGAGATTATCAACAGAAGAGGTTTGGATAATCCTTAATGTTGGAATATATACCCTTTAGACTAGTTTTCTACTGTAATTATCGATTTTATTAATAAAAGAATCTATTCTCAAAATTTGTTTATGAATTTATATTTTTTTTGTGCACAATTTACCTTTGGATAGGACCATTTATGTTTAAGTAAGTAATCTATGTAAATGGTGGTCTTTCACAGTAAGGTATGGATCACGGGTTACTTAACACATAAACGTTTGTTCTTAACTGATTGATGAGAATGAGAATCTCATCATGTTAGGTTATTCTGTTATGAATTTCAAATGGGAAATGGCTTACCTTTAGCCAATGAGTAGTCCACTCGTTTCATAGTATGAGCGTATTTTGAATACGTAGAATAGGACCTGTAATAGTGATTTCTAAAAGTATTATTTAGAATAAACCCAGTCTATTACTGCTGCAGCGTGGACTAATACTCTACCGCCTGAGTATGAGTTGGTGGTCTGACGAAGTTGGAAGCATGCACCTTGATATGCTATAGTTAAAGTTCTTTCATAGAGCTGATATACTTGTATGTTAGGTATATGTAACTAGTCAGTTAAGATAGACTTTTACAAGATAGCTTCTGAGATATATCGCCCCTTGTGACTGTTCGAATGATCTAAATATCCAAGGCCCTGGGGAACATGTCTTGGATGTTTGCTTTAAGCTAATTCCCTTAGAAAGTGGAAACATTCCAAGAGTCGTAGATCATTGGGCTAGAAGTCTAAGGATGGTAGATATCTTTTAGAGAGGTGTTAGTACACTCCTCCTCTCTAAATGCACGGCGATGCGTAGAAGGGTATTTTAGTCATTACACCTGTAGATCGGAAACTTTGCTAACACAGTATTGTCCTTGGAGTTAATATTTTCTTATGATGATATATTAAGAAATATTTAAAATACAAAATATAGTTATTTATATTACAGGGGTATTTTAGTCATTTTAGTAGCCAATGCGATGTGTCTTTTGGTCCCCAGAATAGCCCTTAAGTCCTGATAGATTTGGGTTAAGAAATTAGTCTTGATAATTGTAGATTTTATTTTATTTTATTTACGTAGTCTAATTTATTATTGGATTAGAATAAAATAAAAGGCCGAAGAGAGAGTATATATTTTATCTAGTTTAATTGGTTAATTAATTATTCAGGGCCAAAGGCACAAATTGAATGATTAGAAAATTAACCTAGTTATAAACTAGATAAAATGCCTGATATTTTATATTGATCTATTTAGGCTTGTTAATTATTTATTGGTTGTTTTATGGAGCCTAGAAAATAAATAATTGAGGCTTATTATTTATGGTGTTCAAGCCCAAGAGTAAATAATTTTATCTGGCCCAATAAATAAGACCAATGGTGAAATAAAATATTAAAAAAATAACATGGAATGGATCCCATATTATTTGGCGTGAGAGGATAACAAAAGGCATGAAGCTTTTGTTTCACTATCTTGGTTTCTCTCTGTGATTGTATGCATAGAAAAGAAAAAGATCCAAGGCCAGTTTCATAGCTTCATTGTGAGAAGCTTTCACTGGCAGTGAAAAGGTCGTATTTCGGAAGCTCAAAAACTTCGTGTGAATAAGACGAAGTCGGCGTTTACAAGGACGTGGTCCAGAACCAAGCATCACAGGATCAACTAGAAACATTGCAAAAATCATTGGATCATGTTTTTCAAAGCCTAAACAACTCAAAGGTATATTTTTTGGTTCAGTAAGCATGCTTTCGGTTTCAACATTTTTGCCATTTTAAACTTCACTTAACTCTTCTGTATGGTGAATAAAAATAACCCTTTAATCCAGGCTATTCGGTCAAAATAATTTATTATTTTTTTGGACCCAATGAGGGGTTTTTGACCGATTAGGGGCGAAACCCAAAGCAAAGACCATTTAAGGGGCGAAATAGGAGTGAATGGCTGACTGGGGGTACCTTGCATTTGTGGAATGCGAGGCTCCCCAGCATTTCTCATTCAGCAAATGCGAGATATCCAGCCGACAAATTCTGTCCAAAGCTATCCCAATTTTTGTGCAAAGCTGTCCATTTCGAGAGTTCATCCAAGGAAAGATATACTCCATTATTGAACGGAGGAGGAAATGGTCAAAGAATCCTTTGACAATGATGTGCATTCACGCAGGAATAAGTTCACTTTGAGTGGGAACTGGGAACAGTACATATTTACTTATTTTATCTTTTATTGGCTGAATTATATAGAAAGAAAAAGACATAATTACCCTCTTTAGAGGATATTGTAATAGTTTTTTCGATTATAAAATAATTCATTCTAAATCATAATTATTATTTATAAAGCAAAATTTCTCATTAAAACTCCATAAATATTTATACAGTCACTGAAGAAAGTGTTTAATTTACAATTTACTATGATAAGAGTTTAAAGTGTACTTGAATAACATTCTATCTCGATTCAAATTTTTTATTCAATTAAAATATTTAAATTTAAATAATTTTTATTTTTTAAAAAAGTATTATTTATTTATATAATATTGTATTTTCTCTCTTTAATTATATATAGTTTTTTAAGTTAAATAAAAAAATTTTAAAAGAGTTACTAAAGTTAAGTTTTGGGATAGAAGCATTATATTACTTTCCATGCTAATTGGGAAAGGAAGCAGAAAAAAAAAAAAAAGAAGCAAAAATAGCACATGATTGAGGGCTTATATGGCAAAGGTAATGTGCAGGGAAAGAAGAAGTAGGGCGGCACCTCGGGGGAAGAGATAGGTAGATAGGGGAACGTGCTTCCCTCAGTTTGCACAGAAATGGACAGTTTTGGACAGAATTTGTCGGCTAGATATCTCGCATTCATTGAATATAAGATGCTAGTGTACCTCGCATTCCGTGAATGCGAGGTACCCCCAATCAGCCACCCACTCCTATTTCGCCCCTCAAATGGTCTTTGCTTTAGGTTTCGCCCCTAATCGGTCAAAAATCCTCCAATGAGTCCAAAAATAATAACCATTAATTATTTATCTCCTGACCCTATTAAAATAACCCAATAAATAATTAATGAGCCCAAATGAACTAAAATAATTATTTAAGTCTTTTATTAACTAGTTTAAGCCAAGTTAATTTTTTTAATTATTTAATCTGGACTTAGACCCTGAATAATTAATTAACTAATTAAACGAGATAATAAATTCAATTTCTCTCGTTTCTTTATTTTATTCTAATTCAAAAAATAAATTAGACTTTTTGAATAAAATAAAATCATTTTTATTGTGACCATTTCCTCGACCTAAAATAATTAGGACTTATGGCTCTTTCGAGGACCAAAAAGACACATTGATTTGGTTACTAAAATTACCAAAATACCCTTGTTATATAAATAGTTGTATTTTACATTTTAAATATTTTTTAATATTACCATAAGAAAATATTGACTCCAAGGATAATGATGCGTTAGCTATGTCTTCGGCCTACAGGTAAAATAACTAAAATACTCCTCTACACATCGTCGTGCATTTAGAGAGGAAAAAGTGTACTAACACCTCTCTAAAAGACATCTACCATCCTTAGGCTTCTAGTCCAATGTTCTATGACTTCTTTGAATATTTTAGCTTTCCAAGGGAGTTACCCTAAAGCCAACATCCAAATCATGTTCCCCAGGATCCTCGATAATTAGATTATTCAAACAACCACAAAGGGCGATATAACGTAGACACTATCTTGTATAAGTCTATCTTGACTAACTAGTCACATATACCCAACATACAAGTATATTGATCCTTCTCAAGAACCTCAACTATAATATATCAAAGCATACGCTTCTAACTTCATTAGACCACTAACTTATACTCAAGCTATAAAGTACAAGTCCACGCTATAGTAGTAGTAGTCTAGGTTTCTATCATATAGTATTTTTAGAAAACCACTACTATAGGTCCTATTCTACGTATTTGAAATATGCTTGTGTTATGAAATAAGTAGATAACTCACTGGCTAAAGATAAGTTATTCCCCATTTAGAATTCATAATACAATAACATTGTCATGATAAGATCCACATTCTCATCATTCGGTTAAGAACAACAGTTTATGTGTTAAGTATCCCATAGTCCATACCATACTGTGAAAGACCTCCATTCACATGAACTATTTACTTAAACACAATGGATCTTTTCCAATAAAATCGTGAACAAATATAAAGAAGATTTCATAAACAAATTCTAAGAAAAATACTTTTATTAATATAAGTTAACATTAAATCAGAAAACTAGTCTAAGAGTGCATACATTCTAACATCTTCTTCTCCTTAAAAACCTCCTTGAATAATACTACTTGAATGATGAATCTCCTCTTCTTGTGAGTGATTAGTAATTTTAATCCTTAGATTCACATTTTTCTCTTGTGTTTTTCTTGTATTTATAAGCTTCATTGACACCAAAATTTGTCGCTTGAGAAGTCTAGTCTGAATAGAATTCAAAAAAATACCAAAATTCTTTGAAAGATATCAAATTCGCACACAAACCGCATTTGGATAGAATGGACCTGGTGCTTGGTCACTTCGACCAGCCTGGGTCCGAGTTCATTCTAGTTTTCTCCTCAACTTTTGCTTTGTTTTTGCTCTTCTTTTCTAGAGCAGACCTGGCGTCGGGTTGGTTAGCTTGACCTGGCACCAGGTCAAGTCTAGAATTGCACACTTTTATGCTTAAAATCTTCTAATTCCTACACAAATTTACCAAGAATATTTTCTATAAGTAAAATATCAAATAGGAAGGAATATACCTAGTTATTATATCAAAAATATCTCGAATTAGCCTTAGATAACTAGAAAATTAGTAGTGAATTTAGCCCCTATCACATTCCCCACACTTGAACCTTTGCTTGTTCTCAAGCAAAACACTTAAGTCAAGCAGAAAATAACAAGAAAACACAAGCTTTTATTCTTCCAAAATTTTGATCACAACAAGGCTCATAACCTCCCTTCAAACTCTAGATATAGCTTTGCCATTCATTCAACCCTTTGAAAACAATTACAAATTGAAGCACTTGATAAGACATAACAAGATTCTTGAAGTCAAATTGAGCAAGTTTATACTTTAATCTAAGAAAATTATTTCATCCTTCAAGCAAAAACATAAATAACATGAATCATACAAGTCAAGCTACCTACCTAACAACTCAAGCAATATAAATTCAAACATTGCACAATTCACATCATGATGTAAGGAAAACACTCCATTTTTTTTCTCTCAATTTTTTCAATGATTTAGGAAATTGATAGCCTTAAGTGAATGGATTTCTCTTCATGCACCATATTGGCCCCCCACTCATCATTTTTTTTCAACAATTTTCTTTCTTTCTTTTGGTTTCAGGAATTAATAGCCTCAATAAAGTGGATTTCTCTTCACTATCTGTATTGGCCCCCCATAAACAAGCAAAAAGTATTTTCTCTCCTTCAAAGATGAAACAATTTTTTCCAACTCATTTTTCAACTCACAATCAGTTTTTTTTTTTTTCACAATCTTTCCACTTAGATTTTTTTTATCCTCACATTGCTTATCACAACTCAAAGTTAGATAAAGTTTAAATCCATAATACAAGAGTTAGCCAACAACTTTTCTCACATTCATCATATTCTCCACATTCAAACTAGATGAGTCAAATAACACTCAAACACTAATGCATAAATAAGATAACCAAAATTCTCAAATCTTAACATATCTCATCTAATAAACCATTTCATTAAAAATTCACCAAATGAATAACAAAATTTATATCCAAGTAAGAAAGATAATTACAACCATGCTAAAACAATGAAAACCTTAAAGTTTTTTGAAAAATGATCCAAAATGTGTATAAATGAAAAATATCTTCAATGCTAAACTCTCCTCCCACACTTTAACTGGACATTATCCTCAATGGCCAAAAATATACAATGGAAGCTAAACATATGGTAGAGACCAAAATAAATAAAGAGGAAGAATAGAGAAATGAAAATACTTCCATAATCATATTCCACAAAAAGAGTGTTGAATTTCATCACATTGGAGCAATTCCTGGAACAGTGTTGGAGCATTCCTAGAACAAAGAAACAAAAACAAAAAATGTAAAGCAACAGCTAAAAACTAAGAAAGGTCAATAAAATTTAAAGGAAAAGAAATAAAATAAAAATAATAGAAAATAAAATAAAAGTGAGTGAGTAGTAAATCAGGAGGTAGCATCCTCAGAATCATCATCATCAGTCCCAGGTTCCGTATCATCATCAACATCTCCTTGAACCTTTCCCAACACTTATAGAGATTTTCAGATTCTAACTGTTAGAAGGCGAAAATGTCTGTTCTAAGCTTGGATGTTCTAGCTGAGGGAAAATATTTTGCTAAAAAATTTTCAGCCAAAACATTCCAAGTGGTGATGGATCCGGCTGACAAAGACTTTAACTAGGATTTAGCTCTATCTCTCAAGGAAAATAGAAAAAGTCTTAGTTTAATTACATCTTTAGAAGCACCATTCATTTTAAATGTATCACAAATTTCTAGAAAGCTCGCAAGATGGGTATTAAAATCTTCCTCAGGTAGCCCATCAAATTGCACCATGTTTTGAATCATCTATATAATGTTGGGCTTAATTTCAAAGTTATTAGCCTTTATCCTAGGTCTCACAATGCACAAGTCTATACCCGAGATTGTAGGCTTAACAAAATCATCCATAATCCTCCTATTATTGCCACCATTACCACCATTATTTGGTTAGTTAACCTTCATATCATCTCTTACCCTTTTTCTAACCATCATTCGAATCTTTGTTATGGTCTTCTCGATCTCAAGATCAAAATCTATTATGTCGTCTTTAGATTGTCGTGTCATATACTAAGGGCTATATCTACAAAAAAAAAAAAAAGATAATGAGATTATAGAATTTACAAGTTAATCAATTACTACACACTCATGACTTGGGTTAGTCAAACTACAACATACAGCGAAATTAGGGAATTAAATTACAATAGTACAAATAACAAAAATATGGCACCTATTCAAACAAGGAACATATATGCATATTTATATATAGACATATATACATATAAACATGGCTAAATCAATGAAATCCTAACTTTCATGATATTGTTCTCTAGCAACGGCGCCAAAAACTTAATGCGTAAATTTTGGATGTATAAAAATCATTCAAATTTAAATCCATCCCTAGTCAAGTTTTAGTTAAAACATTAATCTTAAATAACACCTATGAGAAAGTATACTCATCGCAAGTATAGTATAGGAAATTAACGAGTATCGATCTTCAAGAGAACAAGTACATACTAATCACTTTTCATTCATTATTTAACCGACCCACTAAAGTGATAATATGATAAAAAGAAAATTAAAAATATATATATATACAACTTAAGGATGTAAGAATATAAAATTTAGACAAATACTTTTAAAAACAAGACAATGAATCACTTAGTAAATATCACAATCAACTATCATCTTGGTCTCATGAAAGATTTAAAATATATCCACTTCGTTTGCAATCTATGGAATCACTATCTTCAAGTTAAATAAGTAAATATATTCTGTCTCAGCCAATTTATCCAAAAGATGCATTAAAATCAATCCTCCCATAAACCCCTATATTCTAAGTGATTTAAAATATGAAATTAATCAATAAATCTATATTCTATCAATCATCAACTAATCTTTGATTGCCCAAATTCTTAACAATTAACCCATTTTCAAGCAAGTTAAGAGATAAAAAATATTAAATTAATTAATTGAAGTCATTATCAACCTCTTTTTCAAGTAAGCTAACAACAAAAATCAATTAAACAACTTCGTAATAAAAACAAGTAATCAAATCCCAAGATAAATAATAAATTGATCAAAAGTCTAAATTAACTCAACTAATCATAAATCCCAAAAACATTATCAAATTACAATAGAAATATTAATGACATCATAATTCTAGAAAAAGAAAATAATGGTAAAAGAAAGAACTCATAGATAAGCCCTTCTTCCTCTCCTTGAAAACCTCCTTAAATAATACTCATTGAATAATGAATCTCCTCTTCTTGTGAGTGATTGGCAACTTTAATCCTTGAATTCGCACACTTCGTTGGTGTTTTTCTTATATTTATAAGCTTTATTGACACCAAAATTCATGGCTTGAGAAGTCTAGTCTAAATAGAATTCAGAAAATGCCAAAATGCTTTAGAAGATACCAAATTCGTACACAACTACCTCTGGACAGAATAGACCTGGCGCCTAGTCACTTTGACCAGCTTGGAGCCGGGTTCATTCTGGTTTTCTCCTCAAATTTTGCTCTATTTTTGCTCTGCTTTTCCAAAGCACACCTGGCACTGGATTGGCTAGCTTGACTTGGCGCCAGGTCAAGTCTAGAATTGCACACTTTTACGCTCGAAATCTTTTAATTCCTGCATAAATTTATCAAGAATGCTTTTCACAAGTAAAATATCAAATAGGAAGGAATATACCTAATTATTACATCAAAAGTATCTTGAATTAGCCTCAAATACATCAAAAGTATCTCGAATTAGTCTCAAATAACTAAAAAAATAGTGATGAATTTAGCCTCTATCATTAGCCTTTCCAAGATGGTAGTTGATTGGACATTTGTACTTTTCCAAAAACTCCATCCAATTTCGTTACCTAAGGTTCAAGTTCTTTTGTGTAAAAATATACTTTAAGCTCTTATGATCGATGAAGATTTTATATTCGGCCCCATATAAGTAGTGTCTCTATTTCTTAAAGGCGAACATTATAGCAGCTAATTTCATATCATGTTTTGGGTGGTTGCCCTTATGTAGTTTCAGCTTCCTTGATGCAATATGCTATGACTTTTCTTCTTTCATTAACATCGTTCCCAACCTTTTCTTGGATGTATCAGTGTAGAGCGCGTAGGGTTTACCCTCATCTAGTAAGCTTAGCACAAGTGTTATCATCAATCTTCTCTTGAGTTCCTAGAAACTCTTTTCACACTTCTAATTCCAAATAAATGGTACATCTTTCTTCAATAACCGAGTTATCGGGGAAGCTAATGTAAAGAACCCCTTGATAAAACGGCAGTAGTGACCTACCAACCCCAAAAAACTTCTAATATCGGTCTCCGTCTCAGGTTGCTTCCAATTTGAGATTACCTCCACTTTGGCTGGGTCCCCCTTAATGCCATCCTTTAACACCACATGTTCAAGGAACAATACTGAGTCCAGCCCAAACTCGCACTTGTTGAACTTGGCATACAACTTATACTCCCTCAACTACTCTAATAAAATCTTAAATGTTCTATGTGCTCCTCTTAGCTTTTCAAGTAAATCAATATGTCATCTATAAACACCACGACAAACTTGTCCAAGTAAGGTTGAAACACCCGACGTATTAAATCCATGAATACATAGGTGCGTTTCTTATTCCAAATGTCATCACTACAAATTCGTAGTGTTCGTATCTTGTATTAAAGGCTGTTTTTAGAATGACCTCCTCCTTTATCCATATTTGGTAGTATTCCTACCGAAGATCTATCTTTAAGTAATAGCAAGAGTCTTGCAGTTGGTCAAACAACTCATCAATTGGCAGTAATGGATATTTATTTTTTATTGTTAGGTTGTACAATCTCTGGTAGTTGATGCACGGCCTTAATATCCCATCATTCTTCTTTACAAATAACACAGGGGCTCCCCAAGGAGACGTACTCGACCTAATGTACCCCTGCTTCACCAACTCCTTCGACTGCTCCTTAATCTCTGCCGATGTCATTCGGTAAAGAGTTTGTGAAACTAGTTCAGCTCCTGGTATCAGGTTAATGGTGAACTCAACTTCCCGTGCTGGAAGAAATGAAGTAAGTTCTGTAGGAAATACTCCAGGAAACTCCTTCACTATTTCTATGTTCTCAAAGGTGCACCGATCCTTCGACTTGTTGATCAAGAGCTAAGTAACCCGTACACCCTTTCTTAAGAAGTTTTTGGGCCTTCATCCCCGCTATTACAAACTTTAACTCTTTCACTCACTTTCCATTAAACTCCAACAAGTCACAACCTAGTTTAACAAACTTCACCATCTTCTTCTTGTAATCTACTTGAGCCCCATGCCTTTCTAACCAATCCATCTCCAATATTAAGTTATAATCTTCTATGGGTCATAGAATAAGATCTACCTTTAAGTTTTCTTTTCCCTACCTTTACATTACATTCATGCATATATTTCCCTGCTTCTACTAATTTTCCTAAGGGAGTGCTTACTAACAAAGTGAAGGGTAATTCTAACTCGTCCCAACTAAATAACACGCACTACTCTAATTTATGTATGAATGCGTTGAACCAGGTTCTATTAAAACAGAAACATAATAATCTTGGATAACGAGCGTACCTTCCATTATGGCCACACCGTCTCCCACCTATTCTCGGCTCTTGGCAAAAACCTTAGCCTTTTCCTGGGACTTCTGTCCTCCACTCCTCAAGGCTCCGGCTGCTACTCTTTTATTACTTCCAGTGGGTTGGGCTACTACTCCTTGTCTAATTCTCGGTGGCTTTGGGCAATTATTCTTTAAATGGGCGATATCCCCATAGTTATAGCATCTTCGGGCATTCATCTTTGACCAACAATCCTTCTCCATGTGCTCCTTTTTTCCCACAGTACTGGCACATTGGCGAGGTTGGTTCTGCTGAAAGAGTTTGGGCCTACTTCTCTTGGTTTCTAAATTACTACCCTGCAAGTCTTTTATTGAATGGCTGGCGAGAGGCTGATGTCATCGACTACTGAGGTCTGTGGGCTATTCTAATCTTGTCTTCATTTACTATCTGAGTTATTACATTAACAGTAGCAGTGTAGTTTGTCGATGGGAAAGGCGCTAATAGTTGCCTTAATTCCTATCTTAGCCTCTTAATAAACTGCCAGGTCTTGTTCAGCTTCGTGTCCATCAACTTCTTGCAATACTTTGACAGTTGGCTAAAACGAGCTGCATACTGCGCACCGTCATAGGGACTACTCACACTCTGAAATATATGTCTTCACACACACAACTAACACTGAAGATGAGGTTGAACAAGTGCTTAAGAAGGAACACCGAATGTTGGAGGGTGAAGACGTGGAGCTTGGAGGCCCAGAACTTGTCTTTATTGACAATTAGTCCTAAGAAACATATGTAAGTTTTATAAGTTAATAATGATCATTAGTATTATTTATTCCATACTACTATATCTATTATATTTAGGAGAAGATGAGGTTGAATAAAAATGACTAAAGTCATGGATATCTCTCTATCATTTCTAGTTTCAAATATTTTTAGTAAGTTGATTGCAAGATTAAACTCTAGTAATGAGGTAAGCATTGTTTTGCTTCCTCCTAAGTAATATGTGAACTGAGGATTAATCTCTTGCATATGGTATATCTGAAATAAATTTGTTATATTTTCTGCCTTTATTTGATGAATTGTTTTTTCAATATGACGATTATATGAGAATATCTTTGTATTCTATGAATGAATGGTTTCTTTGGTGGTAAAATTTTTAATATTGCTTTTTAGATTTACTTTTTGTTGAATTTACAAGAGCCTTAAAAGCTTTTAAATTCTTTACTATAATTATATCTGATAATCCTTGAGTAGGAAGTTTATTCTTTTCATATTAAAATGTGTTTATTATGCATGAATTATGAAAGAGAGGGTTGGAGAGGTGCATTGTGGACCAAGTCAAAGAAACTTTTCTAATTAATTGGAATATTTTAGTACTTGTAGGCTGTTGCTAGACTGCTAGTTTAGCTACAAATTAGTTTTCATCATAATCAGATACATTCCTTTGCTTGAAACTTGTATTTATTGACAGTAAGGGAAAAATTTAACAATGAACAAAACAATCAAGGCGAGTGACATTTTGTCCATTCTGCCTTGAAGTCAAAGACTAAGGAAGTTCAGAACTAATTCCTTTGTTTCTACAATGTCGGTATAGTTTCATAAACTACATGTGGATGATGATTTGATCCAAATTTATCAATCTTAATTATATGTGGTTGATTCTTTTGTCTAAATTTACTTTTCTTGTATCTACTGTCCCAATCGCAAGAAGAAGCTTTAACAGCATCATAATCCTATTAATACAATACAAGAATCCTTTGATTTAAGTTGTGCATCAGTTCTCCAACAGAATTAATGAGTCTCTGTTGGGGAAAGGATAATTGTTTTGGTTGAGCTTAGTCTTTAGTAAATTCTTTTGGCGACAAATTTTCCCTTCGCTAAAGAATGATATATCAGTGTCTGAATCCTTGAATGCAAAAACTCTGGGAAATTTTCTGACCATGGAAAACTACTTGAATGGTTGAATTTGTCCTTTCATTTGTTTCACATTATTCCTCTTTAAATCAACTGTAACAGATGCTAGCAGATTCTTAATTTCTTTTCCTACAAACCGTTATTCCCAGATTGTGCATCCTATTTATCTTCCAGAGTCAAATCTCACATGCTTTTTAGAAGCAAGCAAGCTTCTGGTTTGTGATATTCCATTGGCTATAGCACAATTATAAATTGCTTTTCTCTCTCTCTCTCTCTCTCTTAGATAGGCAATTATAAACTGCATTCTGGATGTTCTTTGTTTTAAGCTTCACAATCACTAATATAGTTGAGATTTTCATGGTGCTTATTCCAAAATTCTTATCCATTTGTTATTTTGATATTTCTACATTTGTTTATGTGTTAGCGTTGCTACGAAGAAAAATTGAAGAAAGAGATGGCATCACTTACTAGCCAGACACTTGAAGGGGAGCAACCTTCACCAATAAACAAGGCTGATATTTGTAGGCCAACCTAAGAAAGGGAATGAAGTTTATGGCATGGGATCCCTAAGCTCCAGTCGTCTACAGAAATCTACTTCACAAAAGTCATTATCTTCTTCATCCATTTCATCGGCACATCCTTCGCAATATGTGGAGACAACTAACTTTCAAAATACTATAAATGAGTTGGTGCAAAAGGCCATTGACACATAGGTTCAAGAAGTGTTGAAGACAAATGAGCAGTTGACAGTGGAGGTTTCTTTGCTAACACAGAAAGTTAAGGACCTAAATGGATCAAATCCACCAGAAAATTAATATTCCTTCACTGTGTTTTTTAATTATATTCCTTGTTGTTAAACCTTAGACCTGCACTTCATCTCACTTTCATATTATGATAAACTTATATGTTTAATTAAAGATGATGTTTTGTTAGGATTTGTGAAATTTTGTGAGGGAATTATATTTGCTTTGAATTTGTAGAAGGATGATGTTTATGTTTGTGGAAGGATGATGTTTGTGTTAGATGATGATGTTTGTGTTGGATTTGTGAATGTGTTTTTGCTTTATTATTTTATGAATTTGTCAAATGCAGATGTTTGGTTATATGTTCAGATGTACTAGAATTCTGCCAAATCAAAGAAAAATTACCAACTAAAAAATCAGTTGGTAATTGAATATAATTTGGTTGGTATTTCAATTAGTAACTAAAAATAATTCGGTTGGTAATATATTAAATAACAGTTAGTAACTTTCAAACAAACTAGCACCAACAAACAATTTAGTGGGTAATTTACCAACAAAAAATTATCAACAGATTTTAAATTACTAAAACAGTTGAAAAATTACCAATTGAATATTTGGTTGGTAAATAAAGAAAACTACCAGCGGAAAAAAAGAATTAGCAGCTGAACAACTCGGTTAGTAATTTACCAACAAAAAATTACCAACAGATTTTAAATAATTAAAATAGTTAAAAAATTACTAACTGAATGTTCAGTTGGTAAATAAATAAAACTACTAACCAAAAGTTAGTTGGTAATTACCTACACATATATCGGTTGGTAGCAACTTGTCTCAGTTGGTAAATTAGTAAATTGCAATCTTATATTAAATACAAATTTTCCAACCAAAAATAATAAATTTACAAACTACATTTTCGGTTGATAATTACCAATCGCAACAATCTGTTGGTAACATAAATTTTTGTTGATAATTAACAAACCAAAATAGTTAACTCAAATGCCAAACTTAATGTTAAATTTCCAATTGAAGATTTTATATTACCAACCGATTCCAAAAAATTCGGTTGGAAAATTTACAAGCTAAGCTTTTTACATGTAACGCTATTTGGTTAGTAATCGGTTGGTAAATCATGATTACCAATCGAATTTAGCTAATTACCAATAGATTTTGCCGGTTGGTAAATCACTTTTTTCTAGTAGTGTAAGGTCTAGGGAATCACTGCATCCATTGCGCCCATTATTGCTCCTGAGCATCTTGCCTCATATTAAGTGCAGTCATGGAATCACGAAGCTGAATAAGGATCTCCGTCTGTATCTCCATACCCACTCTCAACTACTCTAACCGATCTCTCACCTCAATCTCAAAATTAGTCCTCGATTGGGACTGTGAACCACTACCGTGTGGTCTAGGTGGCGGGGCAAGGTGCTCCTCCTCCACAGGTGGAAGCTCAACTTAACTCGGGTGCTGCACATCGTAGGGCCTCAACCATCGCCTCACCTCAACACTATACTAATAACCATAGCTAACTAAGGTTTTCTCAATGACTAAATCTCGCTCAGTAGTGGTTTTAGTAACTTCCCCCTCAAGACTGGTGCCAAAAGCCTCTAGAATCTTCATAATCACAAGGGAAAAAACAAAGGCTTTGGTGAAAATGCAAGAATGAATCGCATCCCGCATAGATTGGATAATCAAATGAGTAAGTGGAATAAGCTGGGTGTATCATCTTATGTAAGTTATAAAGTTCAATCACTCGGGACTCGTTGAATCCACTAGCCTTAGGAACAATATCGTAGGAAAATATATAGACTAGGGCACGTAGGTTGGCCTCAAGGTCATTGTTAGAATAGAAACCTACCAGCCCTATTGGACCTCTCTTATACATCCTTAGGGTAGCTCTAGTATCACTCACTTTCTATTCAGGGTCAGAGATTATCTTTTGGTTATGGTGATCTACAACTAACCAAAGGCCTTCATTATTAACATTTAGGATGGCAACCAGTCTCTCTATCCACAAAAATAGGGGTTCCATTTACTTTGGCTTCAATGGTCTCAAGATGATTATTCCTTTTCTGGACCATATTAACATAAAAAATTTTAACCAAGATAGGGCGATAGGGTCCTTTCAATTAAATAATAAGCCTCCACCCCAATCATTTAAATATTATTCCTAACATAAGAGCACGGTCCAGAGAAGAAACAAAAGTGCGTTCTATAATAATTTTATTAGAGGCCCTCTTAAAGTACCACTCTTAACAGGAAGGATTAAAAAATTAGTAGGTTATAAGAACAGGGAGTCTATAGAGGTAGGGATAGAGGAAGATGAGGCTATAGCCCTTTTGGAAGATTGGCCTTTGTCTTTAGGCTTGATAAGGGTGTTTGAAGATAAGTATCAAGAAAGAATGATAATGAGGCATTACAATAATACAACAACACCCTTAACCAGTTACAATCAATCCACCACTACACAATACAACACACACCCCTCAACCGTTCACAATTTTCAATCAATCCACAACCTCCTCAATCCACAATATATTCCAAACAATCTCAATCTCCTTTTAAATCCTGCAAAAAGAAATATAACACCACAATTCAAATCATAATATACTTCTCAACTTGTAAAGAACCTAATCATAGCATGTGAAGAACATGTCCGTATTACAATTCATGAAGCATGTATCATGGCTAATAATATTGTCTATCTAGCATTAATTCATTACCAGAATAATCTCAATTACCCTAAAATAGCCAACATAAGATCAAAATAGGGAACATATTATAGAAAAAGTAAACCGTGAACCATAAACTCATGCCATTCCAATCATAATGGAGCCACAAATTCAACCAACAACTCCAAATTATGCAATTTTTGCCCAAAAATATACCTAAAAATAGTGAAAAATCCATGACAAGAATTTAACCATAAGAATGCAAGAAAAATCATACATGTATGTTCTCTAATACATGGGTAAGCAAAATGTGCAATTTTTTTGAAGAAATCTTCACTTGAAATGGGAGATTTGAAAGTGGGTTCTTGAAGAAAAAGTTAGGATTTTTGAAGATTTAATCCGTAGATTCAACAAAAACAAGAAGATTTGATATTAGGTCGATGTTTTTTGAAGGCAAAAATTAATCCGATGGTGTTTGGAGATGAAATGATGCGGGATTGAAAGAAAAATTGAGGGAATTGGGAAAAGTTTGAAAACTAATGGCCAAAATCGGCCATTTAGAAAAGAAGCCTGGCACAAGCCGGTGCCGACTCAATGCGCCTAGGCAAGTGCCGACCCAAGTCTGTACGTCTTGGGTAAAATTTTTTTATTTATTTACTAAAAGCAACAATACTGAAAAACACACAACCATGAAGAAAATACAATTATCCCATAAATTAAAAATACAGAAAGATAAACACAAGCAAACAAAAATTAGAGATGTCCCAAATCAAAAGAAAAACTTAAAGTATTAAAAATTCATCTTTTTCCATGGTCTTGATGTTAGAATTCGTGGACTCCTAAATATAAAAAACATCCACGAATCTCTTCTGAAAACCCAGGCCAAACGATTAAGGTCGATTTAGGGATTACATAATTACCTCTGTATCGTCGTAAGCAAGACTTCTGCTTTTAGATTTCCAGGCGTACATGCACTTCAAACGATCACCAGATGCTGCAATGTGCAAACGTCCTTTATTGGATACACACGGTGAACTCAATTCCTTACCCAGGAGTGCTAGTGCCTAGGGTTTTGAGAGGCTAGATTACTGGTTATGGAGGCACGAAAACTCTATAAGAAAACGACTAAGGTTTTCTTTTAAAATCACACGAACTTCTTAGGGTCCAACTCTTATAATATCTTATCATATCTTATTTTAAGTTCAAATTAAATTAAAAATGATATGATAAGATTCTTCCATTATCTCGATAATTTAACTAATTAATTTATCGAGTCAGATTCTTATAATTTGGACATCCTCTAGAGATATCGAATGTGGACATATTTCCAAATTCATTGTATCTGGTCATTTTTTTAGGTTCGATTAACCTAGATACATTTTCAGATATATCGAACCTGGTTACCAAAAAAATAACCTAACGTATTCGCTTAATGTGTGACCCTATAGGTTCATTTAACACTGGCAGTATGTCCAAATTACATTTAAATGGCCTATAAGGTATAAGTGATTTCTAGTAAAACATTATAACTACACAGGTTAAATAAAAATCAGTGATCTCTTTGAACCAAGTCATAACTTTATATTTAGTCTTTTTATCACATGATACCCAGATTAAGCATAAGGTACGGAGCATGTCATCCTTATTAAACTTAATCAACTATTTCTTGATCTCACAGTAGACTGTTCAAACAAATAATATCAATATCTCAAATTGATATATTTGAGTACGGCTATATATTTTAACAGTCTAACTTTTTAAGGGGCCCATGAACATCTCTCCCAAAAATGAGAGGGACAAATTCATTCACTATCAATCATATTCCTCTCCCTGGATTATTCTATATCCAACAATGGTCTGATTTATTATCTGGTTAAAAATAACTTTAGACAACATCAAGATATAGAATTTATCAAGTAGGAAACTATAATGAATTCAGATCGAAGGACTTCTAATATTATTATGATTAGAAAGTACTTATGACATATCCTATGAAGGACTCTCATAGTTGGTCATGTCCAATACAATGTTCTCTAATATTTATTTATGTTTGTGACTTGATATCACATATATCTATGACCAGTAAAATATAACCATCAAATCACAAATATATTAATCTTAATTTATTATTATCCTACTAATAATAATCGATCAGAGACAATTTAAGAATAGTCATTGTATTTGTGATAGGGTTTTACTATCAAGTCACATACTTGATGACCACAAAACTAAATACACTATCCATGGAAAGAAATGCCTCGTATTATTATATAATACATAACGACAATAGTATAAATACAAATTGTTTTAGGGCATATCCCTAACACTTGATCGCATGGATTCGTTTCGGTGATCCTAGGAAGAGATCCGACCTAACAGTCTCCAAGAAGCTTGGTTAATTGCCCAATTTGATTTTCAAGATTGTGCATTGATGCCTCCAAATTCCTTGTCATAACATCCACTCCTTGAAATCGTGCCTCGGTTAAGCTCACCATTTTGTTAACCAACTCCTCCAATAATGACTTTGATGGTAGTGCATTATAAGGTAATGAGGGTTGAGTCCTTTGATTGCCACCAAAATTAGAAGGGTTTTCCCTAAGTTGGTTCTGATTTGTCCACGAGAAATTAGGATTGTTCTTCTAACCAAGATTGTATATGGTACTATAGGGGTTATTACCTTGTCGTCCATTACTCATGAAAGCAGCTTGTTCTAAGGAATCTTGGGATGAACTCATGATTTGGCATTCATAATTGGGATGCCCTTCTCCACAAAAATCACAATTAATATTCATTACCTAGCTTGGAGAATGGGTCATCACCATTTATTCCTTTTTTTGCATAAGTGCCTCAACCTTAGCTTTCAAAGTAGCTACAGTATCAACCTTATGCACACCTTGAACATGAGCAATGTTTCTTGGATTACCCTAAGAGTAGTTATTCATTGCAATATTTTTTGCCAAATCATACACTTCCTCCAGGATCTTAGAATTCATAGTCCCTCCAGCAGATGCATCGACTAACTGTTTTGAGGCAAAGTTTAGTCCAGTGTGGAAAATCTGCATTTGCATTCCTAACTCAAACCCATGATGAGGATACTTTCTAAGCATCTCCTTCCACCTTTCCCAACACTCGTAAAGCCTTTCAGAATCTAACTATTGGAAGGAAAAAATGTCTGTCCTAAGTTTGGCTGTTCTAGCTGGGGGAAAATATTTTACCAAAAATTTCTCAGCTAGCCCATTCCATGTAGTGATAGATCCTACTGTAGAGATTTTAATAATGATTTAGCTCTATCCCTAAAAAAAAAAAGAAAAAGGTCGCAACTTTATAACGTCCTCCGAAACACCATTCATCTTGAAGGTATCACAAATTTCTAAGAAACTAGAAAAGTGGGCATTAGGGTCTTCATCCGGTAACCCATCAAATTATACCATATTCTAGATTATTTGGATAATGTTGGGTTTTATCTCAAATTTGTTCCCCTCCATCCTGAAGGACGAAAATGGCAAAAATCATCAAACCGAAAGCATGCTTATAGAACAAAAAATTTACCTCTATGTTTGGATGACCTTTTTGGCACAGAAGAAGATGTCTATACAAGGATGTTTAAAGCTATTGGATCACGTCCTTGTAAACATATGTCGACTTCGTCTCATTCACGCAAAGCTTTTAAGCTTCCGAAATGGTGCCCTTTCCTCTGCCGGTAAAGCTCACAGAATCTAGGTTTGCTATGTAAATAGCTTCTCTTTGGCCTCTGTGTAAACGTACTGAGAAAAATGGGTTTGCTTTGTGAATCAAAATTAAAGAGCTTTTTCTCTTTATTTCTTTTCATACCTTCACCAAGAAAGAGTGACCAACTGCAAGAAACAAAAAGCACCATGTTTTTTGTTATCATTCATGCAAAACAACACGGGATTCATCCCGTGTTATTTTTTATTTAATTAATTTAATATTTATTTTTTAATTTTTTTAATTTTATTTTACCCTTAGTCTTATTCATTTGGCCAAATAAAATTATTTACTCTTTGGCTTGAACACACGTAAATAATAAATCTCAATTATTTATTTTTTGAGTCTCATTAAATAGCTCAATAAATAATTAATAAGCTCAAATAGACCAATATAAAATATCAGACCTTTTTATCTAATTTATATCTAAATTAATTTTCTAATTATTCATTCTGGGCCTTGAGCCTTAAATAATTAATTAACAAATTAAACTACATAAAATATATACTCTTTCTCGAGCCTTTTATTTTATTCTAGTCCAATAATAAATTAGACTACTTAAATAAAATAAAATAAAATCCATAATTATCAAGACCAATTACTTAACCCAAATCCATCAGGACTTAAAGGCTATTTCGGAGACCAAAAGACACATCGCCTTGGCTACTAAAATAATCAAAATATTCCTACTATATAAATAGCTATATTTTACATTTTAAATATTTTTCAATATCACCATAAAGAAATATTGACCCCAAGGATAATACTTCGTTAGCAAAGCCTTTGACCTACATGTGTAATGACTAAAATATATACTCTTTCTCGAGCCTTTTATTTTATTCTAGTCCAATAATAAATTAGACTACTTAAATAAAATAAAATAAAATCCATAATTATCAAGATCAATTACTTAACCCAAATCCGTCAGGACTTAAGGGCTATTTCGGAGACCAAAAGACACATCGCCTTGGCTACTAAAATAATCAAAATATCCCTACTATATAAATAGCTATATTTTACATTTTAAATATTTTTCAATATCACCATAAAGAAATATTGACCCCAAGGATAATACTTCATTAGCAAAGCCTTTGACCTACATGTGTAATGACTAAAATACCCCTCTACGCATCACAGTGCATTTAGAGAGGATAAGTGTACTAACATCTCTCTAATAGACATCTACTATCCTTAGACTTCTAGTCTAATGATCTACGACTCCTAGAATGTTTTCACTTTCCAAGAAAGCTACCCTAAAGTAAACATCCAAGTCATGTTCCCCAGGGCCTTAGATAATTAGATCATTTGAACAGTCACAAGGGTCGATATAACGTAGAAGCTATCTTGTACAAATCTGTCTTAACTAACTAGTCACATATACCCAACATACAAATATATCGACTCTACAAAAGAACCTCAATTACAACATATCAAAGTATATGCTTCTACTTCGTCAGACTACTAACTCATACCCAAGCAGTTTAGTCCACGCTATAACAGTAATAATCTGAGTTTCTTCTACATAGTACTTTTAGAAACCACTATTATAAGTCATGTTCTATGTATTCGAAATTCGCTCATGCTATGAAGTGAGTGGACTACTCACTGGCTAAAGGTAAGCTATTCCCCATTTGAAATTCATAACACAATAACATAAACATGATGAGATTCTCATTCTTATCAATTGGTTAAGAACATACTTTTATGTGTTAAGTAACCCATGATCCATACATTACTGTGAAAGACCACCATTCACATGAATCACTTACTTAAACACAATGGATCCTTTTCAAATGAAAATCGTGTACAAATAAAATGTAAATTCACAAATAAATTTTGAGAATAAATTCTTTTATTAATAAATTCGATAATTACATCAGATAAAATTAGTTTAGAAGGCATATATTCCAACAATCTTTCACTTGCACTCTAAGATTAAGAAAGCCGGTAGGTGCCCACCCCTATGGCGTCTAAATGTCTCTTGAAGACTCTCTCAACCAAATGATTGGTGAAGGGATTTTCTAGATTGTTCTTCAATGCTATCTGTTCCACTATAATTTTTCGTCTCTGAATAAAATCCCGGATCAGGTGGTACTTCCTCTGGATGTGCTTTTCCTTCTTGTGGTTCCTGGGTTCTTTGGATTGCGAGACTGCTCCAGAGTTGTCAAAATACACCATAATCGATCTGTCTATATATGGCGCAACTCCAAGTTCTGAAAGAAACTTCCAGAACTAAATTGCTTCCTTAGATGCTTCCGAAGTTACCACATACTCAACTTCTATGGTTGAATCAGCAATACAAGATTGCTTGATACTCCTATATGAAACAGCTCCTCCAGACAAGGTGAAGACATATCCAATAGTAAATTTTCTCTCATCCTTATCTGCTTAGAAATCTGAGTCTGTGTATCCAGTAGGAACCAAGTCGTCAGCCCTGTAAACCAGCATATAATCTTTTGTACCATTGAGGTACTTAAGAATATGCTTTACTGCTTGCCAATGAACCTCCCCAGGGTTTGACGAATATCTGCTAACTACACCTACGACAAAGCAAATATCTAGCCTAGTACACAACATGACGTACATGAGACTTTCCACAGCCGAAGCGTAGAAATCCTACTCATCCTGTCATTTTCCTCTCGAGACTTTGGACAGCCCTTAGAATAAAAGGACAACCTATGTCTGCAAGGAATTAGAGCTCCCTTACATGAGTCCAAGCTAAACTTGGCCAGCATCTTATTAATATATATCATTTGGGATAATCCTAACATTCTCTACTTTCTATTTTTAAGAAGTTTAATTTTGAGAATATAACTGGCTTCTCGCAAATCCTTCATACTAAATTGACTAGACAGCCAAACTTTAGTAGATGACAATGTTCCTACATCATTCCCAATGAGTAGAATGTCATCCACATATAGAACAAGAAAAAACACATTTATGCCTTCCAATTTCCTGTACACGCATAGTTCATCCTTGTTTTGAATGAAATCGTAAGACTTTACGATTTCGTCAAAATGAATGTTTCATGTTCTAGATGTCTGCTTAAGTCCATAAATGGACTTCTTAAACTTACAAACTATATGTTCCTGGTCTTCAGTAATAAAACCTTCCGGTTGGGACATATAGATATCTTCGTTCAGATGGCCATTAAGAAATACCGTCTTGACATCCATTTTCCATATCTTATAGTTGAAATGACATGCAATGGTAAGGAGGATATGGATGGACTTATGTATGGCTACCGGGGAAATGGTTTCATCATAATCGATTCTCTCTTTTTGAGTATACTGTTTCGCCACAAGCCTAACTTTGAAAGTTTCCACCTTCCCATCCACTCCCCTCTTCCTCTTGTATAGCCACTTACACTCAATGGATTTTATCCCTTCAGGTGAAACTACAAGATCCCAAACCTGATTGAAGTACATAGACTCAATCTCGACTTTTATTGCTTCATGTCATAGATTTGCATCGGCATCAGTAATAGCCTCCTCGTATCTAGTAGGATCTTATTCCTGATAGTCAAAGACAAGCTTAAAAGCCTCTTCTGTTCATCTTTCTGGAACTTTAGATACCCTCCCACTACGACAAAGCTCCGTTTGTACAGGTTCTTGAGGTTGTGCCTCTTCTTGTTCCATAATCGGGTATGAAGAAATTGATTCTGAAGATAACTTCTCCTCGAGTTCCAACCTTGTTGAACCTTTAATGGAAGTACTTTGATCATCCTCCAAGTATCTAACATTAGTACTTACCAGTACTTTCTGCTCATTGGGATGATAAAAGTAACCTCATTTTATCCCTTTTGCATACCCAACAAAGTAACAAAATTCTGATATTGGTTCTAGCTTGTCTCCCTTGACCAGTACATAAGCTGGACAGCCCCATATCTTGAGATGATTTAGACTTAGCTTACGCCCAATCCACATCTCATAGGGCATCCTAGGTACTGACTTGGAATGCATCAAGTTCAGAATGTATGCCACTGTTTCCAAGGCATATCCCCAAAAAAAGATAGTAGCATGAGACATCATACTTCAGACTATTTCCATTAATGTCTTATTCCATCTCTCAGATATTCCATTCTGTTGGGGTGTACCCAGCACTGAGAGTTCGGATACTATCCTATTATGTACCATGTAATCCTTGAACTCACCAAGGAGGTACTCTCCATCATGATCCAATCGTACGGTTTTAATCAATTTACCTGTCCAACACTCCACTTCAGCCTTAAACTCTTTGAACTTGTCAAAAGAGTCAGATTTGTGCCTAATCAGGTAGACATAATTAAACCTTGTACAATCATCCGTGAAAGTGATGAAGTTCTCAAAACCCCCTATAGCTTGTGTAGGACAAAGGACCACACACATCAGTATGAATAAAGTCCAATATCTCCTTAACTCTATCAGCCTTTTAGGTGAACGACCTTTTGGTCATTTTTTTTCATAAGATATGATTCACACTAAAGTCAACTTTCCAATCTTAATGAGCCCAAGGGCCCATCATGGATTAACCTCTAAATCTTGGTTGAATTAATATGACCCAATCTTAGATGCCAAATATATTGACATTGATCTTTCTCTTCTTACTTAAAGGTTCAGATTGAGCGTTAGTTATTTGATTATTTGTAAGATTTAAAAAGAATAAATTACCATATATGTCATGTATATAAAACTTCTCCATTTCTACTGATAGTAACACCAGAATGGAAAGAAACAAAATATCCATGATTTATTAGCTTTGTAACTGAAATCAAATTCTGTCTAAAATCGGGTACATATAAAATATCTTTTAAAATAACTATTTTATTACAATCAAAAACAATATCTAACTCTCCCATTGTAAGGGCCCATACTTGTGCTCCATTTTCTACTTGTAGTCTATGCTCGCTCTTCTGGAGTCTTCTTATTTTCCTAAACCCTTATAAGGAGTTACAAAATATGATCATTGGCACCAAAATCAACAATCCAAGTGCAAGTTGATCAAACCATTGAAATTGACTCTAGATAGAAAATAATACCTGTAGGGTTTTTCTTGACCTGAAGTTCTGGATACTCCTTTTTTCAGTGTCCCTTCTGCCCGCACTTGAAACATTTGCCTTTGGGCTTGTTAGGCTAGTTCTTAGGCTGGGCCGGTGCATTTCCCTTCTTCTTCTTGAACTTCCTGGGCTTGGGCCCAGTTCTGGAAGAAAAAGTCCTAACAATCATAGCCTTAGATTGTGGCTTCATGGCCTTCTCTACCACCTAGAGCTCTTTTATTAACTCAGTTAAACTCATATTTAACTTGTTCATGTTATAATTTAACTTGAACTGAGTAAAAGAACTTGGAAGAGATTCGAAAATCATGTCCACTTGGCTCTCAGAGTCAATTATAGCTCCCAAGACTTTTGCTTCCTCGAAAGCAACAATCATCTTGAGCATATACTCTCTAACTGATGCTCCCTCAGCTATCTTAGTGTTGATGATCATCCTAAGAGCCTCCTGCCTTGCGGGTCGTCTCTTATCTGCGAACATCATGGCTAGCGATTAGTTAATATCGTACGCAGTGGCCATGTGCTCGTATTTAGACTGGAACACATTAGACATGGAGAACAACATGTAGCATCGAATCATTTCATTAGCCTTCTTCCATGCTTTCCCAGCCTCTCGCTCCTCAGCGGTGGAACCCTCCCCGATAACAGGGTAGGTGTCAAAGAGGAAATACTTATACTCCTCAACAGTAAGTATTATGTCCAAGTTCCTTTTTCAGTCAACATAATTTGGACCCGTTAACTTATTCTCACATAGAATAATGGCCAAATGACTAAAAGAACCTCCACCAACCATTTTGAAAAATCGTAAATAAAAGAAAACTTAGTTTGTGAAAAATAAAATAATTTTTGACTTTATCCTCATATTAAATCCGATATTAGTTAACTCTATCGCTATTATCTTTTATATGATTAATTTAGCTCTTAGAAAATCTAACATAGCTTCTTAGGAAGATTAATAGTTTCCTAAGTTGAGTGTATTAACCACCACAAATTAATTTTTCTTCTAAGCAATGATTTAGAAGATAACTCCATCGTGGGATGACCATTTCTTCTCATTTCCTATGGACATTTCTTGCACTATAACCTCCAACGTGGGCTGGACGATCATAGCACATGTCTCGAGTTATTAATTACATCTATCAATTAGTTCTAGATTCATGTGGTATCCCCATCCTATACAAGTTCATTCCCAAGGTGATGCAAGGAGACTTACGATCTCTAATGAGAATCGTGGTAGAAGCTATGGGGTCGTTGAAACCCATCTTCCACTTAGTATTTTAAAATAAGGGTTTTCTTGAAAAATATCTTTTGAAATTTTCAATTAAGTTTTCTTTTAACTCAAAAATAAAATATCTAAACCTATAAAAATTTCTATGTCAAGGTTTATACCATTTGAGGAATTTTTTTCATGGATTAATTTTATTTAAGTTAATAAACTTAATAATTTCAAAATTTTCCAATAAAACTTTGGGGAGAATTTGATCTCAAGTTTAATTTGACAAAAATAATTTTTCTTGTTAAAATTCAATCAAAATGGTTTTCTATTTTAATTCACAAAAATATCTAAATCCAAAATATTTTCTATGTCAAAGATAAAATTCTTTGAGAAAATAACCAAGAATTAATTTTCGTTCGAATTAAAATTAACTATTTGATTTAAGAAAAATATTTTTCTTTATCAAAAATTCCCAAAGACTTTGGTCTTTGAGAAAACACATACATAGGGTATAAAAAGAAATAAGCATGCTAGAAAATTGTAAACGTTTTCATGCTTTTATATTCTTTTAACCAAAGTATCCAAATAATAGAATTAAATACATTAATTAATTAATGGTCTTATTTAATCCTAAATTTTCTTTACTATTATTTTTCATGCAAAATATTCAAAAAATATTAACTATTGTAATAAAACTAACTTCACCTAGTATGGGACCAAAAAATTAAAATATATATATATTTCGGGTCCAGTGCACCCGCCACACTGGATCATGGCCCATGGAAAAATTCATGGGCCGCAATCTAGACGGGTGCTCGCAACTCGGCCCACCTCCAACCCCTCATAGTCGGTCAAAATTGCGGACCGTGCAATTGCAAATTGCAATTGCGCTTCCTCGTAAAAGCCATGCTTCCGTGAGGAAGGCTTCCTCGCGCGCCGTGAGGAAGCCAGAGGCTTTTGCAAGGAAGCCGACCTTGCTATCTGATGTGGTTGCGGCTAAGCTCGGCTCCCTTCACATTTTTTGCTCGCTCGGCTCGGCTCGGCTCATCTTCTCCTGATTTCTTGCAATTTTTTCTTCTGCAATTTTGCATTTCTTTTTCTGATTTTTTCATCCAAACAACATGTAAAGCCACTTTACAAGCTCCTATACCCTTAAAAACAGTGGGCTTACATGATACATCTAAGAAAGCAGTAAATTACAATGTTCCTATGCTTCCACTCATGAAACTTACACAGAAACTATCCCATATCAGAAACGCAAAGGATCACAAAAAATATCCAAAACAAATATTTTTCTTATTTTAATTAAGCCTAGCATGCTTCTTACATTTGCCAAATCATGGCTATGATACCACTTCAAGGACAAAAATGGCAAAAATCATCAAACCGAAAGCATGTTTACAGAACGAAAAATTTACCTATGTATTTGGATGACCTTTTTGGCACTGAAGAAGATATCTATACAATGATGCTTAAAGCTATTGGATCACGTCCTTGTAAACGTACGTCGACTTCGTCTCATTCACGCAAAGTTTTTAAGCTTTCGAAATGGTGCCCTTTCCTCTGCAGATGAAGCTCACAGAATCTGGGTTTGCTATGTAAATAGCTTCTCTTTGACCTCTGTGTAAACATACTGAGAAAAATGGATTTGCTTTGTGAATCAAAATTAAAGTGCTTTTTCTCATCATTTCTTTTCATACCTTCACCGAAAGAGAGTGACCAACTGCATGAAACAAAAAGCACCATACTTTCTGTTATCATTTACGCAAAACAACACGGGATTCATCTCGTGCTATTTTATTTATTTAATTAATTTAATATTTATTTTTTTATTTTCTAATTTTATTTTACCCTTGGCCTTATTCATTTGGCCAGATAAAATTATTTACTTTTAGACTTAAACACACGTTAATAATAAATCTCAATTATTTATTTTATGGGCCACATTAAATAGCCCAATAAATAATTAACAAGACCAAATAGACCAATATAAAATATCATGCATTTTATCTAGTTTATATCTAGATTAATTTTTTAATTATTTATTCTAGGCCTTAGGCCCTAAATAATTAATTAACCAATTAAATTAGATAAAATATATACTCTCTCGGGCCTTTTATTTTATTCTAGTCCAATAATAAATTAGACTACTTAAATAAAATAAAATAAAATTCATAATTATCAAGACCAATTACTTAACTCAAATCTATCAGGACTTAAGGACTATTCCGGGGACTAAAAGACACATCGCCTTAGCTACTAAAATGACCAAAATACCTCTATTATATAAATAGTTATATTTTGCATTTTAAATATTTTCTAATATCACCATAAAAAAATATTGACTCTAAGAATAATGTTGCGTTAGCAAAGTCTTCAAACTACAGGTGTAATAACTAAAATACCCATCTACGCATCGGCGTGCATTTAGAGAGAATGAGTGTACTAACACCTCTCTAATAAACATTTACCATCCTTAAACCTTTAGTACAATGATCCACGACTCCTGAAATATTTTCACTTTCCAATGGAGCTACCCTAAAGTAAGCATCCAAGTCATATTCCCCAGGGTCTTGGATAATTAAATCATTTGAAGAGTTACAAATGGCGATATAGCGTAGAAGCTATCTTGTACAAGTCTATCTTAACTAACTAGTCACATATACCTAATATAAATACAAGTATATCAGCTCTACGAAAGAACCTCAACTACAACATATCAAAGTATATGCTTCTAGTTTCATCAGACTACCAACTTATACTCAAGTGATAGAGTATTAGTCCATGCTGTAGCAGTAATAGTCTGAGTTTTTTCTAAATAGTGCTTTTAAAAACTACTATTACAAGTCATGTTCTACGTATTCGAAATACGCTCGTGCTATGAAGTGAGTGGACTACTCACTGGCTAAAAATAAGTCATTTCTCATTTAAAATTCATAACACAATAACCTAAACATGATGAGATTTCCATTCTCATCAATTGGTTAAAAACAAATATTTATGTGTTAAATAACCCGTGATCCATACCTTACTGTGAAATACCACTATTCACATAAATCACTTACTTAAACACAATAGGTCCTTTCCAAACGAAAATCGTGCACAAATAAATTTTGAAAATAAATTCTTTTATTAATAAATTCAATAATTACATCAGATAAAATTAGTCTGGAGGGCATATATTCCAACACATCCTAGGTCTAGTGATGCTTAAGTCCGTACTTGAAATCGCCGGCTTAACAAAGTCATCTATGATCCTCCTATTTTTTTCCACCATTATTACCATTATTGTTTTGGTTAACTTCTATCTTTCCTATTGAACTTACTTACGTATCCCTTTGCCTGAGTGCCCTCCGAATCTTTGTCAAAGTTTTTTCAATCTTAGGATCAAAATCCACTGGTTCTCCTTAGAATCGTCGAGTCATATACTAAGGGTTAAGACTATAAGAAAAATAAGATGATACGATTAAAGAATTTACAAATAGTTAATTAAACATAATTAGCATACAATGTACAACATATGTGAAGTTAGTTAATTAAAGTACATTTATACACATAATAAGATATGGCACTTATTTACATGAAGAACATATATACATATTTATATATAGACATATATACATATAAATATGGTTAAATCAATGAAATCCAAACTTTCATGATATTGTTTTCTGATAACGATGCCAAAAACTTGATGCATAAATTTCGGGTGTAAAAAAATCATATAAATTTAAAACCATCCCTAGCCAAGTTTTAATTAAAACACTAATCTCTAAATTATACATATGAGCAAGTTTACTCATTGCAAGTATAGTATAGAAAATTAATGAGTATCGATCCTCAAGGAACAACTACCATTAGTTACTGTTCATTCATTGTTTAACCGACCCAATAAAATAATAAGATAATAAAAAGAAAAAGAAATATATATATATACAACTCAAGGATAAAAGAATATGCAATTTAGACAAATATTCTTGAAAATATGGCAATATATTACTTAGCAAGTAATACAATCAATTATTATCTTGGTATCATGAAGGAATTAAAATAGATCCACTTCGTTTGCAATCCATGGAATCACTATCTTCTTGTTAAATTAGTGAACATATTATGTCTCAACCAATTTACCCAAATGATGCATTAAATTTCAACCCTTACATAAACTCCTATATTCTAGGTAATTTAAAGTATGAAATTAGCCAATGAATCTATGTGCTAACAATCATTAACTAATCTTTGATTACCCAAGTTTTTTACAATTAACCCCTTTTCAAGCAAGTTAAAAGATAACAAATATGAAATTAATGAAATTGAAACCACAATTATCCTCTTTTTCAAGAAAGTTAACAAGAAGAATCAATCAATCAATTCCTTAATAAAAACATGTAATCAAATACCAAACATAATAATTAATTGATCAAAAGACTAAATTAACTCAAGAGTCATGAATCCCAAAATAATATCAAATTACAATGAAAATATTAATCACATCATTGTTCAAGAAAAAAAAATAAAGGTAAAAGAAATAACTCATAGACAAGCCCTCATTCTTCTCCTTTGAAGACCTTCTTGAATAATGCCCCTTTGAGTGATGAATCTCCTCTTTTTATGATTGATTGGCAACTTTAATCCTTAAATTCATATGTTTCTCTTGTGTTTTCCTTACTTAAATAGGTTCTCAATATGCCAAAATTTGTTCCCTAAGAGTTCTAAGCCAAATACAAGTTGGAAAATACCAAAACTTTTAGGAAATTTTCAAATCCGCATGCAACAGGAAAAATTCACCGCCTCTGGGCAGCGTTGGGCCGATGTCGACCATGCCCACCGGATGTGCTAGTGTCAGTCGTGCTCTATTTTTTCGTCTTTTTTCCCTTACTTCCAGACCCATGGCGGCATCGGCTCCGTGGGACACGGCCAGCGTCAGCCATGCACTGGACAACGACGGTTTTTTGTTATTTTTTTTTTCAGTTCTGAACAAAACACCAAAATACCTTTCCAAAGGCAAAATATCAAATATGAAGGAATATGATTAGTTATTATATCAAATATATCACAAAATATCATCAAATAACTAGAAAATTATTAAGTTGATGGTTTTACTGCGAATATGATTGTAAGTAATTTTCAACAAGTTACTTTTCTGAATTGTTAAAATATGACAAAAATAGTAGATTTACTTTAATATTAATTTGATATATTATTTCTTAATTTTGTAGGCCTAATTAAAGGCAGCGTGGCAAAGATTGCCTGAGCACTGAGAAGGCGAAGGATTAGATCTTTTGGTACTTATTCTATTCTGATTCGAGGGATGGTGTTAGGTGTAGGGCCGGGAAAGAGACTAACATCAACTTCAGTCAATCAATCATCTAACTGCTCTAAAGATGTTGAGGAGGTCATCAGGATTGAGGTTGAGGCATGTATGCACATTATGTAAGCTAAGATAGAGGAATGCTTGCGGCATGAGCAAGAGATTTATGATCAGTTATATATATTAGAGCTTCAGACTACTGTGGAAGTTCTATCTCGCAAATTTGACATACGTGCATTAGCCACTACACCTATACCACTATCAAGTGTATTTATGGCATCTCCTGATGTTGATTCTATATCTTGACCTCACGGACCATCCGATGCTAAGGATGTTGCCACTCAGAATTGACATATTCATTTTGTTATTGTATATGTGTATTATCTATGATGGATACATTTCATTTCCTACTTCTTTTATTTGTTGTATTACTTCTTCTTATATACATTCTACTTCTTCTTGAGGAGATTATGGTTTATTTATGGTTTGATTGTTTATAAATTGATTGTTGAGGAGATTGTGTTTATTATTTGGCTTTGTTTATGATTAGAGTTGAGGAGATTGTGTTCATAGTTTGATTGTTGTTGGCTTTGTTTATGATTGAGGTTGGCTTTGTTAAGGAGATTAAATGGTTTCACTATGTTTTTAGTTTGGTTGTGTTTAAATTGTGACTTGGTTGGCTTTAAATAGCAGGTAGATAGAAGTGAAATAGCTAAATTAGTGGGAAAATATCAAATACAATGGTCAGAAACCATCATAATTGATGTTAAAAAATGACGGTTACAAACGTCGTATTTGTTAGGGATATACCCTAGAATCAATTTGTACTTATACTATTGTCGTTATGTTTTATATAATAATATGAGATTTTCCTTTTCATGAATAGTACATTTTGTTTTGTGGTCTTCAAGTATGTGACTTGATAGTAAAACCCAATAATGAATACAATGACTATTCTAAAAATGTCCCTGATCGATTATTATTATTGGAATAATAATAAATTAAGATTAGTATGTTTGTGACTTGATGGCTATATTTTACTGGTCATGGATATTTGTGATATCAAGTCAAAACATAAATAAATGTTAGAGAACATTGTATTGGACATGACCCACTGTGAGAGTACTTCATGGAACATGTCATAAGTACTTTCTAGCCATAATGATATTAAAAGTCCTTCAACCTAAATTTATCATAGTTTCCTACTTGATAAAGTCTATATTTTGACGTTGTCTAAAGTTGTCTTTAACCAGATAATAAATTAGATTACTGTTGGATATAGAATAAATCAAGGGGAGGAATATGATTGATAGTGAAGGAATTTGTCCCTTTCAATTATGGGAGAGATGTTCATGGGCCACTTGATAAGTTAGGACTGTTAAAATGTATGGTCGTGCTCAAATATATCTATCTAAGATATTGATATCATTTGTTTGAACAGTCTATTATAAAATTAAGAAATAATTGATTAAGCTTAATAAGGATGACATGCTCCATACCTTATGCTTAATCTAGATATCTTGTGACAAAATAACTAAATATAAAATTGCGGTTTGGTTCAAAGAGATCACTGATCTTCATTTAACCTGGATAATTATAATATTTTGCTAGAAACCGCTTATAACTTGTGGGCCATTTAAATATGATTTAGACACACTGCCAGTATTAAATAAACTTATAGGGTCACACAATAAGCGAACTTATTAGGTTATTTTTCTGGTAACCAGATTCGATAAATCTGAAAATATATCTAAGTTAATCGAACTTAGAAAATTTACCAGATACAACGAATCTAGAAATATGTCCACATTCGATGTATCTGGATGATGTCCAGATTATAAGAATCTGACTCGATAAATTAATTAGTTAAATTATTGAGATAATGGCAGAATCTTATCATATCAGTTTTAATTTAATTTGAATTTAAATTAAAATATGATAAGATATTATCAGAGTTGGACTTTAAAAGGTTCGGAGGTTTTTAAGGAAACCCTAGCCGTCTTCTCAAGAGCCCCGTTCTATTGAGAATATTCGTGCCTCCATTCACCAGGAAAAAAAAACCTCTCAAACCCTAGGTGTTAGCGCTCTCGGGGTACGAGTCAGTTCGTCGTGTGTATCCGATAGAAGACGTTCGCACACTGCAATGTCTGATAATCGTTCGGGTTGCACGTACGACAGCACAATCAGAATCGAAGGATTTCGATTATATCGAATAGAGGTAATTCTGTAACCCTTAAATCTTCTTTATCGTTTACTTAGGTCTTCGGAAGGGATTCGTGAATGTTTTTCACGTTTAGAAGTCCACGAATCCTAACAGTATTAACAACAAAAATGATGTTTTCAGATAGTCATATTTGTTATTGGAATAAGTGACAGTAAACAACCGTCACAATTAGTAAAGACACATATAATGATTCTAATTCATCGTATTTGTTACAGACAAATAGTTAGAGAATATAACAATTTTTGTCATTTTTTAATTTTCAAATTAAACTTACACAACGTTTTCACTCTATCGTTATAATTGATCATCGTATTAAGTAAATAAGATAGTAAATAAGTAAATAAGATAGTCGTATAAAGACACAATTTGTCGACCGTTTTTGTAAAACAGCAGTCCAACGACAGTTTAGCTACTATTGTAAAAGAATCCCTGAGGAGAGATCAGAAAATTAAGGGATGATGCCATCAGTGGTGGACTTGGATTGGTTGTACTTGCTGAATGGTATAACGTTGAAACTATGGTGAAAATGAGGTTTTTTTATGATAATACACGAAGCTGGTGTTCCCCAGTCATTGGAGGTGCAAATCTGCCTGCTTTGAATGATCTTTTGGCCCCATTTGGGGTTGCTTTTGGAGATAAGATTCTGAATGGTGATTTTGTCAGGAACGGAGGGGAGAGTCACTGTGCATCTGGAACCAATATTGTTAAATTCCGAGGTGGCGGATATTTGCACAGCTTCCCATTCTTGGATAGCTCAGAGAGTGCTGCAACTCAGAATATCTCTCTCTGGCATCATCAAGGTGAGACAATGAGCCTGCTTCTTCAATCATCAAATGTTTCTTGCCCCTTCCCCCACTTTTCCGGTGAACAATCGCAAAATTACAATCTTTCAATAGATAACTGAGGAACCAACTAGCAATCTTAATTGCATAATGCATTGTGCAAAGTACTTGTGCACTGCTTAAGTACTCCAAACACATTCAAAGATGCAAACTAATCACTACAATGTACTTTTGACCTGTCAAGATCAAGTTACATGTCTTGTTTCATTTCTCTTCCAAGAAATTTCTTTGGGCTCTTCATGTTTCTGATGAAGGTACAGAAAACTTCAGTTTCCTTTTTTCCAACTTAACCAAGAAATATTATAAATCAATAAACCAAAGTTGCCTTTAATTGTTTGAGCTGTGTGTTTTTTCTCTGTGAACTAGCCTAAAGAATGCAGTTCATTACTTTGAGATGTTACAACTGATGTCAATTTCTCAACTTATTCCTCAGTTGTTGGGAAGGAACTGATATGTGTGGGAAAGATTCAAGGTTTGATTTTGGGGAATTAAAGATTATCTACAGGTCGGGTAGAAACCGCAGACTACCAGGGCATATTGTTATTGATCTGGGTTCAGGTTTGAATTCCACCCGGGAGACTTCCAGTTCAAGGATTTCCAAGCCAACTGAGAATAACCGTGATGATTCTGCAGGAAACAGACACTTTGGTTTATTTTACGGAGATGATGTAAGAACCAAACTGGTTTCCATCCAATTGACAGTATAGTACTAATTATGTTTACTGCTTGTTTCCTGTACCTTGTTCTATTCCTTCCCCTCCCCCTCCGCCTCCCCCTCCGCCTCCCCCTCTTTTGTAGTTAGATTTGCCTGTGTTAGTTGCAAGTCATTGGCTCCTTCAGGCAATGATTTTCATATGTGGTAAGTGTCCATACGTCCAAATCTTCAATCTTTAGCAAGTTCCCACAAGGATTTCAGATTTTTTTAAAAAATAATAAATATAAAAACAACCTGAGTGCTGTTTTTTAGACCTTGTGTTGCTGTATAGTTTTTGGAGAATTCGCCAGAAGCCTGGCAAGAGGAGGAAAGGATCCGGTTCTGCTCGGTCTAGCATTCCCTAACCATCATTGAATTTTTGCATAGGTTTACACCATAGAGGTCTTGGTTATTGATATTTTGTAGTATATTCATGTAGTAATCACATCCCATGGAACTCTTGTTAGCAGGAAAATATGACAGATTAGTTCATCATGAGCATTCAGGTTCATTATTTTGCTATCTTCAGGCTGGAACATTCTTTCTTCTGGGTTTTGTGTATTCTTTCTCTGTGTGATGGGAAAATTTAATATTCTCTACGCATTTTTTATTCTGGGTTTTTCGATGCTCAGTGCAATGTGATGGGCTCTGTGGTATTGAGGGAAGTAGAGAAAAGCAGTAAAGAAAAACACTTTTGAGTCCTTCATAGTGTTATTCTCATACATAGAAATTTTTCTTTAATACAACCTAGAAGACATTCTTAAATAGATGATGAAAACAAAAAGACCAAAGTAAACACAATGATAGGTAAAGTAACATGATCAATCAGAATCATTTTCTTTGGGGTTGATCTTCTTCTTCTTGAAAATTTTGACGGCGCAGTCAACTACTTTCCCGGCCATCTGTTGTTTCACGGACTTCGGCTTGGCCAGAATAAGGCTTTCTCCCTTGTCCTTGAAGGGCCAGGGCCTCCAGGGTCCATCTTGATTGCCATTTTGATCTGACATTTCTGCTTGCTTTTCTCTCTTAAAAAATTTGTTTCTGTGTTATCTGTTTGATTTCGATTTGTGGCAGCTCCTCTTGATTCCGAAACCATGCTGTGGATGCTGTACTTATACAAGCATAAAAGGGGAAATTCTGCATTGTTTCGATGCAATGGATTTCTTCGTGTTCCATTCTTGTAGGTTTGTGTGATAATGTAGATGACTGATCAGTGTGTGAATGATGGGAGAAAGGCTTTAGAAGGATGTATGTGTGTGTGTGTGTGTGTGTGTGATGGGACGAAGGCTTTAGGGGTTCAGTGGATGTGTGTTTTTGTGGTTTTGTGTGTGTGCCTCAGCAAGGTTTTTATATGAGAATGGAAATGGAAAAAGTTTACTTTGCCCTTTAAAATATATTAAAAAAATCCTACATCGCCATTTAAATTTTGTTGTAGTCTAATTAATATTCCAACTTTTATTGATCAATCCAAACTTAACAAAAAAATGTGGATGAATGCATCCGTGTGTGTGTGTGTGTTTGCATGAGTGATCATGTGTGTGTGTGTGTGTGTATTGGGGCCAAGGCTTTGAGGGGTGTGTGGATGCGTGTATTCTTGTGGATTTGTGTGTGTGTGCATGTCTAAGCAAGATTTTGATATGAGGATGGAAAATTGAACATGTATCAAAGAAATTACAGGGGAAATAGAAGATAAATACATTGTGAAGAAGGAAGTGATGAAACACTACCAAAGCTACTTTGTTCGGTTTAGACGAAGGAAACATTCCTTGAAGTGAATCTTCATTTCTCTTGAAGCACCCCTTCCCCCCTCCGCTCATTTTCCTTCTGCAAAAATTAATACCTAGTTCTTTGGTTTTTCTCTCATTTATTTTCCTGCTTTCGCACAAATCCAACCATCTTTAGAATTCAATATCTGGAAATACCTACTAGCAAGAAAATTACCATTTGTTACTTCAAATTATGCTTTTCTATATATGAACTCTCTTGGTACTACAGTTATATAAGTTTAAAACTTAGACAGCTATAAGGTAAGCATAAGAGTTCATATGAAGTATGTTATAGGCCTTGTGTCAGTTTGAATTTGTAAATGTAAAATTAAAAAAAAAATTAATCAGCCACTCTCCTCTGAAGGATCAATGTGATCTAATGAATACTGAACTCAGGTCAGCTCATGACCAACGGAAAACTCTTTAGGTTAAACATAAGAGGACCAATAGAAATGAGCTTTTAGAGCTAAAACAATATGGTAATAAATAGAAGAATAATGTAATTCCACTGGACTCCAGAGGTACAACGTGAAGAAAGGATCACTCTGATAATCAATGGCTTTTTTGCTGTAAAACAACTAGAAATATTAATTCAAACCAGAAAATTGAGCTAATCATCTAGTCTTTGAATATACAACAGAAGATTACACGTATTAGCATTCGCAACCTGATGATGATCTCTGCTGCTGTCCACCAGACAGGTCAGCCATTTCAGGAAAATACCTTCAGAATTAGCAGAAATATTCATCAATGGATGAATGATTAGAACTTTCAATGGTAGCAATATCACCTCTTTTGATGGAACTATAGACTCGAATAGGCAAAGATGAAAGGATCTCATTTTGGAAAAGCATAGCAAATCTGAGCTCATTTCTTGCAGACAGATAAAATGTTTGGTAGTTTAAATTTAAAAAAAAAAAAAAAAGAAACAACAACAGCAGCAACATGTATCTCTAGATTGCATTTAACATGATAAAATTGGGATCCAATTTGAAGTACTCACATATCTTCAGGTTCAGTTTTGAGAGCATTTCTGGCTATGCACTCGAAAGCATCTTCCACATTGAAACCTTCTTTTGCGGAGGTCTCAAAGTAAGGAATATCTCCTTTGGAAGAACACCAAGCCCTTGCCCTCTTTTCGGAAACCTAAATATCAAAAAGTACAATGTAAAACACATATTTAAGCTAGGAGAAAACAATTATGTAAAAACTAGCAATTATACAACATCTGACAACCAAAAGCCTCTTTAGGAAGATTTCATTTGCCATTTTTTTTTTTATTTCTTTCTTTCTTATGAACAATATAGGAAGGATCAGAGATCAAACCCAAGACCTACTGCTAAGGAGGTGCTTCTAGCAAATTGAGGACCATCTAAACACAAGGAGGAAGGGGATGCAATAAAAAGAAGGGAGAATATCTAAGCTTTCTCAGAGGATACAATCACAAACAAACAGCTAAAGTAACATATGGAAGATAAATGTCCGAGTGAAAACAGATTTTGTTATGTATAAATGTGGCATTTTTTTTCTTTATCATCATTAAAAAAAAAAAAAGGTCACAGAAATAATAAGATCTCAGCATTTTGCAGCATTGGCACCTTCTTTCCTTCCAAATGGCACGAGTAATTTGATAAATGAAAAAGATGGAAGTTTAAGTACCACTCGGCTATTGCCACCGTCTAAATCAATCTTATTTCCCAGCACGACAAAGGGAAAATTTTCCGGGTCAGCAGGGCTGGCCTGAACATCAATTAAAAATCTGCGTTAAAAGCAAGTTTATGAGAAGCATATATCCAGAACTCCATTAAGCAATAGATTCATCAACAACCTGAATCAGAAATTCTTCCCTCCAGTTGTTAAGGTTTTCAAATGACTTCGTGACATTGACATCATAAACAAGAACACAACAATCTGCACCTCGGTAAAAAGCCACACCAAGGCTTTGAAACCTCTCCTGTCCAGCTGTATCCCATATCTGGAAGTACAGATTTAAGCACAAATGAATATGAAAGTGGCAATTAAGCTGTGTATGTTTAAGAGATTTTTTTTATCCAAAAAGGCCAAAACAACTGCGAGCCCTTTTGGGGATAGATGCAATTATCGGTTCCAGTAGATTGCCACTTGGGGAAAATAAAATTAGAAAAGGAAAAAAATAAAGAAAAATATGTTTATCCTTAACGATTCCTTTGCTGATTTAAGAATTGAGAGTTGAGTTTATAGCCAACTTGAGCATCTGATTGCCAAGCAACTAAATGTGCTTCTCAGTAACAGAGAATTTCCATTTCAAGGTTCGACAATAAATAAAACGTTAAGGATCTTATTAGGTATGCCGGCTGTGTAGGTACTTCTGATTCCTTATTTACAATCCAATTTATTGACAACACTAACATAAGAGAGCATCCAAATTAGAACTAATTGTATATTCATTAATGCCTTGTCTACTCTCAAGTCAATAGTAGATAAACTAAACATAACCAAATCAAACAGGGTCCGGTAGGAAGGCCAAATATCAATGCAATGATAATAATAGAACAGAGAAGGCTGCATAGAGAGGGAAAAGCATATGGAGAGGCTGACCTGCAAAGTGAAAAGCCTGTCCTCAAGTTGAACCTCTTTAGTCAAGAAATCAGCCCCAATTGTTGCTTTATACTGATTGCTGAACTTGCGATTCACATATCTAATTCACCATCAAAATTCAAGGCCAACCAAATCCCAGTTTCCGTCCATAAAACGAATGAAAACAAAAATAAAGAAAAGAGGATACTGATTCATCAAGGATGTCTTTCCAACCCTGTAAAATTACAATTCCTCAATCAAATTCATGGAAACTAATGATTCCAATTGACAGATTGAATAAATAAATAATAATGATAGAGATATTGTCTAAGATTCCAATTGGCGATGGCCGTAAATGGCAGAACGCTTGGATGAATGCAGCAAATATGCATATGATTCCTATGCGTCGTATGAATCTGTAAACGTTTACGTACATGCATCCATCTTGCATGCATATAACGTAGGGGAGAGAGGGGAGAAGCAAACCCGCTGTCACCGAGAATGATAACTTTGAGAAGCATACGCCGGCGAGACGCCATTGTCCCTGACATGAATGAACCGTACAAGGATGAAGGAGCTACCTGAATTTTCAGGAGAATGGGCAAAACGATTTTTTTTTTTTTCTTTTGCTTTATATAAATTTTCGTTAAAAAAAAAAAAAGAAATTATGTACTCTCGGTGTTCGTTTATTTTCAGAGGCGCTCTGACGACGTCGTATACTTGTTTTGGCATTTCGCAGGGCTTGTCTGGAAATTTAAGTGAAAAGAAAAAAAAAATTAAATTGTGAGAGAAAAGGAAAACAAAAAAGGTAAAGTGAATTTGATCTAAGTATTGGTTAGGAGTTTAGGAGAGAAAAGAAAATAAATGTTCTTTTTTATTTAGAAGTTTGGAGGGAAAAAAATAATAAAAATAAATTTATTAAAATAATCTTCTATAGTAAGGTCTCATTGATGTATTATTTTAAAATAAAATAAACAAAATTATCCTTTTAAAAACTCTGTTCAAAGATCTATCCCTTTCTCTCCGAATCCCTTCTCTTCTTTTCATTGAGAGAAGACCCTTCTCTTCTTTTCACTTTTCATCTCCCAAATCAGCCCAAAGAGCCATTCTAGCTGGAGTTGAAGACAAGGGTAGTTTACCATGATTATGTAAATCCCAAAACTTCTAATGGATAAATGGGCTGCATTTTTTCCAAAATTCAAACTTGAATTCCAATTAGTTGTGTTTGTATCCTCTTCCTCACACTTTATTTGCAGTTTGATGCACACTTTTCTTTTTTCTTTTTTTTTTTTCAAATAAGAAATTTGTGGCAAATTGTACATAACGGAACACACAAGAAGATTGATCAGTCTCGATAGAAGTGGACTCGTACAGGAAGCACCATCCATACAGTTTATTTTAGTGTACACATATCTAAAGACAAATAAAATTAAATTTTAAACAATCTTCTATCAATGAGATTTTTTAAGAGTTGAGGCTTCTAAAGAATTTGATTCTGATCTAATTTAGAGTAGGTCAGGAGTTTAAGGAGTTAGATGGTTGTTGAATGTATACTCATACTTCATGAAGTGTGTAATTGTACAATGTCTAATAAGAATAAAACTCTTTTGAAAAAAAAAATATTAAAAGATTGGAGATCCCTTTGGACAAGGTTTTACCTAAAATTCAACATATTTCAAGCTCCTCAATTGTTGTTTACTCATGAATACCATGACTCATTTACACTTTTTTTCCCCCTCTTATGTTGTTATTGGCGTTGGAGCTAGGGATGTTGATCATTACTTCTCCACCCTTTCCAAACTATGCAGTACAGTCATGCGCAAAAGGAAGTGGGAGCCAAGGCTCTCATATTCAGCAAACATAAAGAAATTTGACAATCTAATTTAGTATATGGTGAAAGTAGAGTTCAATAGTTTGCACATTTTGAAATTGTCTTACGATTTAATGTATAAAAGACAAAATATTTTTATGAAATTTATAAAATTATGTATAAATGCTACAAAAATATCTGTAAAAAATAAACGCAATTTACACATATCTTAAAAGGCATAGCCGACCCCAAAATCAAAATAAAATCTTGACCTTGTCCAATCCCCCTTATCCATAGACGGTGGCATGCTTAGCAGTTTTCCAACTTGTTGGCTGTTGCCTGTTAGCTACCACCGTCATTGAGGGAGAGGAAGAAGAGAAGTAGGAAGGACAAAAGATACCTGCCTAGCTCCATGTGCCACAGTCAAGTGGTTTTGCTGGAATGTTAACGTTCAGCCACTAAAAACAGACGTGTTCACTACTTCATGATGAATTTGGCTTCACCTCTTGAACTTTACAGCCCACACTCTCCTTTCAATCCACAGATGACAATGATGACTTCCCCTGCTGTTCCCCTCACCCCCACCCACCGCTTCTCCCCCCTCTTCCTTTAGAGGGGGCTTGCTGTCCAATTCGTAATTTTGAACTTGAAGCTCTGAAATCTGAATCTTCAAATCATGCTCAAAATTTAACTCCAAAGTCAGCCAATTGACAGCTTGGATTTTATTAAATATCATTACATTAAAGTATTAGATAAATCACAATAGCTAAACAATTCTTTGTCACATATGCTTCAACAGATTCCTATCCAACTGTCAAATTCACCCTTTCAAAAGAAGACAAGAAAGGTGTTGTTTTGAAGCAAAATTCTCAACAACCAAATAAAATTTTATCAATGAAGCATAAATGAAAGAATTGACAAGGTACCTCATTCTTCTTTGGTGGAAGCCCACAATAAATACAATTTGGACTAAAAACAAATATTTCTCGGATTTAAAATTTATTAAAAAAAAAAAAAAAAGGCTAGAAACATTTGTAAGCCAATTCAAGCAAACCATCTGGTTTATGTAATTGCTGCAGCACACAAGCGAGATTAAAAAAGATTAGCCAATGATGGATTTTTACAAGGGAAGGGGCATCTTCCGTCAGACAGCCTCAGCTGAATGCTGTACTTGCATCTTTTGTAAAGAGCCTCCACTGAATCATCTGCTGTCATTGAACCCTCTACTGTCTTTCTTCATCTTCCCCATTTCCATTTCCCTAGTTGTTTGCCCTTCACTACTTGAGCCAGATGGATACAAGCCATATTCACTGGTTGGTCCGCTATACTCACTGCTGCCATACTCCTTGCTCTGCAGAGCCATCTTCCTGAATTTTTTCATGTCTTCATTATATTGGGCTGTGTCATAATCTGAGCTTCCGTAGGAACTGTACATCGTGCTGTGTCCAGGTCTGATTCCTTCATTAAGGTCAGACAAAGAGACATCACCTTCCAATGCCCTGACTACCTGTTCAATTTCCAGTTGTGCAGGAGTTACATCTCTAGCCATAATATAACTGGCTAATTTTGCACTACAGCCAAGTTCTGTCCTAAATAATTCAATGTACAACTCAAGAAGATAATAAGCCCACCATTAACCTTTTTCCAACTTCTTGTTGATCATACATTCTTGTAAGATGTTCAATGCAGCCAATCACATTATGCTCATATTGTACCGAGGTACAGAATTGAACCAAAAATAACATTAAATTATTTTTAGAAAAAACTTTACAAACGTATAAGCCAATCTTGATGTTAAAGAGCCATCCCAATTGTTAAGCACAATCCTCAACCTACTCCATGTTATTAATAGGTGATATATGACAGTCCAGACAGATTGATTACTGCAATTCAAATAACTTTGATGCTAAAGTTAGCTATGCAAATAAGCATTTTAGCTAAAACACGATTGTTAGCTATGCAAATAAGCATTTTAACTAAAACATGATTAGTACCTGGCTCATTCTGGGTCGACGCCTTGCTGAATGACGCACACAAGCAGCAGCACAAGCAACCATGCGAGCCATCTCATTGTGGTTGTACTCGTTTTGTAAACATTGATCAGCCAAAGAATCAAAGTTTCCTTCATCTAAAGCTCTTGTCAACAAAGGTCTTGCCTGTATGCACAAGTTCTTATGTCATCTAAGGTTACATTAGAAACCCCTACAACACAGAGGAAAGTACTTTTACATATGGAAAATGAAACACTCACCCAATCGACCAAACTATCATCCATGAAAGAATTATTTGAATCAACAGGCCGGCGTCCAGTAACCAACTCAAGAAGCACTACCCCAAAAGAGAAGACATCTGACCTATCTGTAAGTTTTCCAGAAGCAGCATATTCTGGAGCCAGGTACCTGAATAATGAATACAATGGGGCATTGGCAATGAAGAAGTCAAATCAGAATAGATGTCCATAATCTCCAAAAATAACTTATGTAATATTCTTGACTCATAAATGGAATCCAGGCAAAACCACACCAAAACAGATAAGAGTAGGAAAACCAAAAGAGGAATACAAATAGATATAGAAAAGGGTTGGGCTTACCCAAAAGTTCCCATAACTCGAGTGGAGACATGAGTATTGAAATCAGAAGAAAATTTTGCAAGTCCAAAATCAGCAACCTGATAAAATAAATAGAGATCACTCTCCACCATGACACCACTAATAGTAGGTGACAAAACGCAAGACTCTTAACTAGCAAAATTACCAATTCAACAGGAATTGATTTATTTTTCCTTTTTCAGTTAATCTAATGATCATGCTAAAATCCTAAGAAGAGGAAAAGAATTTACAAGTAAACGAGCGATCATGGGCCATTGTGAAAGAGTTACCTTTGCCTCAAAGTTGAAATCCAGAAGTATATTAGCAGCCTTGATATCACGATGAATTATTTTAGGATGACCTGTATAACAAAATTATGTTTCACTTTAGAACATTAAAAAATGGAATTGTTTTCTGATCCTGCTTCCTATCCTGCAGACAAATAGAGCCTGGAGAACTTACAATCCTCATGTAGGTACGCCAGTCCTTTTGCAGACCCTAAAGCAATCTTTAATCTTGTGGACCAATCGATTGGAGGTCTTCCCTTACCTGAATTCTTAGCTCTTATCAGGTATACATCACAAAATTTAATATATATGAAGGAAAATGCAGCATCTATTTGTTGGTAGGCCATAAGTGCAGTTGGAAAAATAAGCATTGACTCTAAGGCAGTGTCATATGTAAGTAAGACTGCCTGCCACCATATTTATAATATTAGTCCAGGGTGTTAAAACAGCCAAGAAGACGGTTTTTCTATGATTTTTAACAGAGAACAAAATGCTGTGCTAATTGACCACACAGTGTGTGCTCACCATGTAGATGGAACTCCAGGGTGTTATTTGGAACAAACTCATAGACAAGCATTCGCTGTGCCCCAGTGATGCAATATCCAACCAATGAAACAAGATGTTTGTGATGCACACGGCTAATAATCTCGACCTCAGCTTGAAATTCACGTTCCCCCTGTCCACTCCCAGCTTTCAGCTGTTTAACAGCGACCTCTTTCCCATTTGGAAGGACTCCTCTGTGCACATAACCAAAACCACCTTGTCCAAGAAGGTTGGCATCGGAGAAGCCATCTGTTGCCATTGACAATTCTTCATATGTGAATGTGCTCTTTGAGAATGCAAAGGCCATACCAGGAGCCGGTGGTGGCAGTGGATTTTCAGAACCAGAATAATTGGATCCGGAACCTCCACTGCTGCTTATGTAACCTGGTGGTGGTGGAGGAGGAGTTGGTGGCCGTGGAGAAGGTGCACGTACAGGAGAATGCGGAGGACGAGATGCCCCAGCAGGTGGTGGAGAGATTTTTGGCGGGATTGTGACAACATGATCAGGAGGTGGCAGAGCATTCTGTTGCCATTGATATACTGGACCACCATAAGGATCAGCTGGCAAGAGTTGATAACATTCCAGTTAGGAACACCAAGAGGAGATTGTTAATGCATATGAAGGAGAAAGAGTGGCCAGAAACAAGCAATCAATACAGAAGGAAAGAAATTTAATCACAAAAACGTCGTTGGAAGAGCTTTCTGGCTAGAGATGGTCTAGAGCCGTTCCATGCACTACAATCCATCCATGCCAAATGCACTTGAAATTACTCTTACCATAACCTTTTTGTGTTCCTCCAAGAACATCATCAACATCGACAGGAGCATATACTACCACTCAGCACAGGGCATTCAGTGGGACTACTTGGATGTAAAGATAAATTTTTTCTTTTTTTTCCCCGTTGACTACTCCAAAAATAAAAATAAGGACCGGGTAAAAGAAGGAAAGTATGAAAACCAGAGAAGGTATCATTGTTCTATCTATAGACTGGAAAATTCTCAACAAAGTCATAATTCCATATACCTTTTTCTATTTCTTTTTTTTCCTTTGGTATTCCAGCAAAGGTCATGGATTACTATCATCATACCCAAAAATTATCAATCCTCCAAAAATAAAAATAATCAGGCAGGTTTTAGGGGAAATTAAAAATTACACCAGAAAAGGTCTATCCATCACTATACATTTCCACCCAAATTAGATCGATGCTCCAAATCACTAGACATAAAAAATTCAACAATTAAATCTTCCTAAAGCAAAAGGTTAACTTAAATCCGAACGAGCGAAGGATGTTTGATAATCGAGAAATGTCTCACCTTTGGGCCCAGGCGGAGGAGGACCATGATAATCCACAGGTCCATGGTGCCTTCTCTTCTTCTTCTTCCAGCAAATAAAGAGCACACTTAGTATAGCAAGAATTGCAACTCCAGCAATGGCAATACCCACAACCATCACAGTTGATATTCCTCCTCCGCCATCAGACGGAGGAGATGGCGAAGACGACGAAGGGGGAGATAAAGCCCCCCTTGGCGCAGGTGGAGATCTTCCTGTTGACGGTGGTGAATTCCCAGTCGATGGTGGCGATGGGGTGGTCGAAGAAGGAGGTGATGGAGTTGTCGACGGAGGAGAAGGGGTGGTCGAAGGAGGGGATGGAGTAGTTGATGAAGGAGGGGATGGTGTGGTCGACGGGGGTGATGGTGGAGAAATGGAGGGGGCCGGCGTCGATGGCGTTGCGGGAGTTGATGGGGTGGCTGGAGGAGGAGAGGAGACGGGCGGAGGAGTAGAAGGCGGAGGTTGAGAAGCTGGTGGAGTAGTGGTTGCCGGGGGTGGTTGACTAGTTGGTGGAGAAGTTGCTGCCGGTGGTGAAGATGAAGGTGGAGATGTAGAGGCAGGCGCCGGTGGGGAAGTCGTATTAGTTGGCGGCGCAGGAGGCGATGTCGGAGCTGGCGCCGCTCCAGGCGTTGGTGAAGACATTTTCCAATCCCTCTACGCAAATACAATGCAGGAACAACAGAAACCTTCTACCCAAAAAAAGCAGTTTGCCGGAAAACCCTACTCCGCTGTTACTACTTTTCCCCCTCCCTCAATGCCTAATGAAAACTAGAGAGAAAGAAAGAATGGGAGATAAAAGTTGGCAGGGATTGGAATAAAAGCGAAGAAGAGGAAGAGGAAGAATACGATGGGGAAGAGGAAGGAAAGAGCGTTTCGTGTGTTTTTGTTTACTACGGTTTTTCCATTTTTTTTTGAAACCTTCAAGAATTAGGCTTTTCTGCTTTGCGAAGCTAAGCGCAGAGCAGAGGCTAGTAGTCTTCAACTAATAGCTGGTATCCTTTTCTCTCTCTCTCTGCTTACATACATACGTATGTGTGAGTGTGAGAGAGAAGGAGAGATTAGTGTGTGTTTTCACATAGCCACATGGGGCCTAGAATTTAGAATGGAGAATTAGAGGACGGGACACAGGTTGGAAGTGGGACCCACACGACTGTCCCGCGTATTTGTCCGGCTCCTTCTTCTCACTCCTTACTCGTCACACTTTTTGGGAGTATTTTTTTGTTTTGTTTGGTAGCGGTCTTTTGTGTTTTTTAATTCTATATTTTTTGGCCAGTGCAGCGCTAAATGTTATTTGCTTTTTTTTTTAAATAAGAATGTAGTTCCACAACCATTACGCCTATGATGCAGTTACATTAGTATTATACCCAGTTTTTTTTTTTAAACTATAGGTATGGTTTTAAAATTTAATATTTTAACTTATTTAAATAAATAATAAGTCCATTAATATTTCATAATTAAATTTTATTTACATTATAATATCTATTTTTATTAAAAGAAAATTAATAATTTTTATAAAAATAATACCGATTCAAGTGCACCCCTTAATTATATGATCCATTTCAATTTGCCTTATAATTAATAGTACAGTTAGTTACGTTTTTTTTCATGTTTTTTAAATGTTTAGATTTTCTTTCGCGTTAAAATTTAAAATATATTAATTTTAATTATTTATTTTTTAGTAAAAATTAATTATAAGATAAGAATTACGAATATATATTCTGTATATCAAATATTTTAGAAACTCCAATTACGAACACGAAGGATTTGCTGCATAATCCTTTTGACCTTTTTATATCATTTAGCAACAAAAAAAAATGATACCTTGCCTTGAGTTCATGCAAATAAATTTTAACAAATTGGATAGGGAATAATGCAAAAGCTGGAAATAACAATTGCTAGTGGTATGTTTTGTTGTTTGTAAAAATAGATGATTAAAGTCATTTACCTGGAAAGGAAAGTAAATTAGAAAGAAACAAATTTTTTTTCATATTAAAAAATTAATTTGTTTAAATTTTATTAAATTAGAACGTAAATTAAAATAGCATTTCTTATTTACTCCAACACTATCTCAATTATGAATAAAAAAAAAGTAAACTATAATTACATTAATATAAATAGAGATAGTATTTATTTATTTTTTTTAACTTTTACTCTAATCAAACAAAATAAAATAATAATTTTTTTTAATAAACCAAACATAATATTAATTAATAATCTAAAAATATGTAAATTTGTAATTTTAAGAAATTAAATTTTTTATTAAAAAAAAAGAAGAAACATTTTGGTTGCAATGGCAATATCGAAGATTGATAAGAAAGAGAGATCTGTTTTCTTGTCCAAGCGTAACAGTGGGGAAAGGAAGTATATGCGTGAAAGGCGTAGCAGAGGGGGAAATTCTTAGGTGAACCCAGGGCACGGCCCCACCTGTGCACCGGGTGGGCCTAAGAACTCTCCAGTGCCGACACTTGTGTCAATGAATTATTTTATTCAGAATAATCAATCAATGCATTTTTCTTTTTTTCCCTCTTTTTTTAGTTGACCATGGTTAACCATGGTTATCCCAATTTTCACCCATCCCGCCACAATCTCGATGAAGAAACCCTTGAATGGGAAATTATTCACAGAATCTCTCTCTCATCTAGCCATCTTGCATCTGAAACACAGTAAAGTTGACAGAGATCTACCTTGGCAACCACTTAGAACTACCTGGGTTGCTAAAATCAAACTCACATTGCCTTATCACAGTTGCATTTGGTGTTCGGTCAACAATCTAACACCATCTGAAATAGTAGATCCAACAAAGCCATTCGAATCTACCTCGTCGACAGCCATTCTGCTACTAATTTCGACTTGGGTTGCTGAAATCGAAGTCGCATTTCGAAGGTTAATGATCTTTCACAGCCGCATTCACATGTGTTGAAACCTCAACGCTACATCTGAAAGAAAACGCGGCTTCTATTTTCGAACACTAGCTCAACACTAGCTCTGACAAAGCTCACTCAGATCTACCTCGTCAACGGCCATTTTGCTTCGTTTTTGAATTGGGTTGCAAAAAACGCTGCCGCAATCTGTCCATTAGCAATTTCCTCAACTGCATTCCCAACTTGTTCTCGTTGGTTTGAAGAATAATAGCAGAAGGAGCGAACCTTCTGCTTTTGATTCCCTTCAGCAATCATTTTGCCAACTGCATTCCCGTCACTGTTCGTTGTGGTTTTCAAGAACTCAGTATATTCTTTACTCCTTTTGCTACAAATTTCCATTTCCTTTCATGTTGTTTTACTAAGATAGTATGTCTATTTGCTTTCAACAAGTCAGTATATTCTCCGCTTCTGAAGATTGTGATTCTAAGAGATTATCAGAATGTAGATGTGTGTACATGGTCCAAAAGAAATATGCAAGTGTTGACCCTTCACATGTCAATGTCCGTTGTACATTTGTTTGTTCCATAATCTAAACTATTATCCACACTCCCCCATCTACTTATGGTCTTTGGATGTGAACTGAAAATGCCATAGAGATGCATGGAAGAAGGTTTTTATGCTCCACAAAGTTCATAAATATTTAAAAGAATTTCCCAACTCTTAGATGCCCCCTTAGTTAAATAATGCTATAAACAGTCATATCAAGCATTTCTCTCTTTTTCCTTTGACATTGCACTTTGGCAAAGATGAAGAATTGTTATAACCTCTAAGGTGTTTCCTTTGACATTGCACTAAGTTTGAGAATTTTCAACGATCTTCTTAACATCTTTCATATTGGGGTTGAGAATTTTAAAAGATGAGTTCATAGTATTTCAACCTTCAAATTCCTTTAATTTGTTTTCGAATGATTTTACAGTTCTTCTTCAGCTATCTTATTTTCTAGTTTGTAGGATGTCAAGTGGTGTAGATACTATTTTTATTGATGAGTTAGAAGACGATGATGATGAGGAAGTGTAACTGTTACACCAAACAAGTGAAGAAATTCAGTCATTACAAGGCACTAGTAACAATGATGTTGAGATTGTGTCTGAGAAACGAGTAGAAGGAAAAAATGATGAGAATGATGAAACTGAAGAGGCAATAATTCAGAGGTTGGAAAAAAAATTAATGAATGTTGTTATAGATTGTCAAGAGAAAGCGTATGAGTTGTACTGTGAATATGCACATGTCTGTGGTTTTAGTGTAAGGAAGGGAAAACAGTATTATGTGTAATGGACAAAAAAGATTAGGTCAAAAGTGTTCTGCTGCTCAAAACAAGGTATTGAAAGATTTGAAAGTGGTGGTAATTCTTATGAAAAGTTGGATACAAGAACTGATTGCAAGGCAATGGTGATGTTTGAAATTGATAAAAATGGTTGTTGGAAGGCTAGCAAACTATAGAAGGAGCATAACCATGAGATGGCAAAGATATATGAGAAATATTTGTTAAAATCAGTCCATCGGGTATCAAAAGCTAAAGGAGACACTTTGGAGGTAATGGTTGGTTCCGGAATAAAGACTTCTGAAGCATTTTCTTATATGACAAAAGAATGTGGTAATGTTGCAAGTGTTCGATTCACGAAGAAGAATGCTTATAATGAACTTAATAATAGAAGAAACTCGGTGATTGAAAAGGGAGATGCTCAAAGTTTAGTCAACCATCTCAAGCATAGAGCTAGCATTGAAGGCATGTTTTTCTGGGATGTGGAGTTGGATGATGAAGGGCGTATTCACAATTTCTTTTGGAGGGATGGTAGATGCCAGATTGATTATGAATTTTTCGGTGATGTTGTAGTTTTTGATGCAACATATAGAACTAACAAATATAATCTAGAGTGTGCACCATTCATTGAGGTAAATCACCATTGGCAGACAATTATATTTGCATGTGCATTTTTATCTGGCGAGACTGCTGCATCATTTGAGTAGACATTTAGATCCTTCTTAGAGTCTATGAATAATAGGCAGCCTGTGACATTTATGACTGATCAAGATGCAATGATCATGAAAGCTACTGATACAGTATTTTTTAGGAGCCAACATAGGTTGTGTTTGTGGCACATTTGTAAAAATGCCCTATCATACCTTGGAAGTCTCAACAGTGATGTAAAGTTTCAGCAGATATTTCAGAAGTGCTTGACTGGTTGTGAGACGAAGGAGGAGTTTGAGAAAACATGGGTTGAAATGATCAATGGATACAATTTGAGTGGACATAAATAGCTAGAGAAATTATACAAACTTCGAGAAAGATGGTGTACAGCTCTTACCAACGAATCATTTAGTGCCGGATTCAAAAGCACTTCAAGAAGTGAGGGTACAAATAGTGTTTTAAATGGTATTGGCAGCAAGACAACTTCTCTTATGAAATTCCTTGTTGAGTTTGAGCGAAAGCTTAGGGAATGGCGCCAAAATGAAATCGAGGCTGATTTTGTATGTAAACAAAGGAAACCACCTATTGCAGTGAAAACTAGCATAGTGTTACAACAAGCTACCCGTTTCTATACTCACAAACTGTACAAATTGTTTGAGAAAGAGTTTAAGGGCATCTTGGCCTCATCTTATGAAGAAGAACCTTGTGGTGAATCAGCCATCAACTTTATTGTTATTTTGGATACCATATGGGGACCCAAGACAAGCAAAATATACCTTGATATAGCTGCTAACATTGTCAACTGTAGCTGTAAAAAATTTGAATCCCATAGAATATTGTGCACACATGCATTGGCAACTTTGAAAGCAAAAAAAATTCCCACTATTCCAGAAAGATACTTATTGAAAAGGTGGAGTAAAGATGCGCGAAGGCGGGTAAGTGATATGGACCAAGCCAAGATATTTGATATGGAAGGTACAAGTTCGGATATTATTTATACTAATCGAGCCATGAGATTTGCTTATGATCTTGTTTCTAGAAGCCAATCGCATGAGGCATGTAGGCTCATTATGTGGCAAGGGCTTGAAAGTATTTCCAATCGGATAGAAAAGTATTTCAAGAAAAATTCTTTGCTTGATTCACAGTCGGGGATTAAAGATCCAACTATAAACGTCAGCCATGAGGGAGACGGTGTGGATGTTGATGAGGTTGCTGTGAAAGATCCAAAGAAAATAAGAACAAATGGTAGAGAAAGAGGTGAAAGGATAAAGGGCCATTTTGAGAAAAGACAAAGGAGTAATTCTAGTCAAAATGAAGCATCTTCTCGTGGTTGTAATGCAAATTGTTTTAAGTTTTTATCATTAATTTATTTATTTTCTATTTTTTCTAACATAGCTTAACGGGTTTATGATGCAGGAAAGAAAAAGTAGCCTGTTGTGCAGGAAAGCCAATTGTTGCAGGATTTGCAGCCAGAAAATGTAGCAATTACTGAGGCTTGCACACCTGTGGGGTTGACTAATCCAACATGGAATAGCGAGGTTGGTTTTCTACTTTTGAAGTTGTAAATGATCATTAAATTTTCTGTAATGTGAGGTTCTTCGAAATTTTTAAGCTGTAAACAACCATTTAGTCATTTATGGTTTCATCGTAGGCGCTTAGTATGGGGGGTTCTTACTAGTCTTTTATAAGTATGTTGCAAGAGTTCGCTACATTGAATAACATTGCTACGGTAAAACTTCTTTTTGATGGCATATAGGATGAATAAATTTACTAATTGTACTCAAAACATTTACTTATTCCATATTTTCTAATACTAGGGTGATTCATTTGATGATCAAAGTCTTCAAGGTGACATCGAACAGGGAACTACTCACCATTCCAGCATCTAGTGGAATATTGTGCTTTTTATGTAATTTGATGTTTTTAAATAAGGATGAATTCTATGTACTAAGAGACCATTTTCTACTACTAATTTTCTGAAATTTGATGTTATTTCTACATTATGTGCGAACTGTTTTATGTAACTGTGACAAAGGCAAGGGAATTATTTGACAATGTGCATGGTTGTGCACATGGAATGTTGTAATGGTAGGAATAGCTATGCTATGATGGTAGGAATTATTTGATGTTATTGGGTTGACATTTCTGGCAGCTATGGGTGTAGGAATAGCTATAGCAGTTTGGGTTAAAGGTTAAGAGTGACACTTCATGCTTGTTACAAGAAGGAACTGGAGCATTTTATATCCAATATAACTGAAGCATTTCTAGCAGCATTTTATATCTAGTACATCTAGCTATGGGTGTGCAAGTGCTCCTAGCTCATGACAAATTGGAAAAAGATCTTGTGAATATGTTTGTGACAGATTTTGCAGGCAGTGATGATGGCAAGAATACAAGAAATGACTCCTTATGAAGCTGAAGCTGTAATTGGAAATTCGGTACATCTTTGGACATTCTTTGTATTGTTTTTTTTTACTGTTGTTCACCAAAAATAGATTTTCTAGAGAGATTAGTTTCTTATCTTGTTTGGATTCTTTGCCATTACTTTTGACACCCTGGAGTTCTTTATTTGACTTTCCTTTTCTTATTTTATGACACTTGCTCCCATGTTTTCTAAGTCAATGTTGATATTGTTAATTAAACTTTGCATTGCCTGCAATAATCTAGAAAGGATTAAGATTTGACTTGTAGTGCATTTGGATACTCAATTTCCTAAAAAACAGCTAGGAGCTTTGTAGTCTTTACCTTTGAGGAAGTCAAAACTATAGAGAGTGGATTTTGTTTTGCTTATATTTTCTAAAGGAAGGCTCAAAATTCTATTTGGTGAAGTAGTTAAAGTTTTTATCTTCTCTAAGTTTTAAATGTCATTTGAGACATAACTAAACAAGATTATTGTAAAATAGAATACATTAATTGACCTACTCATTAAAAGCTTGCATAAGCTAACAAAATCAACAACGTAGAATAGTAGAATACTGCTTTGTTTCTTGAGAATTTCTAATGTGAAATGTGAGTTTCTCCAATCAATGTATGCTTGGAATGTTTTATTTTTTAATCAAATTAGCTATGTTTCTGTGAAGTTAACTGACTTGGAATATGATACTATATCCGCATTTTAATACAGACTGTTCAACACAATGCCAATGATCGAGACCCATATGCAAAGGAATTTGTGATCAAAATCAGTGAAAACCTAGCTTTCATGGAAGCCCGGGTTCTTCCAGCTCCATGGGTAGAATGCTCCTTCCTCAAATTTCATTCATTTCTAAAAACGGTTTCTGAGTTGGCCTTAACCTTCATTTTCTGCTCATTTGCAACTGAAATATCATGAGACTGGGAAGGAAAAGGATTGTTTGCCTCAGGTTGAACAATGGAACATGATGAATAAGGTATATTTTGTTTTTCTGGTCAGACACATGCTCTAATTGTGCATGTCTTTGGGCAACATTGACATCAACTAGATTCAGAGAATTCATATGTTAAAAAACATATGGGCATGTTAATGTGGTAAGCATTTGGAATTATGTCCTTGTTAATGTGGTAAGCATTTGAAATCATATGTTAAAAAACATATGGGCATGTCCTTGCGATCATTCATCTGACTAGAAGAAGCATTTGGAATTATAACCTAGACACCATAGATGTTCAGTTCCGTATTTTAGCTAACACAAATAAATTCCCACCAGGAGACTTTTTGTTGACCAACAAAATACAAATGTATCTTTCACCAAGGTTATCAATGTTGTACTTTGTGCTTGATTCTTAACTTAATATGGACTGGTGTGTGACTTTTTATTATAGTGTGGAGATTCACTGCATGATGTAGCTTAACTGCCAAAACTATTGTATTCCCAACCCTCTGACCTGCTAAGTGGCTACCTTGACACACCCTGAGTGCAATCTGAGATTGGATTCACTGTGGCACTTTAATTGGATAAATTATATTGGAAAAGCAATTGTGCTTATGGTTTGTGGGTAGCTTTCAACGGTATTAGTTGATTCATATTATCTTTGTCTTAAAAAGCAGATTTCATTTTGCATTTCATGAAGTTGAGGATTTCTTTTTTATTTATATTGCAGGTCTTATTTGTCTGTACTGCAAACGTGATTGAGACAATACCCAATCCTCTTTTGGACAGAATAGGGATAATTTCCATCGCAAGTTATATTACTGATGAGAAAATGCACATTGCTAGAGACTATTTAGAGAAAAATACTCGTGAAGCGTGTGGCATCAAGGCTGAAGAGTTCTCTCTCTCTCCCCTTCTTTGTTTGTGTGTGTGTATGTGTTGTGCAACATGTAGGATGGTTGGCTTTGATGTTTGGCCAAGTATTCTGTACTACCTACTGTGAGAATTTTGAAATATTTTGTCCTCCTCTTCAGTAACAATTGTTTGCCTGTTTTCTAATTAAGATTCGTACATTATATGGAATGCATCATCTAAATATTGGCATGCCCATATGTTTTTTGACATTATCTAAATATTGAACCCTGTGCCTCTCATGTTCACAGAAAATGATTAATGGGATGACTATTTGCCGGTGGGCATGCATTAACTTCTCAAGAAGTGTCCAAGAGAATGTTGCACGTGGATTCTGTAATGAACTGGCTGAAATGTGTTAAATATCTGGAATGGTGGGGATTTCCTTCATTTCTTCTATGGTTTCTAATGCATGTACTAGAGGTGATTTGTTATTAGATATTAGACGTTTAAACTATTAATGGCTCTCGTATTGCAGGAATTCAATCTAGAACCCGCCATTCCAATCTATAGTGCTAGGCTTGACCAAGTAGAGAAAGCTTTGAAGCATGTTTACCATGCATGTCTGAACAAACTAAAAGGAAAAGAGTTGGAGATTTTGACTTTCCTTTTCTTATCTTGTTTGGATGATAACCTTAACAGGTTAGTTTGTTTGTGTATTTTTTGTTTGGAGTTGTCAATAGTATTTTACACATGGAATCGGTGGAAAAAACAAGCATGTTAGGAGTTCAAGAGTGATTCTGGTGTCTAAAATTGGTACATCTTTCTACAGGATGATTTGGAGAATTTTGGAGATGTTGTTCTCAATGTAGCCATAACATCAGTAATTTTTGTTTTAGGTTTTTGCTTTGGTGAATTTGGGTGTATAAGGACAAGAAATAAAATGCTTTGCTGTCATTTTTCTTTTGATCGGAAGTTACTAGCTAGTGCTGGACAGGACAAGAAGGTAGAAACCATTGGCAGAATCAATTTGTCGTCTTTATTATAGAGATAGGGCAAACTTTACCTTTCGTTCAATCGATTAATTGTTGTACTCTTGGTATGTTTGGAGTTGTGATGAAATAATTTTACTATTTGTAGACACTAGTTAACTGTTGTTTACTTTTAGTTGATATAGAAGGAAAGTTTTGGAAGTGGAAAACTGATTCTCTTTTGGAAGGAAAGTTGTGCCAAAAACTGAATGTTCATCTTTCACTGGCAAAGGCAATCAATAAGCCATTTGTGCGGTTAAAATATACTGATGACCAAGATATAGAACTATAAAGCTGCTCATAAACAACATAGTTCCACAAGTCAGGGAAAAATTGACAAACATGGCAACTAACATGATATTCTTAACAAAAATTGCCGTTTAAGTACACAAAACCTCCAAAATCAATATAGGATAACACATACATATTCCCTGTGTTGTAATCTAAATATAGGAAAATAGGGAACAACATGGGATAAAAAATCCCTTGTATTGCAATCAACACAAGGGAAAACATCTACAAATTTTTTTTCCTTGAATATATGGTATTATCGGCTTCATTTTCGAACCAGCCATTTCGACGGAGGTTGCGGAGGTGACGATGGATCAAACTCAATCGATCTGGATTCGGAACTACTCTTAGAAGTGTCACCATCGGTTGCTTTTGCTATTGATGTATTATACGATGTCCACGCCTTCTTCGCTACTTGAAGAGTTAGAAATGACTTGAAGACATTCCCGAGATAGCCATTCACTGATTTATGCCAATCAACCCACTCTGCAAATATTCTTGTTTCTCTTCCTTGGAAGACAACGTATAACTCTTTGTGCCATTCACTGTAGAGCAAAAAAAAAAAAAAAAAAATCAAATAACAGTAATCACTTCATGACCACAATATCCGAAAGTACATTCAATTGAAAAGCCGTTTCTAACACTCAAAAAACTCCAACGAACTGGAATCACTTCTAACATTCATTTGAGAAGCTACTTGACCACAATTTCCACATTCTTAGAAAGCTTAAATAACATGTCCACTATAAGATGCCAAATTGTACTCTTTACACATCCAGCTAACTTCTACAATACAAACCTTTCATATAATTTGAAACACAAAGATATGGAGAATGAATACGGTTTCCCTATCCATCCAAAAGCACTCAAATTCTTGGAAATAAAATGAACCCCTAACATAGTTACTATGTTTTCCCTGTCCATCCAAAAGCACTCAAATTTTTGTGCTGCACATGCATTACAATGAAGAATCTTTTAATTGAAGAATCCATGCTTCATATTCAATATAATTCTGCAGAATGCACACAAGCATAGCTCAGTTTATCACTACTGAGTAAATACAACTAAACAAACCAAAGAAAGAAAGACTCTGCAAACTGCATTAGTCCATGCTAAATCAGCCACACAACACATTCCCAAAATTCATTCAGTCACCCAAACTGGGAGCTACTGATAAAAATCAGTAGTTGAGATAACAAAATTCAGAACTATGAGCTACTGATACTATATCAAACTCATCAACCACTCAATCAGAATAAGACAACAAAATCAGACACTCAATCAGCCATTCAAACTCAAAACTCAGGTAATATAAGATTTCTATAACGTAATTATCAAGAACTCAAATGAACATTATAACATTGGGTACATGAATACAACAAAGGAAATCAACCTCGGATTCAAACCAGCAAACAACTGATTGAGTAATGGTTGTTAAAATCAGCAACGCAATCAGAGTCTAAATACAAAATCAGTAACTCAATCAGCACTCAAACTCAAAACTTGGACAACATTAGATTTCTATAACGTAATTGTCAAGAACTCAAATGAACATTATAATGTCGGGTATAGGAATACAACAAAGGAATTCAACCTTGGCTTCAAACTAGCAATCAACTGATAAACTCAAAAATTGAATCTTTATATGTCGTACCTATGTTGTAGTATTCCTATCCAAGCTTTACAAGACCACTTGAAAATATTTCAGCACCTGCCAAAGAAATTTAAGGTGAAAAAGTGAATTGAAAAACTTTACACATTGGGGGTTGGGAAGTAAAGACTCGGGGGGTGAGAAGTACTCTAACTTCCGGAAAATGTACAAAAAAAAAAGAGTTTTCTACACTAACCGCCTCAGCATGATCAGATTCAGCCTAGCAATCATCTGATATAGCATAGAAATTGAATCTTTATGTGAGCCCATTGACGCCCATGCTTGCCTTCAAACAATTGTAGAGGAAGGTACCCACGGACAAAACCTTTAACGAAGATGGGGAGTTAGATTTGTCGGAGGTGAGAGAAGAGAGAGAGAGAGAGAGAGAGAGAGAGAGAGAGAGAGAGAGAGAGAGAGGGATCAGTGTTGAGAGATTTCGGCCACAGGGGTTCCCTCGTGAGAGAGTGATTCCTCAGATTTTGAATTAAAGTGAGAAGAATTATAGAGATACTCTGACGGGATGGATGAAAATTGAGATAACCATGGTTAACCATGGTCAACAAAAAAATGGGGAAAAAAAGAAAAATGCACCGATTGATTATTCTAAATAAAATAATTCATTGACACAAGTGTCGGCACTGGAGAGTTCTTGGGCCCATCCGGTGCACGGCTGAGCCGTGCACCGGATTCACCTAAGAATTTCCCTAGCAGAGGGGCCCGACAGACCAGTGAGACCACCATCCTCTTCTCCAACCGCTGGTAGACATTAGACGTAACGGACGGTCTAGTGGAAACGGGTAAGTATTGACTACTCTTTCCGCTCTTAAGCAATGTGACACTGCCACCATGCTCACATCTCTTTAATGGAAATCATTTTCCATTCAATTTGTGGCGCAATCCCGTGAGTCATCCACTTCAATTTCACAATCTAGCCCCAGTTTCCCCACAAATTATCTTACAAATAACGTTACAAATTCAAGAGCCACTGGTACAAAATCTCACCTCCTTGATTATGGATCTTATCGTATATTATCTCATATTTTATCTAGAATGTAAATGAATAACAATTAAATTAAGATAAATTAATAAGAATATAATAAAAAAATATTAAATATACAGGATTTAATATAAAATTAAGGAGTGAGAATATGATGTGGTGTGAGTATATTATAATTTTTGAAAAATAAAAATATATAAAATAATAATTTTTAAAAATTAAGGTGATTTTAACTTAAATTAGAAACAGATATCCAATATTAATTTATTTAAATAAGATACTAATAATGTACTAAAAGACTCTAAAACCACAATTCTTATTGTTTATCATTTAATCATTTTGGAATTTGGATGCCTTGATGGAATCTGTTCTTTTTTGTTGTAATTTGGGAAATGATTTGTGCAAAATTAGTTTCGGAAACTAAACACTACTTTCATCTTAGAAAAATTTACAAGCAAACTTTGATCCGAACAAGACTTTTTGAATTTAAAATAGTGCTTGGATTTTATTTTATTTTCTTCTTCCTAATATGCATCTTCAAACAAAACAGATTTTAGAATTTGAATTGAAAGACGAGTCCAATTTTTGAAATCACAATTAGATAAGAAAAGAATTGGTTTTGGATTGAAATACATCTCCAAAGTAATTGATTATGTAATAAATAAAATAAATATCAACTACAGAGTATAATTTATGATTACATAAATAATATATAGATGTTTCTAAGGTGTCAAGTATGCATTAATTAAATAATGATGAGAATTCGAGTCTGTTATAAAAATTGACTACTTCCCTCACCCCTGCACGGATGGTTATCATTTTTTGTTCAAGAGAGAGGAATATATATATATATATATAATTAATCATAAAGCTCTAAAATCAATTATGATATAACTAACGTAATATTACTATATAATTCTAAATATTCTTCCTTTTTTTTGTCGATTAGAAGATTTAATTTTGGTAAAAGTATGTTGATAAAGATAACGTTCAAATACTTTCACATGTCCAAATCTTATTTTAATCCTACCCATATGGAAACATACAAGAAAAGGAGAGGAAGATAAATACTCTAACTGTATGTAATATTTATTCTTTCAATGATATAATTATTTTTTCAGTTGATAAAATCGCACACTGATCAACTGTTTTTAATAATCCTAAAGACTTAATTGTATTTGCATTAAATTAAATTGATTTAGTAATTTGTGCTATTACCTTAGATATTCCTTAAATAAATCTTAATTAGAATATCTAATAATTATTGTCAAATTTTATGTAGACTGCATAGACATGATATATGGACCAATCACTAAATATATATATATATATATATATATATATATATTAAATTTGAATAAATCAAAGATATATATAGTGATCAATTCATGTATCACATTTGTATAATTTCCTTAAAATTTAACTTAGATATAATAACTTTGCACCTTGGAATTAAAACAAATTAATTGATATTAAATCAGATAAGATTAGAATATTTAAGATTATTGGAAAACATTTGATTAGCATGTAAAAGGATACGATTTTGGTGGATTTAAAAGGACATATTTAAGGTAAATAAACTTACAGAAATAATTATTTGAGCAAAATTATGTTGATAAATTTAAGTTACCATCAATTTTCTGTTTAATCCAATTTAATATGTATGCACTATTATGTTATAACTGTCTTCTCTCTCAATGAACCTAATTCTTTGCATATCATTAAAGAAATACCAATTGAAAATTTTTACTACTAATTTACTAAATCCTGATGATGTATCCGACAAAAATCTAAATAAATTAACGGTTTATAAATAAATAAATATATATATATATATATATATATGCACAGTATGCATCATTAGGATGCTACAGTTCATAACTCTCATAGCAATCAGTGGCAGGTCATAACGGACGATTACCAACTGTTGCCAAACGGCTTTATCGCTTTATAAAGATTTTTTTAAAAATAATTTATTTATTTATAAAGGTACAACTACAAGTAAGATTTGGTATTAATAGTCCAAGCCTCCGGGTTTAATTTATTGGTGCTTTCGCTGTTGTCGAATATTTTACAAGTTAAAGTGAATGGCAAACCAGCTGGAAACCAGCAGAATCAACTGCACATATTATATTAATCTCCTCTCGGCTATAAAAACTCAATCCCGTTATTTTACTTCTTTAATCTGATTTGTCGTTTAAACTATCACTCTCTCGTCATCCTAAAAGAAAAATATAGACTGAGATTTTTCTTTACTAGTATAATTTTTTTTCTATTTTTTTATGTTGAATAATTAACTTTTAAACTGTTGTACAAACTAATTTCTTTGTCATTTTCATTTCATGTGGAATCCCGAGATTGAATTGGTCATCAAGGGTACTAGAAAAAGGGACCTATCTAAATAACTTCTTTTTATGAGTATTTACTTAGAAAAAATCATTACCTAAACAGTTTATTTTATCGTATTTTACTAAGTATTTTCATTTTTTTTTTATGGAGTGGCCACGAGCTTGAGTGAGGCATGGAGGGTCCTGGAAAAAGACATGTCGAATTTTATTTCTAGAATAGAGGCAACAGCTGTATGGATTAGATACTTCGGGTTTGAAATTTGGATAAAGCCGGTGCTCACAGCTACAGGATAGTTCTTGAAGATGAATGCTAGCTATTTTCCATTCGTGATATAGTGGTTGAACGAGTATTGAATCTTGAATATAAATTCAATTATATATAGTTAAAAAACGTAAGAGGCTTCAATCTGCATGTGATGTGATATATCCTCGATTCGGAAGGTGAATAAATGTATATATATATGACTATAAATTATTACTTTATATATCGTAAATTTTTATTGAAATTAAATAATTTTATAGCCTGATTATTTATACAATTTTTCTTTTTTTTAAGATAGAATTTCAAATTATCATAAAGACTGAAGGAGAAAGGAATGAACATGTACCTATCAGTATTAAATTTGAAATATTTAATTTTGTAAAAAATATTTTATTAATTAAGTAATTTTCTTTTGATAATTCAAATAAATATTTAAAATTAATTATTTATTTCACTAAAAATATTTATAATAAATAATATTAAATATTTAATTAATTAAATACGTTCGATAATAAATTTTTATTATTATTTAATTGATTAAAATAATTAAAATATTATTATAAATTTAAAATAAATTAAAAGTCATTAAATTTGGAGTGTAAATATATTAAGTATATTTAAGATGAGTTTTGAAAAAAGTTATTAAATGAATTCAGTAATATATTTAAATTAAAGTAAAATTTTAATTTAAAATTAGAAGGAAAGATTATTACTCAAATATAACTATAATATAATTATAAAATGATGAAGTATTAAACCGTCCACCGAGTAGAACCGGGACACAAATAAAGAGAAAATTGCGAGCAAGGTCCCACGCGGCTACCGCTGGAGGCGCTTTTTCTTGGGTCTTGATGCCTTTTTTATATACCGCCGAATACGTAATTGGGAACAGTCCCAAGAAAGGGAGTGCTGCATGCAGACGGCGGATTTGTTTCTAAGAAGAGGCCGTCAACTGGAGGTGGCCGCTTTCAAGTTGCAGCATTTGACTTGAAACATGAAACGATAATGAAGGAGGAGTTTTTCATGGAGGCCGCACCTCCTTAAAGACTCAACTCAAACATTGCCAAATTCACCAACGTTGTCAACGGCCTCAGATTAATGCAATGCCCCTATATCTTTATATACATTCATGATTCTTAAACCATATTAAAGTTTTAAAAATTCACCTCTTAGACTCTTATTTGTTCAATATTTTGCTGGATAGAAAATGGTGGACGGACTCCAGTTATGGTGGCGTGAGCATGTGACAAGGTTGGCAGTTTTTGGATTTAATAGAGACGGATTCGTCCGTAGGAGTGAATATTGGAGAAGAGACCGAGACAGGGAAAGGGAGCAAAGGGGAACAAGATATAGTCACATGCGTTTGATTTTGCTATAAAAGTCTTTTATCATAATTAATGGCACAATGTTCTCCTTTCGGGTCTCATTACTCCGTTTGACGGTTTTTGATCTTCCTCATCCAGTTCTTTTGACCAAAGAGAACCCGAATCCGCTAGGGAACAAAAAGACACAAAACAATAGATATATGGGTCCCCTCTTTTTTTTTTTTCTCCCCTTCTCCGTTTTCAACTTATTTATATAGACTTTGTCATAATTAATTTCTTATCTTGAAAAAAATTAAATTCATATATATTTAATAATCTAATTAAATATTTAAAATTAATTAATATATTTGATAATAAATAATAAATAATATTTAATATTTAATTATTTTAATGTATTTGATAATAAATTTTTCTTATCACTTGATTGATTAAAATATATTAAAATTTTATTATATATTTGAAATTTTAAGTATATTAAATATTTATTTAATTATTATTATCTTTTATTATTTAATTTAAATTATAATAAAGTATAATATAAAATAAATTGTAATTGTAATTAATTTAATCTTTATATTCAAAATTTAAAATTTTATTAATTAAATATTCAAACTTTAACTTTTTCAAATAGAAATTAACTTAATTTATAATATAAAAAATTGCACCTTTATATTTATTGATCCCCGTTTGAATATTTTGATCTCATATATCTATTGTCATAAACTCACACTTTCAAATAGTTTGTGGATTTGGGCATATGATTGCCTCTGTTCATCGCCTCCTTGAAAACATATCCAACGATTTTATTGGAAAAAATAAGTGTATATGTATATATATATAAGACAAATTAAATTATTATTTCTCATAATATAACCGCTCAATCTAAAGAAATAATTGACAAGGCCATGTTATCGGAGTTTATTTGCTATAAAATAAAGGTGTCATCTTGATATATGAGACTGATATCACACTACACAATCCTTAATCATTGTTCAATTGAAGCCTTTCAAAGCCAACAGAAATTATGCTTCCCCAAAGTTAAGTTACCCGGCTTTGATTTTGACACCAGGGCATCCCGTGATTGAAGGAATTCGTTTAGGCACAGAGCCATAATGGCAAGAATTTCTCCAACATTACTTTTGTCAATGCCGACTCCTTCATTGGTCTTAAGAAAGGGAAGAGGATGAAAAGATAACAGTTTAGTTAATTAGAAACACTTAACAATAATTTCTTATTTTGATTCGTATATTTATTACCAAAATCGCTCCTTATTGGTGTGACCAGAATTTTGGTCCAATGTTAGTTTTGTACCCATGTTCCCACGGAAGCATTGAGACAGCGTAGAAAAATGGCGCTGACTGGAAGGAAAGAGAGGGAAGTAGGAGGAAAATGAGAAAGAAACTCGTTTCTTTTCCCATGTCCTTTTGCCCTCTTCGGTTTACCAGATAGCCAGTAACACGAATGTGCTTTCCTGCTGAAATACGAAGCCAAATGAGCCCCCAGCCAACTCTTTACACATGAACCAACAAACTTAGGGAGATTTGCTTCTTTGCTCTTGAAATCACAGTATATGATATACGGTTCAGTTCCTCCCAGAAGCTATATAATGGTACAACCTTTACGTAATTAAATAGATATCAAAGGAGAATATTTACTGTTGCTTGGGGAAGGACAAAGGTTTAGATGTAAGACTTCAATCCCAATTCTTTACAGGGGGGGGAAAATCCTCAGAAACTATGGAAATGAATTAATTTCTTCATTTTGATTAAAAGAATATATTCTACAACTGATTAGAACATGATGGCTGTCCAGGTCTCGTTCTACACTTGTAAAGATGTTACAAATGATAAGGCTAGATCTCTGCACAGGAATAAAGGATGCAGGGAGATAAAAACCATGCATCCTCTTGATTCTGCAGTGGCTTTCTGTTGTTCTTGTTACTTGAGCTTGGCAAAATAAGTTTCTAACAATTGACAATGGTCTATCTCAATGATTTTAGATAAATAAGCCTTCAGGTACCAGGAAATGTGCTTCCTGTACTAGATAGGATTATGAAAGCACAAACCACAGAAAGAGAGAAGACAGAAACCCAAGTGTTCTCAGTGTACATCTCCATGGCATCTGTAAAAGAAAAACGAGTTCGGTTCTCAGCCCAGTTACGAAGCCGATCTGCCTCTGCAGCATATAGTGCCCTGCCCTGAAGCATACAGCAAAACTAAAAAATAATTAATAGGAGTAAATGATAATAGCCCCCATCTGGGATCCAGCTTTGAAGAATCTATGAAAAGTTAACATCAAATTCCAAGTCAAAGAACATTTCTTTACAACACTACTACCAAACCAAAATTTGGGATAATTTGGAGAATCTTCTTTGTATTTTTCCCTTTTTCTTTTAACTAGTGGAAGAACACAGCCAATTCCTGACTTACTAAATGCTCCAAAGACCAAAAATTTCTTGCCCAAGCTTTGTGTCAAGTACATAATAATGGTGGGTTGCACATGATGGACTAAAAAATAGAAACAGAAATTTGAACACTTATTTTCTCTACATAACTTAAAAATCACATTCGAAGAAAACAATTGTTAAAGAGTAATAATAACTTAGATCAATCATGTTGCCTTATGAAAGGAGTGATAAATGTGTAATATTGCCAAAACATCTAGCAAAACAACACAACATTCCATGTGAGATTTTCTTCTGCACCTAAATCCATCAACTGAAGTATTTCATCATTGGACAAATAGGTCGTGCCCCTGGAAGGAATGACTTATTACCTGGTTATCAAACCAACGATCCCGTCTAAGCCATGCGGTGACCAAAGCTATTAAGATTCTAGGTGGAGTCAAATAATTGATAGCCTTACCGCTACCCTTTACCACCCGCATCCGTGGAACCAAAGTTCTCGCAACCGTCTCAGGAAGCTCACAGATGATGTTAAACATCTGTTTATTTTTTATACTCGAGCCGCTGCAAAAAAATTTCTACTTATTATGTCTCACAGATGGTTAAAAAAGAGAAAAAAAACACACACACGCACCCAAAAAAAAAAAAAAATTAAAGCAAAACATTCTCTATAGTACAAACATCGTAATGTCTCAGACACATTTTGTCCGATAAAAATGAAATCTAAGAATTGAAAGAACAATGCATACAAAATGGTGGGTGTGATGCCATCCACAGTTTTACCTCAATAACAAGTCTGTCAGGACCATGCCAGGAGAGGCAGTATGCACTCCAACATTTGATCGTCTGGACTCCTTCAGAAGAGATGACTGAAGCTGCCTCAGACCACATTTTGTAGACCCATATCTGGGTATCAGAGGAGGTCCAATAATGAATCATCAATAGAAAATGGAAGTGATACAAGTAGTAGTCAAATAATACAGAACAGAATCTGAGAGAACTCTTCCAAAGACATTTTTCAAGCAAACCTTCAAATCATATATAGCCCCATTCTTAATTGTTTAAAGAAATTTGCTTTCAGCATTTTTTATGCTAAAAGCTGGTTTTAGGTGTTCATATTGCTTTTTCACTTCGATTATTATAGCTTAAGAAAAGCTAAAAAGCCTGTTTTGAAGAAGCGACCTTGGAGATGCTTTTTCAAAACTGCTTTTGCTTATTAACTTCTGAAACAATTTTTTTTTTTTTAAGCACTTTTTTTCCAACAGCGTAAAAATGCTTCAGCAACTGAGAACAGGTCCTAAGAAGACCTTACACTGCTGTGAGAGGTGTACTTGATCCTCCAGAACCTGCACCATCCATGTTGAATATATGACCTCCTTTACTTTGTCTTTGCATAATCCTTATGGCTTCACGAGTGCAGATGATAGAACCAACCAAGTTTGTGGACACAATCTACACTCAGAATCATAAAAATGTGATTGGAGCACTTAAGAACTAAGAATTACAGAAATTGGTTGGGTACTTGTATGGGTGGTAGAACAAGGAGCCAGAATGTAGAACATGGAGAGAGAAGAAAACTGGATGAACATTTTTTTTCAATCTTAGGCTTCAGAAAAAGAAACATAACAATGTGTAAAAAGATAGCAAGAAATATAAAAACATCCAGTTATATAGTTGAACTAAATATAGGGGTGTAATTGGATTGGGATTATATTCAATTTTTTTTTTGAAAAAAATAAATTATGATTTTGAATTGTATAAAAAAATTTTGAACTCAAAATAAACTTTGTGATGTACATGAAGTGAATAATAAAACTGCCGATATTTCACAAATAAAATTCATTTGCATTAAGTCTATGTTTTGTCAGAACAAGCCTAAAGTAGTAAGGTCCTTGAGTTCTTCTGTAGAATTGGCTGCAGAATGAGGAAAGGCATTGGATTTCTTTAATATTCAATAAACACATGGAGCTTTTGGAATATAGGAGAGAAATTATTCACAATGTGCATAATCAAATGCTTACCTGTTGGATATCATCATTGCTGAATTCCAGCAGGGGTCTGAAACCCTTGTTTGTCCCAGCATTGTTTACCTGTTTAATATTGAAAAAATGAATTTAAGAATATGCAAAATCATGAAAGCATTCTTTTTAAATGCTTACATGGTAAAGACTCTCTTAATGATATTTTTTTTATTTTTAATATATGTAAACTATTAAGTCTACAGCCTCTACCCTGCATATCTGGATACAAGAGAGAGATTCCCTTGGATTATATTACTATCATTTCACTGCAATCAGGATATTAAATTTTTTATTAAGCCAATTGGCAGAGAATTTGTAGCTACGAGAGATGGACCAATGCAGAAAGTTTATTGTTGAAGTATCTCTATCTTCGGTTCCTCTAGCCCATTCAATACTTATTAGAGGACAAGAAATCCTAAAAGCATAGTCAAGAATCAATACTTGAGATAAATTTCTGATATTTGATATATAGTAGTTCCATATTCATTTCTATGCCAACAAATTAGTGAAAAGAGTTAAAATGGTTGCGCTGATCATCAGAGAGAATTTCCTGTTAATTTCAGAAACACTTCAAACCAGAAGATACATATCTCATAACAGATGTCAGAGCATTGTTGACTGTTTGAAACTCAAAAGGTAGTCATCAAAGATGAAACACGGAACTTAAAGAATGTCAACCTTTTAATTAATGTACATAAGATGGAAGAAACCCGATTAAAGAGCTTTAATGCCATAGAGAATTCTATGAAAATCAATTATATCTTTTGAAATGTACAGTCTGCTTCCACTTGTGCAGACTCCTAAATGCAATTAATTTAAATGTTTCCACAGTTGGCGAATGCAATATGTACTTTGTCCAAGGAATTCCCCGAGTACCGGACTGTGGATTTAAATAAAGGTCCACTAGCAGAACAGATATATGTGTCTGCAGTCTGCAGACTTAAATAAAGGTCCATTAGAAGAAAATCATGAGAAATTGGTAGGAAAAAACTCAGTAGTAGTAAAAAATATGAAAGGCTACAATTCCTCACCCAAATGTCAATGGATCCAAGTTCCTTGACAGCATAGTCTGCCAATTTCTGCACATCAGCAGGTACAGAAACGTCACATGCAGTGCCAACCACTTTTGCTTTTGCCAACTTTTTTCTTGAGGAGCCACCTGAAGTGATTAAGACTTGCTCCAAATTCTCTTCCAGCTCTTTGATAGTTGTATCCACAGATTCAGGGCTGCCTTCAAAAGAATTAACTATAAAGAAGGAGTTTCAAGTTAAAATAGGGAATTGAACACGAGCTCCACTAATTTGATTCACCTGCGTGAAGTAACAACAATGCGGTCTCCAGATAGTAAAAATTCACGAGCAAGAGCTTTCCCCAGTCCTCTTGTACTTCATCGAGAATAAAAAGTAACAATCAATTCATTTGATAAAAGTGGATTTATTCTTTAGAAAAGAACATAACTACTCCAATTTTACAGTTTCAACTTCCAAGGAACTAAAAAGGAAACCAGATTATATGAAATCTGCTAATAAAACTTAGGATAAACTCCAGCAATGAAACCTGGGACAAGTTGCATTTTATTCAAGTACGTGATTTAATTAGCATGTTCGGGATGAACGCAAGCTCCTCAATTTCCAACATGGCAAGCTCAAATCAAGGCAGGAAAGGCTCATCTAGATAGAATTCCAATCATGTCAAGAGATGTTATTATATAGTACTCTAAAGTCTAAAGAAAAGAACAATATATTAGACTGTTCTATCAATTCCAAAGATGTAGATGAAGTCAAGATCTATACCTTCCAGTTATGACGACATTGCGCGGACCAGCTCTACTTACTTCGTCCAAGACCATATTTGAGCCAATCATAGTACCTATTATGATCCCTCCAAGCCAACTATACCATATCAAAGCATTCATCTGGCCATCCCCTCCTTTACCAAATATGTACAAATAATAAAGGATCACAACCTAAGCCAATATTAATAAACCGTTCAAATGGTAAAGAGAAAGTGGATAATGTCAGCAAACCTGACAGCTGAAATCCAGTTAATAGTACAGCACCAGTGCTCATCATTGTCACAATGTATCTGGCTATCTGAATGGCTACCTGTCCAGTTTAAAAAGATCAAAGCTTGTAAAACATGTCCATTCTCCTCAGCCCAAAAAGAAGAGAGTTTCGCAAGAAAGAATAACTCATCATACCGAAAAAAGGAAGTATGGAATAAATAAATAGCTCGGTTCATTCTAGAAAGAAGCCTGGACACAACTCATAAATAATCCTATTTTTCTACATATAGTCTCAAATTTCTCAGAAATGAATGAGTACCCAACAGTGTTACCTTTGAAAAACAATTACACATAAGTATAGTTGAAAAGGATAATAAATAAAATTATGTTTTTTCTTGAATAGTGCATGTGGCATTTTTGGGGTTCTGGGGTTGGTTCTGGAAGATTAGGTAGGCGGTTACCGAGGATAACTTTTCCTCTAACTGCACCAAAGCTTCCCGAAACCTAACTTCAGATTGTGAACTGGGCTTTGAAAATCTCCAAACAGTAGACCTAATAGCATGCAAGAATTGATCTACCCCTTTCTTAGATTTCAACCCTCTACGGTTTCCCTTCATTTCCTCTCCTTCTTCAGACCTGAAAGACCTGCACGGATGCAAACGTATCCTACCACGACCCTTCACTCCAATGGGGTTCCACATTAAACTACTATTCCGGAAACCCTGCAGGATCGGCTGAATATGGCCAGTCCGGTGCTGGTACAGAGACACATGCAGTCTTGGCATGGTGGCCATTGTGGATAATTATCCTATGCTCTTGTTGCTGAGGTTGCAGAATTGTGGAAAGCACATGAAAATTTTTATTGCAATTCCTCGGAGTTTGGCGGTGGGATTTGGATTTTTGCTGCAAATATTGAGTTGGGGTATTGGAAATATCTGCGGAATTTCAAATTGATTTTGCGGACTCTACAAGCAAAAGCAGGGTAGATAGTGTGGAGAGTGACGGGTAAGAGAAGTGTGATGACCACACGTTACAGCAAACCTCATCTTCACGCTTCGATTGGTAACGTGGCACCGCTGATCTCTTACAATGTCCGCATGTAAAACCGGGATCAACGTGCAACTGTAACGGTATCCTTATTCCTTGGACAACTGCAAATCACCACAGTAATCCAGGGTTACGGGTCGTATATGAAAACTAAAAAATATTAATAAATGATGCTCATCCAATTTGAAATTAAATTTTCACATATTTATTTAGATGATATATCTTTGAATGATTATTCTTTTTATTTTTAAATTTGCACTGCTAATAGGATATAAGCTTTGAGTGCTACTATTACTGACCTTTTTACTTAATATTGAGAGTGTAAGTTAGTAATTTACTTGTCATCAAATCGTCTCTTAAATTTTTTACTAAGTTAAAAACAATGTACCATTTAATTCTGAAAGTAAGAATTAAATATTAGAGACATTTGCGACGGTCATTTTGGTCTTTTTATACCATCGTTAGTTTTTTTTTTTTTAAATATGATTTTTGAGAAGCTGAGGGTATTTGAATTGGAATATTTTCCTCAAAAAAAAAAAAATTGCAGTAGAAAGAAATTTTAATTATGAGGGAAAAAAAAGCATGTAAGCCAAAAAGAAAAAACGTGATGTCTTGTACGTAAATTTGATAAAAACGATAAATTATTTTAGAGTTTTTTTCTTTTATAAAATGAGAAAATTTTCACCTATCTCATCTTAGAATATAAATCTATATCACTACAAATTCAATTTAAATCTTTGTATAACGGGAGAAGCCCGTAGCTATTACTCTTTGAGTGTGTATTGGATAAAGTTAGCTTCGTAGTCTTAGTTAGCAAACTTTGAGTGTACACAATCGCTGCTTTTTGAATGCGAACCTAACCTTAGTCAACAAAAAAATTAGCATAATTAAACCTTGAATTGTTACTTTTTGAATGTGTATCTAGCCTTAGTCAACAAAGAAATTAGCGTAATTAAACCTTGACTAACAACATAATCGAGGAAGTCAATAGACCTTACGATTGCCACACTCATTACTTGATAATTCGGCTATAAAAGACTCAACATGCTTGAGATTGAGTTTGATTCCTTTTTTTTTTTAGATTAGCCTAGGATATCCGGGTCTTACAATCCGACTAATCCCTAGGAGCCCTGGAGTTACCGATCGGGTAAACCTCTAATACCTGCAATGAGAGTCGAACAACGACCTCCTCACCCACCTAGACCAAGGGTGGGAGGCTCAATCAGCCGAGCTAACAACTACAGATTGAGTTTGATTCCTTTAAACTCATGATTGGTTTGTGAGTTTAATTCTTGTAAATTTCAAATCAAGACTGCACTTGAGTATTTATGAAACATCAAATTACACAAAACAAGTCGAATAATATTTTCTTCTCCGTGCAAATGCATTTGTAAAATTATGAAAAATACTTTTACTAAGTACTTTAATTACAAATAGTCCTCTTTAGTAGTCTACTAGGAGTAGCTATCTCACGCAAGGCGCGAGTTCGGGTACCTGCGGAAATAAAATATTAGTACAAAATACAACAGACTATAATAAAATATAGAAGCAATATTTTTATATATTAAGATATGAGTTCAAATATTTACATTGTTTGCATACATTGTAGACTATACTCATACACTGATGTCTTAAGAAAGTTTCGAAGGTCTCTCATCCAAAAACTTTTACATGGTTTCATTAAATATTTGTGTCAAGTAGTTGCGTCTTCTGCTGCAATGGAGAGGCATATTGTTTCTAAGTTGTGTTTACCACGATCAACATAGTTACTCAAAGATAGATAATTAGCTTTTGGAGAAAAACTCGTATCTTCAAACTGCACACTGCAAGCATGAGAAACATGGTTCATTGCTACTTGAGAATAAATGACATACACAATTAAGGGTTCCAAATTTTTAGTTAGAAAATGTTTCTAAAAGCAATACACAAAGCATGGTGATACACACAAAGGCCAATGTCCAAGTGAAACTATAAAATGTCATGTTTTTCCATTTTCCTTTCAAAGTTTTTGAAGGGGGGGGGTTGCAGGAAAAATAGTGAAATGTATACATCCGAATTCAGAAAAAGAATCACTAACAAGAATGTAGAAGCAATGGTAAAAGTTTGTGATGAAAGTGAAACAGTGAAATGTCATGTTTTTCCATCTGCCTTTCTAACATTTCCTATACACCTCCAAAACAAAACTTGCTTGCTTCAAAGGTTTAAAACCTCACATCTACACCAACAGAAAAATGAGAGAAAAAAAAAGGACTCTTTCGAGAAAAGGAGATAAGTTGAACTGTCTTTCATTTCAAAGTAAAACCCCAATTTGCAGGCAATGCAGGGTGTTTTCTACGAAGGAATGCTCTAAGGACCGCACTATTGGGAGAAACATGATTCAAGATATATGAAGTATAAAAGAACTATGAAGTTCAAATTCCATGAAAACATAGACTGATCCAAGGGAGGGAGATAACTTAAGGAAAACAAAGGCCAAAAGTACTAGAATACAGGAGAATAGGAAATCAAAGAAATCCAAAGTAAAAGAATTTTGAATTTGAACATTCACACAAAGCCATATCTGATGGAGTATACTAACATTTTTTTGAAAATTTTTTCTCTTGCAACTGAAAACATCTATTGGGAATCAAGCTGTAAAACAAAATGAAACCTGAGAATGAAGGTTATATTGTGGGCAATGCGGTCAAGTAAAAGTTTGATTACCAAAAAAAAAAATACATCATAAAATTTGGCAACATAACTCAGTAACAAAATGAAAATTCTACACAAAACATGCCATAATTCATTTAGATTAGGAGAAAAACTAAAAATCTATATTTAGTATAAACTAAAATTCATATGCATAGATGAACATTTTAACTTAATCCAGTACAAGATAAATTTAGTATATGAACATACTCATATACTAACATTTGAATTAGGAGTCGGGAATAAAGTACAAAATTAAACCAAAGTCCAAACCTTTACTTGAAGAACGTAGGATCTGCTACTTGAAAAAGAAAATTAGACTACCTTTATGGTAACAATCTTACAAACATACACTTCTTCATATAGCAAACTTGACATTAGGTGAGAAAAGATAGATGAGAAAGACACAATATTATTAAAATAGAAAGAAAAAAAAAACTACTAACAATACAAACAAAGCTATAGGGCATGAACTAAAAACATGGGAAGAACGAAAAATTAACTACCAAACAAGAAAACTGTAGTGTAAAAACTCAGTGCATTGCAGGACTTCCTGCAGTTAAGCTAGATGAAGAATATTGAGGGATGACAAAGTCATGCTTTCAAGTATATTAATAGACAAAACCAAAGAATCCCCAAAATCCAGTTTGGACAGGAATATCTAGTAAATCATTTCAAAATATACTAATAGATGTCTTTGATATGCTAAGACCATAAGTTGGTGTAGCTAGATATCAAACCAAGCGATCACACAAGAATATCCAATCAAGTCTATTATGATTTTTTCCCCTAATATTTTCAGCTTTTATAAAAATTAGTTTACTTAAAAGTAAGTATTGTGACTACACATTATCATACGCCAGATGACTTTGAACAAATTCCCATTACCACTACAAACATTTTTCTTTTGTTGAGTATCTGCTCCCTAAAGTCCCATCATATTTTCACATGCTAAGTCTGCTTCCAGAAAACACACAAAAAAAAAAAAACAATAACCCCTTAAAATATACCTTTATGCCTCTTGGTGTTGCACTGGTGACAAGATTGATTCCCATCCTCTTTCTCATATTCATAGAAAGGCCTACATACTAGAAATGCACAGACATTACAAGCAACAAATGGCTCCCCATCCGCAATAGTGCCAACTGTATCATCGTAGATCTGGCAGACCTAACCCCCCAAGCTTTTCAAAACCTCCCCCTGCATCACCAACAATCAATATGAAACAAACTCAAAAATCCCAGAGCCATGAATTTTATTTAAATCTAAACAACTTAGATCAGATTTACAAGTTGTACAAGAAAAGAAACTCGGGAATAGAATAATCAAAGTTGGCATTCAAGTTTTAATAGGCTAATGTTCAAAGACACTAATTGCAATGCCTTGGGAGTTCTTACTTCCACAACAACAATTAGAAGATCAACTAAACTTTTTCAAGTTTCAAACTTTGAGAAGTATAACTTAAAAATAATTCCCTATTTCATTCTTTTTCCTTATGTAGAACAATAACTCGCCTTAGTTTCTCCTTCAAGTTCCATGGTCACTTATTTGCTCAAATTTGACCAGAGAATTGCACTCAAATATCAAAATCTTCAAGCCGGTAAGATGAGAATCTACATGCCAAAAGGATTGAATTGTACCCCAAAAGCAACAAAATCTTTGCAAAAGCAAATATTTATGAATAAAAATCCTCTGGACAACAGATCAGATCTATATCAATGACCCATCTTAAACTAAAAAAAATAAATTTCAATCTAAATACATGGTTGGTGAAGATATGAGGATACATAGCTATGTAAAAATGCAGCACTTTTGATGAACATAGCTTTTAAGCAGCTAATGAGGATTCAATTTTCTAAGCTACAACTCCAATTAATTCATGTCTCATACTCCCTTAGGGTTTATGCTTTTTCCGAGTTTAGAACAGTGTTATAATTAAATTTGAATAAATTACATATAATATTTTCAAGTTTTATTTGAAAATGATAATTATTTTAATCCCCATTTATAATTATTTCAGCATTTTCAAGTTTTACTTGGAAACAATATCTATAATTTAGCTTATCATAATTAAATTTAAAAACTTAACTAAAAATAGAAATTAAAGATATCCTTTTTACATGTATGATGTTTAAATTTATATTTAAAAATTGAATATAAATGAAAATTTAAATTAATTCTAAAGTACAAAATTTATTGTGAATCCATCAAAATAAAAAATAAATAATAGATGGAGCCAATATGCAGCTAATACCCATGTAGTGAGTTTTATAACAGAAGCCTCAAATCTATTTGCAATCTTATCAAGGTTGACTCATGTAATCGATAACCTCACATGAAAAAAAGAAGATATAGAACACACTATTGCCAGTTTGTTGTTGGTGTAGCCATAGTTTACCCCTGTTCCATTGTTAGAAAGATATGTCAGAAAAAGGAACTAATATCATATAAAAAATTTTGTGCTTTAATTTGTGAATTCAAGTTGAACATTGGTTTAACCTCTCTACAGACATTGTAGACAAAAACTTACTTTAAAATTGCTCATAGCTAAAGAACTTTATTGCTGAATTAGGGACAATGCGAGCACAATTAGTACCATTTGAACAATCCCCTGAAACCCTTGATTCTCCAAATATATTTAAAGCCTTGCATTGTACCATTATACTTTATGTTATGTGGATTTTGAACCTGCAAATTTCAAGTAGCTAATCACAAATTCTGTAGAATCTAGATAGAAAATATTTTCTTGGAATACATAAGTAAAATAAAATGTGCTCTAGGAACATAAAAAGAAATTTTGAAATTTCAACCAAGAATGATTAGATGATGCTAACAAGTCAAGGAACTCTAACTAACCTGCAACAACTTTCCCAATATAACTATGATATGTAGATGAATAAACCTAATCATGCATCGGTTTTAAACTCTTGTCTAACTGATTCAAGTTGCAATTGAAGCATGAACCTATTTTTTTATGGCCTGAATTGGCTATAGCTCCATTCTGAAAAATAACAGTAAATATACAAAATGCTTCTTATAAGGAAACTTTTCTATACGAGAAGTATAAAGAAGGAAAATAAATCCAGTTTGCTTGAAAATTGTAACACAACTTTGAATATGAATTACACTTGTTTATGGGTTTTAAACAACAAAATGCACTGAAAAATCAGAACTTTTTGGATTTAACCTTTAACATAAAAACTTTGGATGGTTTTGTCATAAATTTCTCTCTCTAGTTGGTTGAAAGAAGTTAAGATCTAAAATGGTTCTATAGCTGATACAACCTAAAGCACTTTCTTCTTTTTCAAGTTCTGTTAGCAATCATAAGCATTATTCCCCAAAATTGGTTGCACTCAACTCAATACAACCTGATTAATTCTATTTTACTTTATTCTAACCTTCCTTTAGGACATCCAAGCAAACCACTACAACTCCATCCAACCAAATCTCTGACATAATCACAACATTTTTCTTTTTCTTTCCTTTTTCATGAACAGGGATCATACAAAAAAAATCTAAGTTTTCCATCCACAAGTACCACTAATTTGTTCAAAATTATAGGCCAAATATTTATGGGAATAAAAATATGTTTAGACAATCTTAATTCTCTACCAAATACAAACCTGAAATCTGTTAAAAACCTAACTTTATTACTAAAAGAACAGAAATCAATGAATCTCAATTCCAAAGCCACAGAAATGTGCCACAAATGCAATCCAAAATCCAATTTATCAACATTTTGTCAGCAACAGAAACAAGCAGAAATATGACAGTAGCTCAACTGAATTCCAAGAGCACAAAAAAGAGAAGGCAATGTTGTGATTATTTCCATTTTCTCTTCTAGGCTTTTGTTGGATCTTTTACCTGTTGAGACGATGAGGAGAAGGAATTGGAGGAAGAGGAGCACTTTGTTGTGATTAATTATTATTATGAACAACCCTGGATGTGATTCTCTTCTTAGCCAGGATAATTCCACCATCAGATTTCCCATTATTGAAAGCTGAAGAGTTTTTATCTTTAACCTTAAGACATCTTAATCTCTTCCTATTTCCCCACTGTAAGGTATCCATCTTCTTTCATTTCTGTTAATTTAATCTGAAACAAAGAAAGGAGAAATTTCAGATGCCCATCGGACATATTTTCTGAAAAATAATATAGAAAAAGAAGAACTATAAAAAAAAAAAAATTAGTGATATGATTGAAGAAGTTAAAAATCACAGAAGGGGAATACAGAGCCAAAAGTAAAAAAAAAAACTCACCTCAAGATCTGTGTAAAAACTTCAAATGTCAACCAAAAATGACAAAAATGAAAATTTCTGCATTTGAGAACTTTCATCGACAACCCATTAGTATAATCTCACAAAACAAAGTAAAACGAATGCAAGAAATAAACCATAAGAAAACACCAAAAAATTAGAGAAATAGATTAGATGAAACATACCAGATCAAGCTTCGATCTACAAAATTGCCATTATGAAGATGTGGCTGATATCTGCTTTGGTATTGATGATACCTAGCTTAATAGTGGGAACCCATGGATTTCAACTATAACACAATAAAAAACTCAATCTTTCTAGGTAGAAGAGAAGAAAACTGTGGTTGCAGTCCAAGTGGTTTTGGAACCAGAACTGGGGGTGAGCCAAAACTGATAAAACCCTAACAAACAATAAGTTGAAAATTCATAACCGAATACAACATAACCTTAGCAATATTATATAGGAAAAGCCCTCAAAATTAGGGTTCACAAGCAATTGCCAGTACCTGACCATGATTTCCTCCAACAAAGCAGACAAGTCACCCAATCTTGCTGCAACCACCGATCAAGCCAATCCTTGTGAGGGCGAAACTGCAAAGTCCATGTTGAAGGCTAAGAAGGAGGAGAAAAGAAGGAAGATGGAAGGGGAGGTGGCGAAAGTAAAGGAAAAAAATGACAGAGGGAAAATGGAAGGGGATGTAAGGAGCGGATTTGCATCACCACTGATATCTCCAAAACCGTGGGCTTCTTTCTCACTGACTCTCCAAAACAGACGTCTGCCAAACAAAATTATAAAAGACAAAAATGCCCTCATTGACGAAAAAAGAACAGTGTTCCTCCAACTCTTTTTTCTCTATATAGAAGATTTATATGATACAAAAAAACATTTTCAAGTCTATTTACAAACTTTTGTGTCAAGCACTTGTGCATTTGTCCTTGTTTTGATCATATAATAATAAGCCAAAATGGACTTAAATTCAATTTTGATTTTGTTAGTTTTAAACACAAATCATACTCCTATTAATTTAAAATTTTTTCAATTTAATAAAGACTCTATTCAAATATCATTATATCTCTAACTAGCTTATCTACATTTTAAAATCAATTTAAATTAATGGGGGAAAAAATGGGTTGGATTATAATTTTGAGGTTTGGAGGGGTATCTGTATATTTTTAATTTCAGATTTCAATATCCTGGTAAAGTCTCATTTGTACGCTTGAAGGCTCCACCTTTTGCGTTTCCTCCCAACTTTCCATCAGATTTTTTCACGCGCCTGAGATTTATTTTGTCTGTTTCTCTAGCTCTGAGATATAAATGAATTGAATTTTTTATTAAATATATTTAGATATGATTTAATAAGGGTTTTACTCAAATTCGAAATATCGAGTTTGAGTTTAAATATAAATTTTATATTTAGAGTCGAATTTGAATAGCCAAGTTTAGACTTGAAAACTCGTAAACATATTCGATTAATTAATATATAATTTATATTATTTATAATATATTATACTATGAATTATTTATAATTCGAGCTTGAATAGGACTCGACTTGAATTCGAAATATTGAGTTTGAACTCGAATATAAATCTTATATTTAGACTCAAATTTTAAATAAGTTGAATTTAAAAATCTAAGTATTAACTCACAAACTCGCGAACATATTCGATTCATTAATATATAATTTCTATTATTTATAATATAATATATTATGAATTTGAGATTTCAAACTTATGATAATCGAATTTTGAATCTAGTTCAAGTTTTAAAATATTTTAAATAAATCGAGCTCGAGCCAAAATTTATCATTTGAATCAAGCTTGAACTCAAATTCGAATCTTGTGTGAAAATAGTAAAACTCGACTCGATTATCTTAATGTCTGACTTGATTCTATTCGAATATACCCTTACTTTCAACATCGTGGAGTCACCTTTTTTTTTTTCTCCCCCTCTCTCACTTCTAATTTCATGTTGAGATTTGGTTGGAATTTTTTTTAAGTTATTACTTTAATATTATCATAATCTTCTAAAATTTAATAAATATCAGTTACTTTTCTTACATTTGAATGATAATGCATCAAATCTAATAAGTAATTTTCTATTTTTCCCAAGTATACTTATTATTAAAACAAATTATTTTTTCATATTAAAACAAATTATTTTTTCATATTAAAACAAATTATTTTTTGCCTATATATCAATGTATTAGGAAAATCTGATCATGTATAAAATTATTAAACACTAAGAATATAAAAGTATAACAATAAAAAAAAAAGTAATTATAAAATTATTTCAAGTTATGTTTTAAAATTAAAATAACAAAAAATCAAAAGAAAATTTGAAAGCATAAAGATTTATAATGTTTTAAAAATATTTAGTAGAATGATGGTAATGTAATATTTTTAAATAATAATAAATATAGTTTATCATGATAATAACATTTATACGTGTATTAATACTTATATTAAAAAAAATAACACTTAACAAAATTATATAATGTAGAAAATAAATGTGTATTTACTATTTAAATATAAAAATAATACTACTAATGTAACACTCCACTAATATGTGATCCGATGGGATCAGGGATGTCACCCCATCCTTAGAACCAAGGGATCTTTAAACCAGATAGGAAATAAACTTAACTTAAATTACATCATATCAAACTTATAACAAGGTCTCGGGTAAGAAAACTTAAAGTATACAATCCAAAATTCATGTCTTAAATGAAACAACATTTAAAACTAACATCTCTTCAATCATAAGTAAATAAGCAAGGTAAACTTGGACAGCACCCGTCTCTAATAGTTCTCCACCTCAGATCTAGTGCCTCCTGAAATATGGTAGAGAAAATGTGTGAGAAGGGGATTCTCAGTAGGTCCTTACATAATTGTTTGACAAAATAATGCACTGAACTGCAAGTCATTGTGTTCAAATACTTATTTACCGTCTTGTTGATCAAACATGAAAATATCACGCTTTGGATGACCAAGTAGTTGACTGTGGGTACTGCTAGGCCCATAGTCGCGCTTTCTGGGTCTACGGGGACGGGGCGTAACATTTGGTATCAGAGAAAGTAACCAGCCCCCGGTATAGGAATTAAGTGTTACATCGTGTGCGGTAGGAGCCACCTCTAGAATCTCATGCCACATGATTAGTCCTGGTTTGGCCCCTAAAGTATAGGTCCAGCGTGGATGTTTGGGCCTAAATAAGGGGTAAATGTGATACCCTAATCCCACATGAAATTGGGATGAGAAGTGTGAATGATATATAAGGATAGATCTAAATACACATTGTCAACTTGGAATATCTATTTTGTCCCAATGAGGACAGCGGCCAAGTAGTTGACCTTGGGTGCTGCAAGCACAGGGTGTGACAACCAAACTATATAGAAGAACTTCTATTATTAGCCGTTCATTATATCGCTCCGGGAAGGAAGAAAGTTAACAAACTTGAGCATTTTATTTATACTATGATTTTTATCATCGCAAAGGGTCAGAGTATCTAGTTGAATATATTTTAAAAGTGGGTTGTGAAAGACTCTCTAGTAATTAGATAATTAGGGGTGTTTATTTGATTTTTTGTTTAGTTTTCGATTGGATTTTGTAAATTTTGGATAAAATTGAAATGAATTAAATTTTAATCAAATCGAACTGAAATGCTACTATAGTTTATATACATAAACAAATTATTAATTAATTATATTTTAATACTATATTTAATTTTAAAAATATAATTTTTATTTTTTATTTTCTAATTTTTATTTTAGAAAATAAAAAATCGAACTAATTTTTTTTATTTAAATTCAAAACAAAATTTTACTAAAACCAAACTGAAAATAAAAATTGTATATGGTTCGATTTGATTTTTTTTGTTTAATCTAAATAGTGAATACACCTATAGACAACTTCAAACAAGCCCTTTTAGATGATGGCTTATGGCCTGTTTGGTAACCTAATGCAGCACTTAAAACTGAATGAATAAAATATTTATTTTATTAAATATGTTTGATAATAGTTATTATTAAGTACTTAATTAATTAAGACATACTGAAATCCTATTATAAATTTTAAGCGAATTAAAATTTACTTAAATCTGAAGTTTGAATGCTTAAATACCCATCTAATTATTAATATTCCTTTATATTTAATCTAAATTGTAATAAAATATAGTATAAAAAATGAATTATAATTAATCCAAACTTCATATTTTAGATTTAGACTTCAAACTTTAATTTTCAGAATTCAGCACTTAAATATTCAGACTTCAATATTCAAATTTCAGTTTTATTAAGGCTTGGTTTGGTTGAACTGTTTTGTGGAAGTAAATGGGGAGAGGAAGTAAATGTGGAGATAAATGAGACATTTGCCTCGTTTGGTTGATGTAAATGTGGAGGGAAAGTAAATCAGGAGGGGGTACATTTCCCCTCCACATCAGCATTTCATTCCCTCCCAATTTGGAGGGATTGAGAGAGAGAAAATAAAGTGAGAGTAACAATGACAATATTGATCACATTTTTAACATTAAAAATTTTAATAAAATAGATAATAAGGGATAAAATAGTAAATTAAATTAATTATTTTCTCTCTTATTCCCTTCTTATTTTCACTCTAACTAAACATGATAAGAATAAACATATTAATTTCCCCTAGTGAAAGTAAAATGTGCCACTCCTCCTCCCCTTTCCTCTCCCCCTCCCCTTCGTAAACCAAAACAAGACTAAATGAGCCCTTAGTTGACCTAGGCTCTTATAGGCCTTTATTTACTTGGTGAAATAGGTGAGAGGGAGAGGACTTAGTCAAAGTTAGACTTGAATGTAGAGTTTATTTGTTCTTTCCCTGATAGTAAGTATAAGGTGCTTTCATTAGTTCATTACGATTATTTACTACTTCTTATCACCTTAACAGTGAACTGCGTAAGAAATTTAAAAAGGAAGGGCAGTTTGAGTTATATTAGTTATAAAATCAGGAGTGCGAGGATTTCTTCAGGCATACATGGATACCTTCAGGGGGATCAACTATTAGGCAAATTAAGGAAAACATAAGGATAATACGAGAAGAGCTATCTGGACGGAGTAGGAGCAAATTTGGGTGCATTCCAAGGATACTAAAAAAGGCACAAAGTTGCATGCATTGTGAGAACGAAAAAGTCTTATGTCATAAGATGGAGAATCTGTCTGCAAAACAAAAAGAGTACTAGCGAAGACGGAGTAGAGTTGCATGTCTAGAAACAAGCGATCGCAATACAAGTTGTTTTTCATTAGAAGGGATCCTAGCGATGAGCATAGAATTGCATCTCCAATTTGCAGGATAAATAGGGAATGAAGTGTATAGACAAAGATGATTTAGATAAAATAGTCTCAAACTAGTTCCAATGAATCTACCAATCCCAAGGCTCTATTAGGGAGTTTGATGAAGACATCTTTGAAAATAAATTAGACTCTATAACCATGGAGTGGCTTTCTTGAGATTTTACACAAGCTGAGGTGATTACGGCCTTGAAAGATATGAAATTGACAAAAGTCTCTCAACCAGATGGCATGTATCCAACTTTTCTACAAATGTATTGACATATAATTAGGGAACACGTTACCCATATAATCTTGGACTTCTTGAATTCAGGTATGGATATCTCACCCTTAAATAATACTTTTGTGACTGTAGTCCCTATGGTTAAGTGTCCAACTTAGAGTACTGATTTTAAACCAATTAGTCTATGCAATGCTATAAATAAACTTATTTCTAAAGTACTAGCTAACCATTTAAAGTCTATCCTCCCATGGTTATTCATGATAGTTAAAGTGCCTTTATCAAGGGTAGGCAAATAACTGGTAATATTATTTTGATTTTTGAGGCTTTTCATACCTTTCACGCATCCATTTCTAGAGATGCTAAATATTGTGCTATTAAATTAGATATGATCAAAGCATTTGACAGGGTGGAATGGGATTATCCCCAGGCTATTTGCTAGCTATAAAATTTCCATTTTTTTTTTCTTTACTATGATTATGAGATGTGTTAGGACTATTAGTTATTCTATAATCATGGTAATCTAACATTAAAAATCTTTCCAACTAGGGGACTTCATCAAGGTGATCCCTTATCCCTTTCATGTTCTTTATCTATGATAAATGTTTTTCATCGATGCTATGGAAAGCACATAATGAGAGGGACAATGAGGGCTTGCAGCTTGGGAGGTCGGGACCTATTCTTTCTCACCATTTTTTTTTTTTTTTTGGTAGATGATTTAATACTTTTTTGCAAAATCGAACCTAGATATCTTGGTTAAGTAGCTTTTAAATTATTATAAATGTAACACTCCACTACCTACGTACTCTAAAAGGGGTAAAGATGTTGCTCTATCCTTGAAGCAGGGGTCTTTATAACTAGATACAATAAAACTTAGAGAAATAAAATTAGAATTTAAATTTATTACATCCGTTTAAAACTTATACAAGTCTCAAAATAAATTAAACAAAGTTTTCTAAACGGAATACATCAAATAAGTAAATAAAATATTCAATCCTTAGGTATTATCAACCTTATCAGTGTAGGATCCTCCTGAAAATATGGAATAAAATAAAGTGAGAATTGCTTCCTGATAAGTCCTATGTGTGCTCTTGTAAATTTAAAGGTTGTTTATTTGAACAATTTACAGGAAAAGTTTGTAGGTCATAACAAAATGTTTTGAACGTAGAGTGATATTTTACAACTTTTATCTCAAACAAAAGTATATATTTAGAAAAGAAATAAACCACTCTTAATAAAAATGACTGTAAAATCTTACATTATGACTATATACTGTGAAATCTTGTTTCACAATACAAGTAGGTGATTAGCCCACTGAGTGAGATACTCATCTATTTCTATATCCTAACTTATCGATTGCCCACTTTTGGATATAGTCCACTTGGACTAAGTTGTTAAGTCGGACCGACCTGACTGACTAATATTGGCATCATGTCCAGAAAGAGTCTATCTCTCGGCAGAGTACGATTGTTAATGGGTGGCCCGAACTTGGCCCGTTTTGCTCGATATTATTTAGGCTGAGTTTAGAATGAGCTCCGGCTGAGTCGAGCTCAGGTTCAATTTTTACTTGGTTAAGCTCATCCCATCTAAACTCATCCGGTCATATGTTATATATAAATACATATATTTTTTTGATAATTAATATAAATATATTTGTTATATTAATATATCATAAAAAATAAATATTTAAACAAAAAGAAAAGATGTCATATCAATCAAAATATACATATTTAAGCTAAATAAATATATTTTATTAATATATGATATAAAATAAATAATTAAACATAATGGAAGATAATAATGATGTAATATTTTATAATTTTTTTTGTTCTAATTTGTAATGAAATAATACTGTAACTTTTTTAAGTTAAAAAAAAAAAAAAAGAAATTCGGGTCGAGCCCGAACTTGGCCCTAGCTTACAATTTAAAGGGAACTGAGCTTGGATTTGATGTATGTGAGCTATGGCGGGCCGAGCTCAGGTCAAGCTACTAATTTTTAGTTCAGGGCGAGTTTGAGCTTGACTAAGTTCGCCTCTTATAGCCCGATTGACAGCCCTGCGAAGGAGGCCTCCATCGAAAGACTTACTCTAACCTTCTAAGGCTGGTACTAATTAGTTTACTTTTATTGAGTACTTAACATTTGCTTGTTCCAGTTCAGGAAAATTCACAACATACTTTATTGTTTTGAAAATGCAATTATGGTTTTAAGTAAGTTTTGATTTGAAACTTGCATTTTAGGAAATCAACTTTTATTTGAAAAGTCTTTGTTTGATTAAAAGTTTGTTTTTGACAAAAAGAAAGAATTAACCACAATTACATCTCACATACACAGCTTTTACGATAGAAGTACACATTGACTTGTAGTAGCACATTTGAGTAATAAAAACTTTTATGTAAGGACTCACTTGTTCTCTTTTCTCACAGATAATTATCTTCTAAATGCTAGATCAAATGAGCTAAGCCCCATCTATAGACAATGCAAAGATTTATCGCAATTTACCCAACAACCCTATGACAAATAGGCATAGACATACAATGACACCATTCCACATAGTACCTATGATATTTATTCTTAACTTCTAATGACATGTCAACAAGTAGATTATTGAGTACTCAATATTTACTTATTCCAGTTCAGAAAAATTCACAAAGTACTTCATTATTTTGAAAATACAACTATGGTTTAAGTGACTTTTGATTTGAAACTTGCATTTTAGGTAATCAACTTTTATTTGAAAAGTCTTTGTTTGATTAAAAGTTTGTTTTTGACAAAAAGAAAGAATTAACCACAATTACGTCTCACATACAAAATTTTTACAATAGAAGTACACATTGACTTGTAATAGGACATTTGAGCAATAACAACTTTTATGCAAGGACTTGTTCTTTTTTCTCACTGATAATTGTCTTCTAAATGCTAGATCAAATGAACCTAGCCTCGTCTATGACAAGTAGGCATAGACATACAACGACACCATTCCACCTAGTATTCACTCAGCACCAATGATATTTATTCTTAACTTTTAATGTCATGTCAACAAACATATCATTTCTCCACATAAATAGCATTTTTACAAAATTATCTCCATGTCCTTAATTTTGTGTACCAATCATAAAATCATATCTCATTTTCTAAGGATTCATATCATGTGCAACATAACATGGCATCATAACTTAGACATGCTTCCATTCTCGAAGAGATCACATAATACCAAAAAGTGAATTATCCTAATAAAAACTTTTATGTAAGGACTCACTTGTTCTCTTTTCTCACAGATAATTATCTTCTAAATGCTAGATCAAATGAGCTAAGCCCCATCTATAGACAATGCAAAGATTTATCGCAATTTACCCAACAACCCTATGACAAATAGGCATAGACATACAATGACACCATTCCACATAGTACCTATGATATTTATTCTTAACTTCTAATGACATGTCAACAAGAGATCACATAATACCAAAAAGTGAATTATCCTAATATCACCATGATGTTAAGTAATATCCAAAGAATCATATCTAACAATTTTCATGCCTTAACACACACACACACACACACACACACACACACACACACACACACACACACACAAAATGAATCCTTTGTCATAAAAGGGGGCTAGCCCCGGTGCGCTAAGTGCTCCCCGCCTTGCGTGGGTAGGGGGAAGGAACCGGTATGTACGCAACCTTCCCCTGACATTTTGCCAAAAGGTTGTTTCCACGGTGTTTTTGATCCTCTATCATAAACATATTCAAATTGACTACCTGCTATCCATCATAAATAAACATTCTCCATCTTCTTATTGTTAAAGTAAAACCAACAAATCAAATAATTAAAGTGTAACACCACTCATTTATTGTCCATAAACATAACATATCTCCTTCCCCATATCCCTTCCTCTAGCCAATATCACAATCAAGCCATCAAAGAATACCCTCAACACAAATCATCCCAAAACTTCATCAATTGGCTACAATTCCTAATTAACTTGAGTTCACAAAATAAATGTTTCAAGGTTAATGGTTACTTGATTGGAAGATCAGGATGTTATGCTCAGCGATAAAGATTGTGGCTTAAGAGCTATTGAGTGTTCTAAGGGAATCAAGCCTGACCGCCTTTGATTGGAGCTATCCATGTAAGGGAAAAGCAAAGAAAGTGATGAGGAAAAATAAAGATTGTTAAGTTTGGTCTAATATGAATGAAAAGAGGAAAAAGAAATTGGAAGAGACTGAAAATAGAGACAAACTACTTTTCCAATCCTTAAAAAAGAAGATTTTGACTTTGACCTTGAAGAAAGAGATTTGTTGGTTTTCACGACTAGGATTTGAGAGATAAAGAAGTGTTTTGGAGTGGTTTAAGGTGTTTGAAGGTGGCCAGTAGTTGAGGATGTGCTTAGTGTGTGTTCTTGGTGTTGGAGAAAAATATTGGAGATGAGAGAAAGAGAATTTGGAAATTTTGGTTGTTAATGAATGCCAATAACTGAATAATGGATGAATAGAAAGTCTAGTATAGTATTCTAATGAGTTGGTTGGAGGAGGCTTCCTCGGTTTTGTTTTTCAAATTAAAACTTTTTGAATTATGGAATTATAGCTAAAACTTAGGAGAATTCTGAGGTGTTTCCGTGGTTCTCCTTAGCCAGCTTTAATGAAGAAGAAGAGAAAAGAGAAAGAATGCTTTATGGTGACCAGAGTTTAGTTGATTCGAGAACCCAAGAAGAAGAGGAATGAAGGTAGAATTTTGCTCTAGTGCTGCTAGTTTCCTATTAAGAAATCTAAGAGTAAGAAGGCTTGTTTTGATGAGATCCTTGTCCTTATTTTATGAGCTTTCATAGTATGGTTTGAGAGTTGCAAACCGTGCAAAAACAAGATAAGAATAGCTCCATAGTTGGCACAAATTGATGCAAGCCGTTTGCAACCAAAGCTGTGAGCACATGATAATGAAGTGATCCGTGAGGTCTACAAGAAATATTCGCAGAGTTTTCCGGCTAAACCAAGAGTCAACAAAGTTGAAACTTATGAAGCGGAAAATAAGGAATTTGAATTTAAGATGGTTAAGACATAAGTTTAGAGATAAGGGATCAAAATTCTATTACATTCTTTTATGAAAACAATTAAAAAGATTAAAGGAATTTAATTTCAAAACCTTTAAGACATCATCCCTATATTACAGAATTGCAAGAAAACTTTCAACTAGTGGTTGAAATGTGAAGGTTTAAAATGGCAAAAATTATTAAAACGAAAGTATGTTAGGAAAACGAAAAATTTACATCTGTGATTAAATGGCCATCTTCGCACTGGTGTAGATGTCTGTATAAGGATATTTGAGATTAGTAGCTCACGTCATTGCAAACGTCTATTACGTCTCATCCACGTGAAACTTTTAATCTTCCAAATAGTGTCCATAGCACAGCCGATGAAAGCTTGAATATTGAGTTTTGATCAATTTTAGTGAAAGCTTCAATGAACCTTTCTTGGGTTTCTTTCTGTGAAATAAAAGTTTGAATGTAGAAGCTATTTTCTTTGCTTTTCTTCTGTAAAATAAAAGCTCACAGAAAGCTAAAACAACCAACCCCAATTTGCATGATTTTCTCTACCTTTTCAATCCTTCATCGAGAGAGAGAACAATCACATGAAAACAAAAAGTCCATACTTTCAATTATCTTCACGCCAAACAATACGGGATTTATTCCGTGTTGTTTTTATTTATTTATTTAAATTAATAATTAATTAATATTATTATTTTTTTAATTTTATTTTACCCCTAGTCTTATTCATTGGATCAAATAAATTATTTATTTTTGGGCTTGAATACCCATAAATAATAAATCTCAATTATTTATTTTTTGAGTTTTATTAAATAGCCCAATAAATAATTAATAAGCCTAAATACACCAATATGAAATTTCATAAATTTTATTTAGTTTATATCTAGATTAATTTTTTAATTATTCAATCAGGTCTTAAGCTCTGAATAATTAATTAATCAATTAAATTAGATAAAATAAATACTTTATCTCGAACATTTTATTTTATTCTAGTTTAATAATAAATTAGACTAATAAAAAAAATAAAATCCATAAACATCAAGACCAATTCCTTAATCTAAATCTTTCAGAATTTAAGGGCCATTTCGAGGATCAAAAGACACATCGCATTGGCTATTAAAATGACCAAGATACCCCTGTTATATAAATAGTTATATTTTACATTTTAAATATTTTCTAATATCAACTATAATAAAATATTAACCCCAAGGATAATACTACGTTAGCAAAGTCTTCGACGTACAAGTGTAATGACTAAAATACCCCTTTACGCATTGCCATGCAATTAGAAAGAAAGAGTGTACTAACACCTCTCTAATAGACATTTACCATCTTTAGACCTCTAGTCTAATGATCCATGACTCTTAAAATGTTTTCACTTTTTAAGGGAGTTACCTTAAAGTAAACATCCAAATCATGTTCCCCAGGGCCTTGGATAATTAGATCATTCGAACAGTCACAAGGGGCAATATAGCGTAGAAGTTATCTTGTACAAGTCTATCTTAACTAACTAGTCACATATACCCAACATACAAGTATATTGGTTCTACGAAAGAACTTCAACTGCAGTATATCAAAGTATATGCTTTTAACTTTGTCAAACCACCAACTCATACTCAAGCGGTAGAGTATTGGTCCACGTTGTAACAGTAATAGTTTAGGTTTCTTTTAAATAGTACTTTTAGAAACTACTATTACAGGTCTTGTTCTACATATTCGAAATACATTCATACTATGAAGTGAGTAGACTACTCACTAGCTAAAGGTAAGCTATTCTCCATTTGAAATTCATAACATAATAACCTATACATGATGAGATTCTCATTCTTATCAATCGGTTAAGAACAAACATTTATGTGTTAAGTAACCTGTGATCCATACCTTACTGTGAAAGACCACCATTAACATGGATTACTTAGTTAAAGTCTTAAATACAATGGGTCATTTTCAAATGAAAATCGTGCACAAATAAAATATAAATTCACAAACAAAATTTGAGAATAAATTTAATAATTACATCAGATAAACTAGTCTAAAAGGCATATATTCCAACAAAATGTAATAACCAGACAAAAAAATAAGAAGCAATTAAAATCCATAACGAATTATTACGAATAGGAGTTGAACTTAAGTCACTATAAATTATTCACCAAGCTCTACTTAACCACAACAACACTTGTATTGTATCTTTCCAAAGCAATTATCTTCTCTCTTAATTCCCTAACTAATTTTTCCCCCCTATCTCCATTATCATACCCCAAAATCCTTCTCAACTCAAAATAAAATTCTTAATCTTCTCAAACTCACAACAAAGAAAAAAAACCCTATAAAACACACAATATATATATATATATATATATATATATATATATATATATATAATATTACAAACACATACTCATATGATATGCTATGAAATGCAAGCCCTTTCTCCTATTCTAAAGGTAGTTTTAGATGGGGTTTTACAATTAATCCTTCTCAGGACAAGCTATAAACTTGCATAAATATGCTATTTACTTTAGTGAGAATGTTTCTAATGATACAAAATTAACACTATGTTTTCTCTTTGGTAGTGCAGAAGGCATGATAAGAGGAAAATATTTAGGTTTTCTCTTTATAGTTGGTAGGTCTAAGGCTAACATTTTTCACTTTATTAAGGATAGGGTAAGGAAAAAACTGAAGGAGTGGAAAGAAAAAACTTCTATCCCAAGCAAGCAAGGAGGTCCTTACCAAAAGTGTGATTCAAGACATTCTTACTTATATCATTTTTTGTTTCCTCCTTCCTAATCGCATTTGTAAAGCTATTACATCTATGATTTGTTGGTTATAGTAGTGGGAGATGATAAGCATAAGAAAATGTGTTGGAAATCCTAAGATGATCTTTGTAAACATAAAGCCATGGGAGAATGGGATCTAGAAATGTGGAAGGATTTAACCTTGTTCTTCTAGCAAAACAATGTTGGAATCTATTATCTAATCCTAAGTCTCTATTTGCAAGTGCACTTAAGGCTAAATACTACCTTCATGTTACCTTCATGCATGTTACTGTTGGCTCGAGACCTTTTTATGTTTGGCGTAGTATCCTAGAGGGGCATAACCTTTTAACTATTGGTTTGAGATAATGTATTAGTAATGGGTTATTTGTGTCCTATGAAAATTTGGGATGACAAATGGTTTCCCTACAACATGACTTTCGCCTGTTGTAGATATAAAAAACAAAACCCATGAACACCTTGCATCTAATCTTATCAATTTTAACCAAGACTGTAGACAAGAGGATCGCCTGCATGCTCTCTTTCTCCCATATGAAGCATAGGTCATTAAGAATATTCCTCTCAATTTGTCTTGGCCAAATGATATGATAATTTGACACTACTCACCAAATGAGGTGTCCTTAGAATTGTATTCGAACATGAATGAATCAAGTATCACATTTTCAAATTCGAGTTCAATCAGAAATGAACAGTATTCGAATTCATTCATTTATTAAACGAGTTCAAATTCATTCGATTATTATTTGATAATATTTGAGTTCGTTTGAGTTTAAATTTGAAAAACTCAATTAATATTTGAGTTCAAATTGTTCGAGTTCATTTATTTTATATTTTTAATCCTTAAATTCATAAACATAATAATTCAAAATTTTATAAAAATGGTTGAATATTATAATATTAAATAAATATAATAATGTAATTAAATTTTAATATTAATCTTAATATTATAATATAATATTTATTATGTAATATTATAAAATATAAATAAATATAATATAAATAATATAATAAAATTTTTAAAATATATAATATATTTGCAAACATATCCGAGTTCGTTCGTTCGTTTATTAATCGAGGCTATTATTTTGCTCAAACTCAAATCAAATATTAACTGAATGAGCCTTATTCGAATACGAACAAACTTGAATGAGTTTTCGTTTGTGAACATTCGATTCGTTTACAACTCTAGGTGTACTCTATTAAATCTGGATATAACATTATGATAGATTTTAGATGTAAAGGTTTGGATGGCACTTTCGGTTCTTCTTCCATCCTTGAAGATAAATTTTAGTATTCTCACTATCATTCAAAACTACAACCCAAAATAAAGAATTTCTTATGGAGGGTATGTTGGAAAATCTTCCCTACCTCAACTAATCTCCACTCATGAGTTCCTAAATTTTTAAGGCTTTGTACTATATGTGGTGCTGAATATGAGATAACTGTGTATAGTCTCTTTCTTTATTACATTGTTAAGTAGGTTTGGGATTGAATAGATGTTGTTCACAATTTTCACTGTAAAATTACAAGATGCTCATTTAATATAATATTAGCTTGGACTATAGAGAGAAGCACCCCACTTCAACTTGTACTTTTTTGCAACTACTTGCTAGTACATTTGATACATAAGGCACACTTCATTGGCTTAGAGGAGACATACTAAGGTAGAGATAATAGTCACTCGAATCCACAACCTAATGGAGGAGTATATGAAAATACATTTGAGAGGTTCTAGACATTATTTAGGTCAGTAATATATTGTGAAGAGCTTATTCCTAACAATAGTCCTCAGACATAGATCTTGTCTCAACATGGTTGGTTAAAGTGCAATATGGATGCAACCCAATTTCTTGACAAGGTCACCATGGAAGGTATAATAAGAGACAGTAAAAGTTCAATTATAGTGGCTTGGTCCAAATAGTTTTATCATGCTACATCAACGTTACATGCGGAATTCTTAACTTTTATTGAGGACCTTTAGTTCTCTTTAATTAAGGGATTTGATAAAGTGATCATTTAGAGCAATTGCTAGATACTTGTAATGAACAGGAAAATATCTCACTGAACTTGATTTTTTATTTTCCTGGTTACAGAACACTCTAGACTCTCATCCTTGTGTGAATATTTCGTTTGTCTGGAAATTTGAGAATTTTCACTGTATTAGTGGATATTAAATTCTCAACTCCCATATATATTAGTTGGTTACTAGTAGTCTTCACTCCTTGAATTTTAATATATGGAAACATTTAATTCCTTGTATTGTTTATTCTTCCATATTAGCATATATTAAATAATAAAAATTTATTTTTCTAAAAAGGAATATCCTTTAAAATATAATCATGTGCATATTTAAAAATTTATCTTTTTATTGGGTAATAAATTTTGACTATGTTCTCAAAGACATGTATATCACGGCATAAGTTACTATTTCAAACTAATCTTATAATAGTAAATTAGTACAATTTCTTCTTGAAAGAATATGTGTGTGGGAAAGAATGATTATGGTATTACCTAAACTATTGGTCTAACAACACTATTGTGATCAAATCTTATGTATATCATAGCGTAAGCGGCTACTTCAAATTAATCTTATAAGATTAAATTAGTATAATCTTATTTTGAAAGAGAATGTGTGGGGGAACGAATGATTATGTTATTACTTAAACTATTGGTCTACCAATACTATTATGATTAAATCCCGTAATTCTAATATATTTAAAAAAATTTTATGAGTAAATTGATTAAACTAACAAAATATGAAGGGAAAAATTCACTTTGCCATCCAAAATAAACCTAAAATCCTACATTGCCATCCAAACTTAAGATTGAATGTAATTGCCATCCAAATTACAATTTTTTCTCACATTGCCATCTTGACCCCTTTGACTGTTAGACAACACCAGCTATTAACAGAAACTATCCATCTAACTAACAGGAGGGACAAAAAGACTAGAATGCCCATAAATCTAAATCTCAAGTTCAATACAGTTGCCATCCAAATTCGGTGGTTTTCATCCATCGACAAGAGCAACGGAATCTAAGGAAATGAGCACTCAATGCAATTGCATGAAGCTGGCTTTTCAAGCTGAGACCCCAATTTGCCGGAGCTGTTGCAGTGTCAGAGCCAAAACGATGTCAGGGATGACGTTGGACTTACCGCCGTAAAGGGAGATAAAGCGAGTATAAATTGAACAACTGGCTTTTTGAGCACGTTGCTGGTAGAGAATGCTTCTAGAGAAGGCCAAATGGGGTCTTGAAGTCGTCAAAGATAGGAGGAGGGTGTAGGTCAATCGAAGGAGCAAGTAAAGGATCGGATGAACGAAGATAGCGCAGGGTAGCGTCAACTTCGCCCTCGGAAGAGAGAGAGCGAGCAATAACTCTTGGAATAAGATTTTGTCCATTTGGCTTGGGTTGTGGGGTTTTGATGGTGTTCTGCAACTGTGGGAGAAACTTTGAGAATTTTTCTGGGCTGATAAGGGAGTTTATTCGGAGTTGCTGAAGGGTTGGGCAGCGGTGCACCGCCTCTGTCAGTGATAGTAGGAGGTTCATGGTGGAGCTGGGATTCAGTTTGGGACTAAATTTGAGCTTCCATTTGCACAACCATGCTTGGTGATGGGGATAGTTGGTGATTTGGTGGGCTAAATGATAGGTATGGTTTTTCAAGAAAATTTTGATTTTGAAGCCACACTAATTAACCCCAATGATTAAGAAGACCTTGAATGCAATGACGGTGGCGGTGGCCGATGATGCCGACGACCACAAACACCCAATATTTTGTTTTAGAATTTTTCTTAAGAAAATAAAATTCCTCTCATTTTGGCTTAGTTTTTTGGAGGAAAATAATGTGTGTTTTTACTATTTTAGCCCTATTTGGAGTCACGTGAGCAGCTTTCCCGGTTCACGGTTCATATAAGAATTCCTCTACAAAAACAAGGCAGGAAAACAGGGGTAGCAAAGTTGGCTTAACAGTGTGCAAGCTGGCAAGAAACGAAGCCAGCTTCCAGCCACCGCTCCTAGATTTGGAAACAACGCGCCACCCGGGTTCCTTGAAATCGGCTCTCCTCAAGTCCCATTTTAATTCCATACAACTACAATTAGTACTGACCATTAATGACTCATCTCAAGAAATTCCTTTGAATACCATAGACACCGCAAAATCTCTCTTCATTTCTCTCTCTCCCTCTGTCTCTCCCGGACCTTTGCTGTCCGTTACATTTCTACTTCGGTTCTATTGGGAGAGGAGAGGAGAAGAGAAGAGAAGAGAAAAGAAAATTCCGTTCAATTCCATCAAAGAAACGTTATTAGGATGCAGAGGCAGAAGGATCAGCGTTCAAGATCTTCCAGGCCTACAACCGTACACGGGTTTGCTCAGTCTGGGGATCTCATTGCCGTGCAGAAGTTACTTCGTGACAACCCTTCTCTTGTCAATGATCGAAATCCCGTTGTGAGATCTCTGGTTTTATGGATGACAGCAAAATTCATTTGTTTTTCTTATGTTTTCTGGGTTACCTTTGCTGTCTGTTAAGAAAATTCTTTCAAGTTGGAATTTTTGTTTCTGGGTTATGGACGGATGGTGATGATCATGCATTGTTGAATTTCTCTTCTGTGATGTGGGATTTTGTTTGATTTCTCTTGCATGTTACTGTTATTCTAAGCCGATTCATTTACAAAATGACGGAAGTAAACTTTCTGCTTTGAAGATTTAGCTTTAGTAGTTAAGTTAGATTTAGTTGGGGCGTTATGGATTTTCTAGAAAAAGATGTTCTCCTCTAATGATGAGGAAACGCAAATCAGAAACCTCTGGGCTGTGGGGAAGATATGATTTTTGATGTCATTGATTATGTATGATAGGTTTGCATTCGAACTAAGGATGGTCTCTTGGTCTTGGAAAAGGGGCAGTAGCTACTTTTCTTTAATCTAGTGATGATTTGATGACCGGTGAGTTTAATATTTCTGAGAGTAGCGAAAATAGTGACCACTAGTATTACATTTTCAAGATATTACCTTAGCCTTATGCTATTCTCCTGGCAATAGTATACCATGGATGATTTGTTCATTTCATATATGAATGAAGAAGTTCTGTACCATCAGTTTGAGTATCCTGAATCAGCATCTCTTTCACCTTTTATTTGTCATGATGTGACAATCTTAGCCTCCAAAAAAATTGATTTGTGCGTTTTGTTTGAGTGGTGAATTCATCTTTAGCCTGGTCATTGCTGAGCTAATTGAAGCCTTTGAACTCTACTGGACTTTTGCATATATTCGAGAGCATCTTTGTGAAGTATGAGGATGAGGAATGTCTTCTGTCATCTCTAAATTATTTGTCCACTTTTTCCCACTTTTTAGCCTTGTTGCCCATCAGCATGCCCTTTACGGTGGAGGCAATGTGTAGAAGTTTGGTTTGCTGTTGTTTATGGCTTCTTGACATCCACGTATGTAACTTGATGACTTGTAGTAGAACTGCTTTAACCTAATTGTGATATGTTGCTGGAATATCTTCAAGAATTCTGAATTTAAATGAGAATTGCAATACTGAACCATGACTTTTGATTTATTATTGTTACTTTTTTATGCAATCTGTATGCTTATCTTCTTGCATTCTATTCTGCATTAATTGTAGGACAACATATAATAATGGCAGGCTTACTGCAAGTTAGCATGTTATCATAAATTCTCATTATGAAGCTCTATGACATTTTTATTTGTTTCTGATCTGCATCTATACAAATGCAGATGGCACAGACACCACTTCATGTCTCTTCTGGTTACAATAATGCTGAAATAGTTAAGCATCTGCTTGATTGGCCTGGACCAGAAAAGGTTGAGTTGGAGGCCAAGAATATGGTAAATAGAGACAGTCTATGGCCTTACTTTTGGTTTTATTTTCTTCTAGTATCAGGTAGCTCAGTTTAGCACGCTATTCTTGTATATTTTATGCTGTTTGATGTTGACACTTTTTTTTTTCTCTCTTTTTCAATTGTACAGTATGGAGAGACCCCATTACACATGGCTGCTAAGAATGGATGTAATGAAGCTGCAAAGATACTTCTTGCTCATGGTGCATCTATTGAAGCTAAAGCAAATGTGTGTGTTTTGCTTGTGCTTGCTATAATATTGTAGGAGTTTATGTTTAGAATGTGAAGATAAGTGTCATTACCTAATCTTCTCCCTTTTTTTGGTGCTTCCAAGCAGAATGGGATGACTCCGTTGCACCTTGCTGTTTGGCACTCACTTCGAGCTGAAGACTACTCAACGGTTAAGACACTACTTGAGTATGGTGCAGATTGCAGTGCTGAAGACAATGTAACATTTCTGTTGGTTAACATTTATTGGTGCTATATTTTTCTAGTTTTCTGTTGATCTTAAGTGTAACATTTGTAAATGTAGGAGGGCCTGACTCCCTTAAATCATCTCTCCCAAAGCCCTGGAAATGAAAAATTAAGGAAACTTCTGCAGCAGCATCTTGAAGAGCAGAGAAGACGTAAAGCTATCCAAGCATGTAGCGAGACGAAAGCAAAAATGGACGAACTTGAAAAAGAATTATCAAATATAGTAGGACTAGATGAACTCAAATTACAACTTCGGAAATGGGCAAAGGGTATGCTCTTGGATGAGAGGCGCCGGGCCCTTGGACTAAAAGTTGGTGCTAGAAGACCACCTCACATGGCCTTTCTAGGAAACCCTGGAACAGGTATTATGCATGTAAAGTGCTGTGCCCCATGTCTAAATTATTTAATCTTCTATGTTTATTTATTCAATGCCTTATCGTATGGCTTGTTCTTGAAGATAATCTGATAATGTGATAATTTATTCAGATCTTCTAAGAAAACACATTATGCTTGATCTCATATCTTGATTCCCAAGGATCATATTTCATCTTAACAAAAGTATCCACTTTTAGTCGTATCATGATAGTTTTCATATTTTTGTTGCTCTGATAACTAGGCAAGACAATGGTAGCTCGAGTCCTGGGAAAATTACTTCACATGGTTGGGATTCTTCCTACCGACAGGGTAACAGAGGTGCAGAGAACAGATTTGGTCGGGGAATTTGTTGGTCATACAGGACCACGAACCAGGAGAAAGGTTTGCCTCAAATTCTGAAATTTTAATGATTTTATATGATGAGACGGATCACAGAACAGCTTTTCCTCTCTCTCTGTGTTTTGTTTTAATTTTGATAAAGGGCGGGCGGCAAGTCTTAAAGGTTGCTCACTAGATTCTAAAATTCCAACACTACATGAGAACATATCTCTTGTTTCCGTTACATTTATGTCAGATATACACCAATTGGACCATGGGCCTTCCATATTTATAGATCAGCAGCTTAGTTGATCAACATGTTTTTGGAAATGTTTGTAGATTCAAGAAGCTGAGGGAGGAATTCTATTTGTGGATGAAGCATACCGGTTAATACCCATGCAGAAAGCAGATGATAAAGACTACGGTTTGGAAGCTTTAGAGGAAATCATGTCTGTCATGGATAGTGGGAGAATTGTTGTCATTTTTGCTGGCTACAGCGAACCAATGAAGCGTGTGATTTCTTCTAACGAAGGCTTCTGCAGAAGGGTGACTAAGTTTTTCCACTTTGAGGATTTCAGCTCACGGGACCTTTCCAAGATTCTTCATCTTAAAATGACTAATCAAGCTGAAAGTAGCTTATTATATGGATTTAATTTGCATCCTTCCTGTAGTGTCGAGGCTGTTGCAGAACTTATACAGAGAGAAACCACCGAGCAGCAGCGCAAGGAGATGAATGGAGGTTTGGTAGATCCAATGCTAGTGAATGCAAGGGAGAATTTGGATTTGAGGCTCAATTTTGACTGTATAGACACAGATGAATTACTTACAATCACCTTGGAGGATTTAGAATCTGGCTTACGAGTGCTATCCCGATGAACCGATGTTAAGTAAAAAGGGAAAAAGTAAAGTTGAAGAAAGAGGAAATACAAAAGGGCAGCTAGTTACGGCTCGAAATCATTCGTTCAGAATCATTTCTCTTCCTCCACCTAATATTGAGGTGGTTTTCAGCAATTCTCTTTTGGTCTCTTATTCCTTATTCCTTTTTCTTCATTGATCGAGGGTTGGCATAATTATTGATTCTTTGATTATGTTTGTTTCATAGATATCTAGGCATGATAGCACTTATTAAATTGATGGATGACGTCTCATATTCTTTGTATTTCCATGTGTAATATTCTTCTTGTATTTTGAACAATGAGAACAAAAAGAAAAAACAAAAAATCTGTGCAATTTTATTGATTAGATCTGTTTGCTGAACATCCAATTCATTCTATATATATTGGAGAAATACGATGGAATACTTTTAAATTTGGAACAAATCGGGAACTGCAGTTATAACATCAGTGATTATGATTATTTAATATTGTTCTCGCCTAATCTTAACAGTGTAACACCCAAGCTAGAGTGGAAAATTTTGCTTCATAAAGAAAAGTATTTGGAGGGCATTTTGAAAATCATGAAAATGGTCCATTCTAGGACGGCAAGATTCATAAAAACTACATTGTTTGTAACCAGTGGGGTTGGTTATATATCGTACACTCTTCTCTTACTCGTATTTTGTCTGCACTCTCTATATTTTTGGTGAAGGGGAGAGTTTGACAAGTACAGCTAAGAATATCGTTAACAAAATGAATAAAAATATTTAAATTGCTTTCAAATGTTTGATTAGTTTAATCGTTCTCCGTTACAAAGCAACATAAAGAACTGTCCTAACTCCAAGAAAATCAAGAAAATTTTGCAAGCCATATTAATTCACAAACTAAAATCCAAGAAAATAGAGGAAGAATTTTTATATTCCCCTACAAAAGATTGTTCGCTTGGAAACGAAAAATTAGTTTTTAGACATACATTCAGACATTTTAAACCCATTTGGATCATCAAGAATGAAAGTGATGAAAATAAGGTAGTTAATTAGTTAAATGAAGTTAAGTGTTGGAATACAAAGAGAGGCTAAATACAAAGTTCTGGGAGAGAATTTGGAACTTGTATTCTCAATTGTTTTATGAGAGGTTTGGCCTATTTATAGTCAAACTTTGGCGTGTCTAGAAAGTTTTCAAAATTTCTACTAGAATATTTAATTTTTAGATTATTTTATGAGAATTTATACAAAATTTATAAAATTTTATAATTTTTTAGAAAATTCTATACAACCTTACATTTCTTTACTACGTAAAAAATATTTCAAAACTTTTAAAATATTCGAAAAACCTTTTAGATACTCACTGGTTAAAATTTTTAATAGCCTTAGTAAGACCCGGTCATATCCTGTCTTGACTTATGCTGGTCCATGAGCTCAGTTGGTCCGTTGCCCCGTCATGACCATTTCCATGCTGTCATTCCCGTTTGTTTGCGTTTCCGTGCTGTCATTCTTTGTTTGACCGTTGATTCTATGCTGGTCTTGTCACTTGTACCTTATAACTCATTGTCTGTTATGAATTAGTGGAGAATTCACTAATTTTATTAATGGACATGAATATTTACTATTAAGAGTTAGTAGAGACACCATTACTATATATTAGTGGAATATGATTAATTCCACTAATAGAACTCTATAAATAGAGCCCTTCTCCAAACTTAAGAGATGTACCAATTATGAGAAAATTGTGAGAGAAAAGAAAAAGAGAAGTGTAAAGAAATTATTATACAAATAATAGTCAAAGATGAGATTTATTGTGTGTAGATTGTATTCTAATATTACCAAAATTTCATAACACATTATTAGCACGAGTCTCTACCGTTACAAAAGTCAGAAGACTAAAGGTACGTATTTATTATTCCCTATGGCTAACTTTACTAAACTTCAATTTGTAACCCTTGATATTTCTGAAAAAAATTATATGTCATGAATTCTCGATACAAAAATACATCTAAATGCTGAATGTCTTAGTGAAACTATTAAAAAAAAATAATAGTGCATCTGCACAACAAAAGACCAAAGTTTTGATTTTTTTTTCATCGTCATCTCGACGAAAATTTAAAAATGGAATATCTTACCGAAAAAGATTCATATGTCCTATGGATAAATTTAAAAGAAAGATTTGACCACCTGAAGATGGTCGTACTACCAATTGCGCAGTATAAATAGTGGCACCTAAGGTTGTAAGATTTTAAAACCGTAAATGAATATAACTCCGCCATATATAAAATTATATATCAGTTAAAATTATACGGAGAAAAAATTACTGATAAAGATATGTTGGAGAAAACATTCTCCACCTTTCATGCCTTGAATATTGTCCTGCAGCAACAATATCGAGAAAATGGTATATAAAATTTATTGATTTAATTATTTATCCTCTTCATTGTAGAGAAAAATAATGAGTTATTATTGAGCAATCATGAAGTCAGACTAACTAACTCAACAACACTCTTAGAAGTGAATATTGTTGGCTCCAACAAAAGCCATAGTCGTAGTCATAGTCGTGACCGTGGCCGTGGCCGTAGTCGTGGTCGTGGACACGCTTGATATTTTTCTTATCACAGTAATAATCAAGTTGTGAGAAATACTGGTTACCTGAAGTGGAAAAGAAAAGATAATAAGGGAAAAGAAAAAGAAATACAAGAAAATTATAAGGATAAGTGTTATAAATGTGGCATGAAAAATCATTGGTCACGTAACTGTCGTACGACCAAGTATTTAGTGGAATTATATCAAGCTTTATTGAAAAATAAAAATAAAAATGTTGAAGCAAATTTTGCTCAACATCCAGTGAATGATGCTGATAACGATGATATTGATCCAGAAGATTTTAATACCAATATTACTTATATAGATGCATCTGATTTTTTTTTAACACCTAAACGGTAGGATAAACCGTTTAATTAGTGATGGTAGTGTCTAGAAGAACAAATGTTTCACTCTGATATTTTTGAATTTTCATTATATTGTAATAATATTTATTTATGCATATACATATTTTTGTTCAGATGTCTGTTGTTAATGATGATGTATGTATTATTGATAGTGAAACTAAACGCACCATACTAAAAAATGAGAAATATTTTTCTTATCTCAAATGAAAAAAATAAATATTTATATTATAAACGGTAGTACAAAAGTGATTGAAGGCTCCGGAAGAGTTAATATATTGTTGCCTGAAGGAACAACAATTAATATTAATAAGACACTATTTTTCTCAAAATTCAAAAAAAAAATTATTAAATTTTAAATATATCCGCAAAAATGGGCATCATGTTGAAATAAATTAGGAAAATGGTATTGAGTATCTTTATATTACTCAAATTAAGTTGAGTAAGAAATCTATATTAAAAAAGTTACCATTTTTTTCTACTTGCCTATATTTTACAAAAATATGTATAATTAAAATTCATTATCTAGTAAATCAGAAATTTAGTGATCTTACTACTTTTAACATTTGGCATTACCGGTTAGGTCATCCGAGATCTACTATGATGAGAAGAATAATTGAGAATACATATGATCATCCATTAAAAAATAAAAAATATTAATATTAGAAAAATTCTCATGTATTGCATGTTCCCTAGGAAAATTAATTATTAGATCATCACCAATAAAAATAGGAGTTGAAAGTCCTATATTTCTTGAACGGATTCACGGAGATATTTGTGGACCTATTCATCCACCATGTGGACCGTTCAGATATTTTATAACCTTAATTGATGCATCATTTCGATGGTCACATGTGTATTTATTATCTACTCGCAACCTCACATTTGCAAGATTATTTGCTCAAATAATTAAATTACCAGCACAATTTCCTAACCACCAAATTAAAAATATCCGTTTGAATAATGCTGGTGAATTTTCATCACATGCTTTTAGTGTATATTGCATGTCAATTAGGATTAATGTTGAATATCCTGTAACTTATGTTCATACACAAAATGATCTTACTAAATATTTTATTAAAAGATTACAATTAATTACTAAACCATTATTAATGAAAACAAATCTTCTAACATCTGCTTGGGGACATGCTATTTTATATGCTGTAGCACTTGTACGTATAAGGCTAACTAGTTATCATAAATTCTCTCATTTACAATTAGCTTTTGGTTCAAAATCAAATATTGTTCATCTAAGAATTTTTTGGTGTGCTGTATATGTTTTAATTGCACCAAACCAACGTACAAAGATAGGTTTTCAACGAAGAAAGGGGATATACGTTGGATATGATTCTTCTTCTATTATCAGGTATGTTAAACCCCTGATAGGAAATGTATTCATGTCAAAATTTGCTGATTGTTATTTTGATAAATCATTATTCTTTAAATTAGGGGGAGAACATAAATAGTATAAGAAAGATTTTGCTTGACCAACATCATTAAATTATCTTAATTCGTACACAAGCGCTTGTAAACTTGAAGTTCAAAAGATAATTCATTTGCAAAGCATTACAAATCAAATGCCAAACGCTTTTGTTGATTTTAGAAGAGTAACAAAATCGCATATTCTAACTATAAATGCTCATATTTAAATTGAAGCTCTAGCAGAATAAAATATTATCTCTATAACTGCTAAGTCAAAAGCACGCTAGAAGCGTGGCTGACCTCTTGGTTCTAAAGATAAAAATCCTCAAAAGAAAAGAGGATTAAATGATCATATTGAAGAAAATAATAATAAAGACCAAGAGAGAATTGATGACAAAATAAAAGAATCAGAAGTTGATGAAAGTAACACTGAAATTTCCATCAATTATACCACTTTCGATAGAAATTGGAATCGGGTAGAAATAGTTATTGATAATATGTTTGCATATAATATATCTCTTGATGCTACACAAGATAATGATGATCGGGAACCAATATCAGTTGATGAATATCGGCATAGAAAAGATTGACTACAATACAAATATGCGATTCAACCGGAGTTCAATGCACTGACAAAATGTGAAGTCTTCGGACTTGCAATCTGAACACCGGAAGGTGTAAAACATGTTGGTTACAAATGGATATTTGTGCGAAATCGCAATGAAAGTAATGAAATCGTACGATATAAAGCACGGTTAGTAGCCCAAGGTTTTTCACAAAAATTAGGTATTGATTATGATGAAACTTATTCTCCTATTATTGATGCTATTACACTCCGATATCTTATTAGTTTGGCAGTACATGAAAAGATAGATATGCGTTTATTAGATGTTGCCACTACTTTCTTGTATAGAAATTTAGAAAATAATGTTTACATGAAAATCTTCAAAGAATTTCTCATGCCCAAAACATAAAAGCATTATCCTTGTGAAAATTACTCCATCAAGTTACAGAAATCATTATATGGTTTGAAGCAATTTGGGCGCATGTGGTTCAATCGTCTTAATAAATATTTATTGAAAGCGAAATTTAAAAATGACCAGGTATGTCTATGTATTTTTATTAAGAAATCTGGTTCGAAATTTGTAACATTAGCTATATATGTTGATGATATTAATTTTATTAAAACTTCAGAAGAGTTCTAAGAAACAATTGATGATTTAAAAAAAGAATTCGAAATCAAGAATTTTGGTAAAATTAAATTTTGTCTTGATTTACAAATTGAACATTTGGAAAGTGGAATGTTTATTTATCAACCAACATATACAACAAAAGTTCTAAAAAGATTTTACATGGATAAAGCACATCAATTGAGTATTTCAATGATCGTTTGGTCATTAGATGTTAATAAAGATCACAAGAAGATGATGAAGAATTCCTTAATCCTGAAGTACCATATCTCAGTGCAATTGGTGCATTGATGTATCTTGCTAATAATACACGACTTGATATTGCATTTGCTATCAATTTATTAGCAAGATTTAGTTTTTCACCAATATGACGAAATTGGAATGGAATTAAACAAGTCATTTGATATCTCCAAGGTACAATTGATTTCCAATTATTTTATTCAAATAAAATAACCCAACATTGATAGGTTATGTAGATACTGATTATTTATCTGATACACATAAATCACATTCTCAAACGGGCTATCTATTTACATGTGAAGATACTGTTATATCATGACGTTTTACAAAACAATCTATAACAACTACTTCTTCAAATCATGCTAAAATTATAGCCATTCATAAAGCAAGTCAAGAATGTGTATAGTTAAAATCAGTGATTCATTATATCCAAAAAAGTTGTGGATTATCATCTATAAGAGATATTCCAACTCATTTTTATGAAAATAATGCAACTTACATAACTTAATTACGAGGAGGATATATTAAAGAAGATCGAACAAAACATATTTCACAAAAATTATTCTTTACTCATGAACTCCAAGAAATATGAAATTGATGTGCTATAAATTCGGTCATGTGACAACCTGACAGATATTTTCACGAAGATTTTACTAACTGCAACATTTGAGAAGTTGAGATATAAAATCGGTATACGTCGGTTCAAAGAGTTAAAGGAATCATCTCATCAGGGGAAGTAATAAGTAAACATATAAAATAGTGTATTTTTTTTTCCTTCACTAAATTTTTTTTTTCACTTGATTTTTATCTAGTAAGGTTTTACGAGGCATATTCTTTATGTAATGGACATTCAAGAGAGAGTGTTATGAATTAGTGGAGAATCCATTAATTCCATTAGTGGATATGAATGTTCACCATTAAGAGTTAGTGGAGACACCACTACTATATATTAGTGGAAGATGATTAATTCCACTAATAGAGTTCTTATCCAAATTTGAGAGAAATACCAATTGTGACAGAATTGTTAGAGAAAATTGTAAGAGAAAAGTGTGAAGAAATTTTTGTGCAAATAATAGTCAGAGATAAGATTTATTGTGTGTAGATTATATTCTAACACTGTCAAAATTTCATAACATATTCCTATTTATTTGTCAAAGCAGCTACGTGCATCGGTGTTTCCAGTGATGAAAACAGAAGGGTTATTAATAGATTTAGTCTTAATTTTTTTTTATTTGTAAGTTTGGTCTTTAATATTTATTTTCAAATTTTTTGATCATTTTTTTTAGTAAAGTATTTAATCCGTCCTTTCATCATGTAACCATCAACGTAAAGTAAATGTCTATTTTTAGGTAATAAATGTGTCAATCGAAAAAAATTTAGTGTCAGGTATTAAAAGATTTAAAAATGACAATTTCTTTTACAAGTTTAATGTGTGCAAGTGATAAATACAGTGTAAGATAAGCGTTGTATAATCGACCAAATAGAAATAGAAGAAAGAATATGTAGTACTTCTACTAACTTTGTATGTGTTAGAGTAAAGTTTTGAAATCAAAAAAGTTATTAAATTTATAAATTTATTTTTTAAAAAAATTAATTAAAAATTTTAATTTACTTAAGTTAAATTATTTAATTAATACTATCTTTATTTTTCCTTTTTCACTTTGGAATCTGTATAAATTAATATTATTATTAAAAGAATTACATTTTTTGTTAATAATATTTTCTTATTATTTAAAAATAAAAGTAAAATGCAGAGTTAAGAGTTAATAGTATATAATCTTATATTGAAAATAATAAAATTAATTTGAAAAATTAGTAACCAATTAATGTCATGATTTACTAGAATAATAATCATATTATTAAATTTTGATTTTTTTTATTTTTATAATGACAAATATTTGGGGCAAAAAGAGTTTTTCTATGCATATATTAATTTAGATAAATAAGAATATTTATAATAATTAATTTATATATCAAATTTTTAAAAGATATAAGTATTCTTATTAAGATTTATTTAAGATAATTATATAAATTAAAAAATTAATTATAAATTATGACAGATAAAAAATTAAGAGAGTATATTCTCAATCCAAAATTAAATAGACATATCTCTCTTCTTAATTTAATTATGTTAAAATAAATATTTACTTTTTAAAGATAAAAATATTTTTCTTTAAATTTTTATCAATAACTTCTATCAATCTACTAATAATCAGATGTATAAGTTCATATAAATATAATATTTAATTACTTAAAAATACTATTTATTAAGTAACATATTTTATATTTAATTCATAATTCATTATATATATATATATATATATATATAAATTGACGAATTTAACCTCTAAACTTTGTTTGATTCGCAACTTTGATTTTTAAAAATAAACGCTGACTTTGTATTGACCATCGTGGGCGAAATGACTAAATATTTTATTCGAAATAAGAAAAAGAATAAAAAATTTAAAAATAAATATTATGGACTAAAACCGTTAAATTGTCAAAAAGAAAAGAAAAATGAAAAAGGAAAGAGAAATGCAGCCATAAAATTGCAATTTTTTTTTTAAGTGTTGCAGATTGAGCTAAAGCCACAGGAACAGGAAAAAGCTATAAGCATATGAGCAGTAACTACTCTGTCCGAACTCTTTACAGCAATAACTATAAGCAGACTGAAGCAGAAAAATCTTCCCATTGTCTGGGTGTCACCATATCCTCAATTTGTAGACATCCAAAGTTTATCTTCGCAGGATTGCAGAGAGCTATGGTACATAGTTCTCTTTCGCTACTCTCCGCAATACCACCGTCATCTTCATTTCCATCAAATTGTTCGACCACTGGCTTGGATTGGCCCTCCTCACTATCCTTTCCAACACCACGATTTCTTTCCATCTTCGACCGAAATTCTGGGCATCAGAAACTCAGGTTCAGAGTCTCATCGAAGCAGCAGGTATTAGCTGCAGATAATGGCTCGGCTGAGCAGTTTCTGCAGAACAATTCGATTGCGGATTTCATGAGGTTCATCAGAAGAGGCTGCGTTTCCAAATCTGATGAGGGAGATGGGGGCAGCAGTTCTGAATTACAGACGGCTGTTGTTAGTTATCGAAAGAAGTTTCCTTGGTCTCTTCTTCAACCCTTTCTCCAGGTGAATTGACTGTTGTTTGATGAATTAGCTTTATATGTATCGATATTTGCCTGCTTATTATCTATGTGGGTTTTCAAAAAGCTTTGAATTGTGGTTTCACCTTCAATAAGGCTTTTGGGGTTCGTTATAACCAAGAAAAGAAACAGACTTCACCTTAAATTGGAGGTTCGAATTTGATATTTCCTTTTCTGGTTTGCAGGTTGATTTGGTTTCAACGATACACATTGCGGACAAAGAGTAAGTTTTAACGTCAAGGATTGGGAAAATACTTGTCCCGTCTTGAAATTATTGCTGGCTTTCGGTCTGCATTGTTCCTGTCCATTTCTTGTCTATTTTTAGTTCATTTCTACTCGTTAGTGGTTTTATATTGTGTATTCATCATGAGACATAGCGAGTTGTGATCATAGATATTGTCGTCCCGATTATTTTGCATATTCTGGTGAAAGCATCAGATTGATTGATCTTTCATTACAGGTACTTTGAAACTTTGCAAAAAGAACTTGAATTGTATGATTGTGTTCTTTATGAGATGGTTGCTAGCAGAGAAAGTTTAGAAAGTAGAAGGAATCCTGCTCCTAAAAAGAAACTCAAAGGTTCACGTTCACGGGGATTTAATATTCTAGGATGCATTCAGAGGCAAATGGCTAGACTTCTTATGCTTGATTTCCAGTTAGATTGTCTTGACTACCAAGCTGATAATTGGTACCATGCTGATCTTGACTTTGAAACATTCAAGCTACTTCAGGTAGGATTATCTTTCTTCCTGCTGCACCTGAAGATTATTTTGTTCCGGTATCATTTTATTTTGAGTCACAATGAGGGCATTTCAATGCTCCTTATACAAGGCAAGCTTTCCTGAATCATAAAGTAAATGGATATCTTAATTGTCACTCCCTCTACATTCCACTAAGCTCTTTGCACTGCTTATTTTGTTTCCACCTTTTTGCACTTAGTTTCCTCCCCTCTTTTTTTGGTTGTAGTATTCAGAAGCAGTTGTTTGTCAATCATCTTTGCCTTGAAAACTAACTGCCTGACGTGTTGGTTTCCAGCTGGAAAAAGGTGAGAGTTTTTTTACCTTTGCCAGAGATATGACACTTAGATCAACAAAAGCCATGGTTCAATCTGCATCAATTCCAGAAGATCTAGGTCCTTGGAGATCCAAACTTTTGTGGATGTCTCGTGTGCTACCTATGCCTCTTGTTGGTCTTGTGATTATTGGAAGTGTTTGTGCTGATGTGGGAAACCAGGCATCAGAATATCCTGAATTGGAAGCCTTGTCCAGGCTCGATTTTGGTGCTGCAATGAAGGTCTTCCTGGCAAAGAGGCTAACATCTGAGTAAGTGCTTCTTCTTCTTCTTCTTCTTTTTCTTTTTTTTTTTTTTCAATTTGCATTTGCCAGATACATCCTGTGATTAGACACTTGTTATTAAATGAAAAGTTGTTGTTTTGCATTACTTTGTGTTCTCTATTTATTGTTTATGCAAATGTATGTTAAACTTGTAATCTTTCTTACTGCCTCCCTCCTTCTCTCTCTCATTTGTTGGAACTTTATCTGATTATGTATGTTTTTGTGCTTTTCAGCCTTTGTCTTCTTTAAAAAGTTCAAAATGTTAGACATTATCAAGGACAAAATAGTCTTTTCGTTTGTATGTGCTTCATATGTAGGTATTAACAGAATTGGATATTAGGCATGTCCTAAGTCCTGACATGTCGGGGCCTCAATAAATCTATGTTAGAGATAAATATGTTTTGGAATCTATTTTGTTATCCAATTTCTCATTTTCATTTTTCACCTTCATTATGCATGTATATATGGGCTTATCATGAAAGTTCATTTGAATAAGGTAAAATCTTCTGTAACCACTTGTGAAGGACTGTGCTCTGTAGTGAATGAAATGACTGCCGAACTACAGATTGCTTTTGGAGAAATAGTCATTTCTATATTTTCGCATGTACTTAAACCCTAACTTATGACTCCAAACTGGAATGAAATAGTGAATGGCTTGGTCTCTTATTAAGGTCTTGGTTGTACTATATAGTCAGAAAAGGATGGAGAATCAACATGACCTATTTCAGATTGTAGGTTCATGCAGCTCCAACAAAGGCTCATGGATTTCTTCTGATTTAGTTCAGTAAAACTTTTTCAAGAACATTTTGCATGTAATCATTGAATAGAAAAACAAGCTAACAAAAGGGAGAGACTCGGAGTTATGTATTAAGGCAAAATTGCAAAGAACATGTGAGGCTTGTTTAGCAAGATGCAATTAGACAAGAAAGAGAGTGCTCAACTAGAACTATGGTCAAAAGGATTAATAATATGTAAACAACCGAGCTTGTAATAAATATCTAATAGTAAGATATACAAGCAGCTAAGAGTAAGGAATCTTTATATAGCACAAGGCAGTAAAGATTCCAGAGCTACATAATTTTCAATAACGTGTAAGGTTTCTTCCTATTTTAGAGAGCATATATATCCTGTGTAACTAATGTGTATATCTTCAATGAAGATTAAGTTTTAGAACAGCACCCAAGGAATGACAAAATCCTATAGATATCTGAAATGATGCACGGGATGAAAAGTATGTTAGCAAAACAGCTATAAGTAATACAAAATAATTATTCAATATAGCAAAACAACTATACAAAACGGAGTAAAACCAGAATAAGGAGTAGAAGAAGATGATAATCCGAGACTTGTGTTCAACACAATCTCCTTAAAAAAGATTTGACCCTCTTGTAATTGTGCTCGAGGTTGAAATGATCGTCTGTTCCCAGGATACAACGGATATGATGAAGCAACTAGCACACATTTCTTCACCTGACGAATTAGATCAAACTAGAATACTATATAACATATACAAGTGTAGAGATAAAAAGAGAGAGCTTTTCTGAGTTTTTTTTCCTTCCACCTAAACAGAATAGGAGACACCTATTTATAGACTAGGCAGTGGTGGGATCATGAATATGGCATAGATTATAGATATGAAGGGTTAAAGGTTACAAACTCATTGTAACTCCCACTACCTTCACTATCTCCATAACCTTTTGATAACCACTTCCCTACTACAATAACTCTAGAGGTTTTGGGAAAGCATGGTTAGCAACTCTAGAGATCATGGGTGGTAGGTTATGATATACTTCCCACTTTTTCATCATTTATGAGTGCCCCATTATTAAAATAATTTTTCATTCACCCATCACATGCCGATTTTCAACAAAGTACACAAGCAAAATATGTTTACATTTTGAGTACTTAACTGAAGGAGAGATTTTATGTATACTATGGATATGTTAGATACCTTATATATTTTGCCTTAAGTTATGCAACAGAAATTCAGAAATGAAGTCTCTTTGATTAACTGACTGTCTAGTCCTCAGAGAAAAATATCTTTTCTTTAGAAGTACTGGTCCAAATGCCATTGCCATGTAGGTTCACACAAGTGACAGCTGATGTAGAGGAGAGATCTGTTATTATTGGCGAGAGAAACAGATCTGCGACTGAAGCACTTAGGAGGGCAATTAATGAAGGGCATAATAAAATTGCTATTCTCTATGGTGGTGGGCACATGCCAGACCTGGGACGTCGGCTGCGGGAGGAATTTGACCTTGTCCCCTCTCAGGTGCTGTGGATAACAGCTTGGTCGATCAGAAACCAAAATCTAACAAGCAATTCCCTTCCTTTTTTGAAGACGATGGCAAAAGTCTTGGGCTGGCCATTAAACCGGTATCAGACTCTCGCACTGCTCATCTTTTCATCCGTCCTGGCATTGGATCTCTGGTTTTGGGAACTTTTCTTTGGCACCACTGTAAATTGGGTTTCCCATGTTTTTTCAGACATTTTTCAATATGTTGATAGTGCAAAAGTAATATGATTTATGTTCATGGGTGATTAAGGGATGCTATCGTTCTGCTTCCCTTGTAAATATTGTAGACTATCCTTCTTTGTTATCAGTCCATTGTTGTTAGGACCAAATTATTTAAGAACGACAAAGCTTTTTGAGCGTCTCTTGGGAGTACAGCAGGCTTAAGAAGCTACTTCAGTCGTCCATAAATTTATATAACTATATCCTTGGAGAAGCGATTTGGGGAGAAAAGAAAGTTCAAAGAAAGAACGCCCTTCTTTCCTTTCTCTGGAGTTCATCTAAGAAGAAAATACATAGAAGGGAAAATGGGATAAAATGTGCAAAAGATTCTCTCTCCAAACCTCCTTAATCATGTGTATGGTGTAAAACCACTTTCTTGCATAAAGTTCGAACTTTCAGTGGCTATATGAGCAAATAAATCACCATAGCTTTGTCCATTTTCTTCATTGAATCTAACGTAAACATACGAGCAAAACTTCCTTCCTTGCTCTTCTTCTTTTCTTATCTCTCGCTATTTAACTTTTACCTTGTAAACTACCTAAAAAATATTAATCTTATGCAGCCAGTACAAATTAAGAGTGTGGGCCAGCAGAATTGAGGATAGATTTGACAAATATCAAAACGCAGAAACTTCAACGACGGAATTCTACAAGCAGGAATAATACATAGAACAACTTCTAATAGAACAATACAAGCAAGAGCATTCCAATATTATTTTCCTTTCTGGGATTAGGTTGATTACCTAGTATCATTTCAATTTGTTCCCATTCTCTGATCGAAAATCCCAAGTGTTTAGTTATCATCCATGCTAAGATAAGTAGGTCTTTCTGGTATCAGCGGGATTAGTCTTGTAAGTTTTCAAGTTTCATTTTCCTTTGTGGAAATTAACCGCAGAGCGATGTAGTGTGATTTTGTTCTCGCTCCTCATACAAATGGGACAGAACAAGGATAGTTCCAAATGAGGATGGTTTGGAAAGTAAACATACAAAACAATCAGACAAATAGCAGAGCGGAAAAAGCCAAAAACTGGCCTAGGGTTAGCTATTTCAAACACCGATAGTGTACGTCTAAGACTAAATTAGAGAAAGTAAGAGAGTTTTGAGAAAGAATTTCACTCGTATTCCAAAATTTGAATGGAAATTAGGGGGTTTTACCCTATTTATAGACAAAGTTTTGAAGTCTGGGATGTTCTTGCAACTTGTATAGCGACCTCGACTATTTGCACAACTTGCACGTCCTACATGATTCTAAAACTTTTTAGAGTGTTTTATATAATTCTAAGTTTCTCTACTATTCCATTGTAAAAGTAGCCAAGAACAGGAGAATAAAGGACCAGCATTTTAGCATTCCATGGTAATCTACGGCTTGTCTGTATGGCTACCTCCCTAGAATATATATATATATATATGATTGATAATCGGGAGAAATGCAGTCTTCGAGACTGTCGTGTTGTGATTGTGAGGAGGAGACTCCGGCTCCACCGTGGTATACTGGTGTCAGTCTCCATCTAATCCGACAAGCGGTTGCAGCTGCAATTTCTGGTAAGTCCTTCTTTCCTACAGGTTGCTATTATTGGAGGCTTTGCTGCATCTTCCCTATAATCAAATATTAAGTAGTAACAGAAAAATACAACGAAGTCGCTTTGGCCGAGTGGTTAAGGCGTGTGCCTGCTAAGTACATGGGGTTTCCCCGCGAGAGTTCGAATCTCTCAGGCGACGTGTTGTTTTCATTTTTGTCTATTTTTTTTAAACTACATTTTTCTTCTTCTTTTTCCTTTTTACTACATTTCCTTTTTATAGATTTTCTTTTCATCTTTGTCTTTGTCCGCTTTTTTTTTTTTTTTTTTCACATTTTTGTCTTTTTTTTTAAACTACACTATTCTTTTTCTTTTTCCTTTTTATAGATTTTCTTTTCATCTTTGTCTTTGTCCGCTTTTTTCCCCCATTTTTAAGCTGCTTTTTTTACTACTACATTTTTCTTTTTTTTAAAAATATTCTTCTTCTATTTTACTGCATTTTTCTTGTCTTTTTTTTTAACTACATTTTTCTTTTTACTACATTTCCTTTTTATAGATTTTCTTTCCATCTTTGTCTTTGTCCGCTTTTTTTTTTTTTTTTTCCATTTTTAAGCAGCTTTTTTTTACTACTACATTTTTCTTTTTTTAAAAAAATATTCTTCTTCTATTTTACTGCATTTTTCTTCCACTACTTCTTTACATCAAGTAAACATTTTTTCATTTTTGTCTTTTTTTTAACTACATTTTTCTTCTTCTTTTTCCTTTTTACTACATTTCCTTTTTATAGATTTTCTTTTCATCTTTGTCTTCTTCCGCTTTTTTTTCCCCATTTTTAAGCTGCTTTGTTTTTACTACTGCATTTTTCTTGTCTTTTTTTTTTTTTTTAACTACATCTTTCTTCTACTACTTCTTTACATCAAGTCGCCACATATTAGAGCCGAGTCAAATCAAATTTAAGTTCAAATTCAATTCGAGACTTAAATTTAAATTTGAGTTTGATTTGATAAAAATATTTGAATTTTAAAGTTAATTCAAAATTCAATTAACTAACAATATGGAAAGTTGATATGAGGCTGGAATTCAAATTGTCTAATGCATAATAAAAATATATAAAAAATATATTTTTATATTTATGCATTATTATATATTTATGACAATAATATAATATAATTAATATAATAATATTTAAGTATTAGGATTAACTCAATTTGAGTTTGAATCTAAAAATAATATCCTGTCTTTTATGAATTTTATAAAGTTATTTTCTTTTAAATTATTATTTGTGAAATAAATATTTTATGTAAAATATTATATATATATATATATATATATATTATATTATATTTAATTTGATAAGAAATATTATATTTTTATAAATTATATTCTATAAGAAATAATCTATTCACTCTTTCTCTATATATATATATTATATTTGATAAAAAATATTATATTTAATATATGTTATATTTTATAAAAGTAAGAGGAATTCAAATTGATTAAGTAACTTAAGAAGACAAATCCAATTTTGCTCAATAACCTTTATAATAATTATATAGAACCACCCACAAGTTGTTTGATATTTTACTGGTGGAGCCCACAACTTTTATAAAATTTAGATATTTATATTACTTTATATTTTTCATAATATTATTATATTTTCTAAAATACTCTATAATCTTCTAAAATATTCTAGATTTGGTGAGTCATCTTCCATAAGTTTCCATAAGCTTCTAGAGGATGATGAGTCACCTATTAAATGTTTCTAAATATATTATAAGAAATATTATCTTTTCTATTTAATGAGAAATAATCTGTTTTATATTTGATAAAAAAATTTTATCTAAACGTAAATTCTAAATGTCAAGATGTGATTGAATTGTCTATATTATTTTTCTAAGATTTAAAATAAAAAATCTTTTCAACTTCTTTAATGAATGGTGTAGATTTTAGAATCTTTTCGCCTAAACTTTTCAATGGTTGAGATTAGTTTGGTCATTATGGGTAAAATAGTCATTGAACATGTATAATATTATTTTAACAAAAAATTATTAAAATTATTTATAACTATTAATAACCATATTAATAAATATACACTTATTTATTCTATTATTAACTATTAATAACTATATTAATAATTCATATACAATAATGCCAAAAAACCAATCATATTAATGAATTTGTCAAAATGCATAGAGAATTTAGACAGCTTATAAAACGAAAATTCTATTACAAATGTAATTAGAATACCAATAGGTTGCTTTTGAGTAAGCGTAAAAAAATGTAAGCATTTTGACATACATAAAATATAAAAATAAAAAATAAAATACTACACAACAAGAAAAAAAATAGACATACAGATCAAAAAGACAATAAAAATTAGTCTAAATATATATAGTAAGAGTGAAGAGGGGATAGAAATGTCATAACATATTGTTTCAACAATTTTTAATTTCTTTTTCCTTCAAATATTTTAGAATCTAATGGTTTAAATTTTAGAGCGTTGTAATGAATGAATAAGATTTTATCAAGATTTGTATGGTTGAGATTATTTGGTCGTCATGGTTAGTTTAGTTATTTTATAATATTTTTATTTTTGTTTCTTCCTCTTAGTTTGAATTTTAACAGTTTAGATATAGATTTGTGTGGCTCTGATTTTCCGTAGTGAAAATTCCTACCCAATTCCTAGCCTACCCCTGCATCTCTCACCCTTCCTCTTCCAATGTTTTTCAACTCCCCTTCCCTTTTTCTCTGGCCTCCTCCTTCATTGGCACTTCCCCTTCAACTATATATTCCGTGTTGTCAAACCTGTCTGTTAATCTCCTTAAATTTTCTTCTTGCAACTCGTCTTCATCTTCTTTGTTTTCCTGCGATTTTCTTGTGCTCGTCCTTCCCTTTTTTCCCATGTCGATTGGAAGTTTTAATTTATTTTTTGAAATTTCTGTTTTTGCTAAAACAGAAGCTGCGGAGTTCTTGAAGTTTTGATTTTTCTCTTAAAAATAGAGTCACCACTGGATCTACCAGAGTTTCTACATCTTGCTATTTATTTTGAGTGGTTATTTCTATTATTTTGTTTTCAAAGGAAATAGGGTGTATATTTTAGTTTAGTATATTATTTTAGTTTAGTGGTGTAGTATTGGGTTGAATTTTCATGGGAAGATACTGAACTTTTATATTTGAAGATATTGAAGAAAAGCATAGAAGAAACAACAGAAAAGAAACAAACATGGAGAAAAACTTGTAACAAAGATCCTAACATAAGATTGCTAAACAAGATTCTGTGGATTTGGAGTTTGGTGAGAGTGGTGGCTATTTTCCTATGGTTTTGATGGTGGATCTGGAGTCTGGAGTTTGGTGTTTTGTTTGTCTCTGAGTTTGTAGGATAATGAGGAACTAGGTTTGCTTCAAGTAAGGTGGTCTTTTGTAAACAAGGATGAAAATCTACTAACATGGTTGCAACTCATTAATTTAGCTTTTCATTTTGAAGTGGAGTAGTAGGTGAATGGAATTTCCTAAATTTTTTTGGGTTCAATAGGACTGTTGGTGTTTGGAGAATAAAGGCATTGGAAGAATCAGGTGGCTGGTTGGAGAGAACTACAGTAGAGGACAGGGACATTGTTGTCTGTGCTCATCTGCATGGATGGAAATTCATCTTCCTTAATGATGTGGGGGTAGTTTACTTTTTGCAACCTACTTTGGTTGCATACTTATTTTGAGCAGTTATCTGTAAACTGAATATGTCCTTCTCAACTTCCCAGTTTCAATGCGAACTCCCCGAATCTTACGAAGCTTATCGGAAGCAACATCACAGATGGCATTCTGGGCCTATGTAGTTGTTTCGTCTCTATTTGCCAGATATAATTCGAGCAAAGGTATCTACTATTCTTGTATTTCCTCTTACCTTATAGCTTTGATTGTAATGTGGCCTTAATTTGCTGACTGACACCTTTCTTCTAATATTTGGGTAATGCAGATTAGCATTTGGAAGAAAGCCAATTTGAATTTTCTTTTCTTCCTATTGTGATCTTACCATTTTATTCATTCACCATTTTTTGCATTACTCTGCCAATAACAATGTTTGTTCCAGAGGCAACACTTCCATCATGGGTTGTATGTTACGTCCCTGCCACCATGTCATTTCTTAATATATTACTAGCCCCAAAATCATTCCCCTTTATCGTATCTTATCTTCTCTTTGAAAACACCATGTCAGTTACCAAGTTCAATGCCATGATTTCGGGGTGGAAGTAATTTAGGTTTTCATTTGTGACCATTTTTTGTCCATCTTGCATTGAATCTATTACGCCTTCTCCCTGGAAAATTCAGGTCTTCATGTATGGCTATTTCATGTACTAATTTCACATTTTTACTTGACATTGCTAGGCAATTGTAGATTTTGATGCCACATTGACTAAGTACTGGGTTGATGGGTGTCAAGGACAAAGTAAGTTTTTTGATGATTCCACCTGTAAAATTTATTAGATTTTGTATGCTTGATATCAATTCTGAGAGATAGGAAAGATGTTGATAGTAGTTGGTGCTGAAAAGTTTTTCTCTTTCTGGGGTAAAAGAAACCGAACCTTTGTTAGTGTACCTTTTGCAATGAATGAATGACTTAAGTAGACAAATATCAAAAATATTAAAAAACTTAATAAAAAAAGAAGACCACCATTATAAACGTATATAATATATTTACTGATATATTTAACATATATAATATATAATATATTTGGCTAAATATTTTGTTAGTGCACTTAATTAAGTTTTTTATTAAGTTTTTTTTATAGTTATTTAAGTTTTTCTTGTGGTGATTTTGATTAAAAAAGATTATTGCTTGCTCGCTAGATTTTTTTTTGTTCTGGTGAAATTCTGAGGATATAGTTTGTTAGTTATCCAAACAAGGATAGCCAAATACTATCTTCTATATTTGATAAATGTTGTATAAAAGAGTGGGAACTATTTACTGTTGATAATTTTTCATGTCAAAATGCACCATTAGGCCTTCCTAAGGGCTCAAGTCTGCACAGTAACATTAGAGTAGAAGGCAGAAAAGAACCATCTATTTAGAGGTTGGAGATATGGTCCAAACTAGTGACATTAATCATTAAGAAGTGCAAAGTAGATTGTCACGTCATTACATATTTGGTTGATTATGTTATGGTCAAATAGGAAAATTGATTGCTGGAAGTATATTTTAGGGAGATTACATGGGTTTTCTGGTATCACACGGTCTAATAGGGAAATTAATGTTATTCATCCTCCTCAAAGTCTGATTTTTCAGCACTTGCCTACTTTTGTTTTGCAGCTGTTTTATATACAAATGTTGTATGTGATTTTTAATGTACCAAAACAAATCAAGCCCTTCTCCTATATTTCTTTGTAACTTAAATGTGATGCCTCTTCTTCTCTTGTTACCAGGTGTTTAGGAAAAAACTTCATAGATCTTTTAAAAATGTCAGGATTGTATCCAATCGCATGAGATTTTATCAGAATGGCCAGCTATTGGCATTTAAAGGTATTGCTATTTTTACTTCTATTGCTTTTGGTTAGAGCTGTGTTCCACTAGTTGCACAAGATGATGATTAAATTTTTATTGTTTTAAAGATCTTGTTCGTTTTCCTTTTTACTTGAGAGTGCATTAAGGTTTTTGAAAGTAGAAATGTATTCTACTATCTATGTAAGATGGCAAAAAGTCTCTTGTTGTTTCAACTAACTTTTTCTCTTTCTTTTTACTTGAAACTGCATTGAAGTTTTTGAAAGTAAAATCTGGCATATGAATATCCGTCTTCAATTTGACATTTAAAAGTTACAACTGTACTTACCGTACATTATCTCAACAGGCATATGAATAGGAATGTTCCTTTTTAAAACAACGGACAGAATCTCCACGCATAGTGCGGAGATGCCAACTAGTTACATCTATTAGCACTATTTGAAGGTATAAAATGGAAAAAATCATCAAAACGAAAGCATGTTAGGAAAACGAAAAATTTACCTCTGTGATTGAATGGTCCTCTTCGCACTGGTGTAGATATCTGTATAAGGATATTTGAGGCTAGTGGATCACGTCCCTGCAAACGTCTATTGCATCTTATCCACGCGAAGCTTTTGATATTCCGAAATGGTGCTCGTAGCACAGCTGGTGAAGGCTTAAAGGTTGGGTTTTAATAAGCCTTGAAGGCTTGGTCGAAATGGATTTTCTTTCTGTGAATTAAAATGAACTACGAAGAGCTATTTTTTTCTTTGCTTTTCTTTTGTCAATGAAAGCTCATAGAACTGCAAAAACTTCAGCTCACCTTCAATTTCTTTTTCATCCATTTGAATCCATCCTCGAGAGAAAAGACATTTGCGCGCAAACAGAAAGTATGGATGCTTTCTGTTATCCTGCACGCGAAACAATATGGATTTCATCCCGTGTTGTTTTTTATTTTTTATTTTAATTAATTAATTAATTTTTTTGTAATTTTATTTTATCCATTGGTCTTATTCATTGGGCTACATAAAATTATTTATTCTTGGGTTTGAACATCCATAAATAATAAATCTCAATTATTTATTTTCTGGACATTATTAAATAATCTAATAAATAATTAACAAACCCAAATAGACCGATATAAAATTTCATACATTTTATCTAATTTATATCCAGATTAATTTTCTAAATTATTCAATTTGGGCCTTGGGTCCTGAATAATTAATTAACCAATTAAACTAGATAAAATAAATACTCTCTTTCGAACCTTTTATTTTATTTTAATCCAATAATAAATTAGACAAATAAAATAAAAATCTATAGTTATCAAGACCAATTTCTTAACCTAAATCTTTCATGATTTAAGGGCCATTTCGGGGACCAAAAGATACATCGCATTGGCTACTAAAATGACCAAAATACTCATGCCTTATAAATAGTTATATTTTGCATTTTAAATATTTTCTAATATCACCATAAAAAAATATTGACTCTAAGGACAATGCTGCGTTAGTAAAGTCTTCGATCTACATGTGTATAAATAGCTATATTTTGCATTTTAAATATTTCTTAATATTACCATAAGGAAATATTGACTCTAAGGACAATGCTACATTAGCAAAGTCTTCGATCTATAAGTGTAATGACTAAAATACCCCTCTACGCATTGTCGTGTAATTAGAGAGGAAGAGTGTATTAACACTTTTCTAATATACATCTACCATCCTTAAACCTCTAGTCTAATGATCCACAACTCCTGGAATGTTTTCACTTTTCAAGGGAGCTACCATAAAGTAAACATCCAAATCATATTCCCTAGGGCCCTATATAATTAGATAATTTGAATAGTCACAAGGGGCGATATAGTGTAGAAGTTATCTTGTACAAGTCTGTCTTAACTAATTAGTCATATATACCCAACACACAAGTATATCGGTACTACGAAAGAACCTCAATTACAGTATATTAAAGTATATGTTTCTAGTTTCGTCAAACTACCAATTCATACTCAAGCGGTAGAGTATTAGTCCACGCTGTAACAGTAATAGTGTGAGTTTCTTTTAAATAGTACTTTTACAAACTACTATTACAGGTCATTTTCTACGTATTCGAAATACGTTCATTCTATGAAGTGAGTGAATTACTCACTGACTAAAGGTAAGTCATCCCCCATTTAGAATTCATAACACAATAACCTATACATGATGAGATTCTCATTCTCATCAATTGGTTAAGAATAAATATTTATGTGTTAAGTAGCCTATGATCCATATCTTACTGCGAAAGATTACCATTCACATGGATCACTTATTTAAACATAATGGGTCATTTTCAAACGAAAATTGTGAACAAATAAAATATAAATTTACAGACAAATTTTGAGAATAAATTATTTTATTAATAAATTCGATAATTACATCAGATAAACTAGTCTAGAGGGCATATATTCCAACAATCTCTCACTTGCACTCTAAGACTAAGAAAGTCCGTAGATGCCCACCCCTATGTCGTCTAAGTATCTCTTAACCAAAGGTTTGGTGAAGGGATCTGTTAGATTGTTTTCCGATGCTATCTGTTCCACCACGATTTTCCGTCTTTGAATGAAATCCCGGATCAGGTGGTACTTCCTCTGGATGTGCTTCTCCTTCTTGTGGTTCTTGTGATTGCGAGATTACTTCAGAGTTCTTGCAATACACCACAATCAGTCTGTCCATGTATGGTAGAACTCTAAGTTTTGAAAGGAACTTCTGGAGCCAAATTGCTACCTTGGACGTTTCCGAAGTTGCCACATACTCAACTTCTATGGTTGAGTCAGTAATATAGGATTGTTTGATACTCCTCCATGAAACAACTTCTCCAGACAAGGTGAAAACATATCCACTAGTGGATTTTTTCTCATCCTTATCTACCTGAAAATCTGAGTTTGTGTATCCAGTAGGAACTAAGTCGTCAACCCTGTAAACCAGCATATAATATTTTATACCATTGAGGTACTTAAGAATATGTTTTATAGCTTGCCAATGAGCTTTCTCAGGGTTTGATTGATATTTGCTAACTAAGCCTACAACAAAACAAATATCTAGCCTAGTGTACAGCATGGTGTACATGAGACTTCTCACAGTCGAAGCGTAGGAAATCCTACTTATCCTATCTTTTTCCTCTTGAGACTTTGGACAGTCGTTAGAACAAAAAGATAACCCATGTCTGTAAGGGATCAGAGCTCCCATGCATGAGTTCATACCAAACTTGACCAGCACCTTGTCAATGTATGTCGTTTGGGATAATTCTAACATTCTCTACTTCCTATTTCTAAGAAGTTTAATCCTGATAATGTAACTGGCTTCTCCCAAATCCTTCATATTAAATTGACTAGACAGTCAAACCTTAGTAGATGATAATGTCCCTACATCATCCCCAATGAGTAGAATGCCATCCACATATAGGACAAGAAAAATCACATTTATTCCTTCCAATTTCCTGTACACGCATGGTTCATTATCGTTTTGAATGAACCTATAAGACTTCACAGTCTCGTTAAAACGAATGTTCCATATTCTAGATGTCTTCTTAAATCCATAAATAGACTTCTTAAACTTGCAGACCATATGTTCCTACCCTTTAACAATAAAACCTTCGTTAAGATGGCCATTAAGAAATGCTGTCTTGACATCCATCTGTCATATCTCATAGTCGTAATGATATGTAATGGCAAGGAGGATATGGATGGACTTAAGCATGGTTATCGGGAAAAACGTTTCATCATAATCGATTCTTTCTTTCTGAGTATACCCTTTTACCACAAGCCTAACTTTGAAGGTTTCCACATTCCCATCCGCTCCCCTTTTCCTCTTATATAGTCACTTACATCCAATGAGTTTTATCCCATCAGGTAAAGCTACAAGATTCCAAACCTGATTGAAGTATATAGACTCAATCTCGACTTTCATTATTTCATGCCATAAATTTGTATCGGCGTCAGCAATAGCTTCTTCGTATCTAGTGGAATTTTGTTCCTGATGATCAGAGACCAGCTCGAAAGCTTCTCTTGTCTTTCTTTTTGGAACTCTAGATATCCTTTCTCTACGATGAAGCTCCATTTGTACAAGTTCTTGAGGTTATGCCTCTTCTTGTTCTATAATTGGGTCTGAAGAAGTTGATTCCAAAGATAACTTCTCAACGAGTTCCAACCTTGTTGAACTTTTAGTCGAAATACTTTGATCATCCTCCAAGTATCTAGTATTAGTACATACTAGTACTTTCTGCTCCTTGTGATGATAAAAGTAACTTCATTTTGTCCATTTTGGATACCCAATAAAGTAGCATAATTTTGATATTGGCTTTAGCTTGTCTCCCTTGATCAGTACATAAGTTGGACAACCCCATATTCTGAGATGATTTAGACTTGGTTTATGCCCAGTCCACATCTCATAGGGTGTCCTAGGTACTTACTTGGAAGGCACCAAGTTCAGAATGTATGCCACTATTTCTAAAACACATCCCTAAAAAGAGACCGGAAGAGTAACATGAGACATCATGCTTCGAACCATTTCCATTAATGTCTTGTTCCATCTCTCAGCTACTCCATTATATTGGGGTGTACCCGACACAGAGAGTTATGATACTATTCCATGATGTACCATATAATCCTTAAACTCACCGATGAGGTATTCTCCACCGCGATCCAATCGTAATGTTTTGATCAGTTTACCTGTCCGACACTTCACTTCAGCCTTAAACTCTTTGAACTTGTCAAAAGAGTCAGACTTGCACCTCATCAGTAGACATAACCAAACATTGTATAATCATCCATGAAAGTGATGAAGTACTAAAAGCCCCCTCTAGCTTGAGTAAACAAAGGACCACACACATCAGTATGAATAAGACACAATATTTTCTTAATTCTATCAGCCTTTTGGGTAAACAATCTTTTGGTCATTTTTCCTATAAGGCAGGATTCACACTGAGACCAACTTTTCAATCTTAATGAGCCCAAGGGCCCATCATGGATTAACCTCTGAATCCTGATTGAGTTAATATGGCCCAACCTTATATGCCAAAGATATGAGTCATTGACATTGGTATTTCTCTTTTTACTTAAAGGTTTAAATTGAGTATTATTTATTTGATTATTTATAGGATTTAAAAAAAAAAAAGTTTTCATACATGTGCCCTATACATAAAACTTCACCATTTCTACTGATAGTAATACCAGAATGGAAAGAAGCAGAATATCCATAATTCATTAGTTTTGCAACTGAAATCAAATTCTATTTAAAATCAGGTACATATAAAATATCCTTTAATACAACTACTTTATTACAATAAAAAACAAGATCCAACTCTCTCACTGCAAGGGCCTCTACTCGTGCTCCATTTCCTACTCGTAGTCTATATTCGCCCTTCTGAAGTCTTCTTATCTTTCTAAACCCCTATAAGGACTTACAGATATGATCAGTGGCACTAGAATCAACAATCCAAGTGGAAGTTGATCCAACAATTGAAATAGACTCTAGATAGAGAACAATACTGGTAGGGTTTTTCTTGGCCTGAAGTTCTGGACACTCATTTTTTCAGTGTCTCTTCTGCCCGCATTTGAAGCATTTACCTTTGGGCTTGTTGGGTTGGGCCTGTGCGTTTCCTTTTTTTTCTTGAACTTTCTGGGTTTGAGCTCAATTCTAGAAGAAAAAGTCCTAACAATTATAACCTCGGACTGGCTCTTTATGACCTTCTCTGCCACCTAGAGCTCTTTTATTAACTCAGTTAAAGTTATGATTAATTTGTTCATGTTGTAGTTCAACTTGAATTGAGTAAAAAAGACCGACAGAGATTCAAGAACCATGTCCACTTGGCTCTCGGGGTCAATCACAGCCCCTAAGACTTCCACTTCCTCGAAAGCCGCAATCATTTTGAGTATATACTCCCTGACTGATGCTCCCTTAGCCATCTTAATATTTATGATCGTCCTAAGAGCTTCTTACCTTGCGGGGTCGGCTTTTATCGGTGAACATCATGGCTAATGATTGGCTAATATCATATGCAGTGGCCATGTGCTCGTGTTTTGACTGGAGCACATTAGATATGGAGGCCAACATGTAGCAACGAGCCATTTCGTTGGCCTTCTTTCATGCTTTTTCAGTCTCGTGCTCGTCAACGGTGGAACCCTCCTCGATAACAGGGCGGGTTTTAAAGAAGACATACTTATACTCCTCATCAGTGAGTATTATGTCCAAATTCTTTTTTCAATCCATATAATTTGGATCCGTTAGCTTATTTTCATGGATAATAACGGCCAAATGACTGAAAGAACTTCCACCAACTATTTCTGAAAAAATTGAAAATAAAAAAAAATTAATTTGTGAAAAATAAAATAATTTGTGACTTTATCCTTATATTAAATCCGATAATAGTTAACCCTATCACTATTATCTTTAATATGATTAATTTGGCTCTTAGAAAAACTGACATAACTTCTTGAGAAGATTAATAGTATTCTAAACTAAGTGTATTAACTACCACAAATTAATTTCCCTTCGAGGTAATGATTTAGAAAATAATTCCATCGTGAGATGATTGTTTCTTCTCATTTCCTATGGACATTCCTCGCACTATAACCTCCAACGTGGGTTGGTCGATTATAACACGTGTCCCGAGTTATTAATTAAATCTATTCATTAGTTCTAGATCCTCGTGGTATCCCCATTCTATACGGGTTCACTCCCAATGTGACACGAGAGGACTCGCGATCTCTAATAAGGATCGTGATAGAAGCCGTGGGGCTGTTGGAACCCCTCTCACACTTAATATTTTAAAATAAGGATTTTTTTTAAAAAAAATATATTTTGAAATTTTCAATTAAGTTTTCTTTTAATTCAAAATAAAATATCTAAACCCATAAAAATTTATATGTCAAGGTTTATACCATTTAAGAAATTTTTTCATGGATTAATTTTATTTAAGTTAAGAAATTTAATAATTTCAAAATTTTCCAATAAAACTTTCGAGAGATTTTGATCTCAAGTTTAATTTGACAAAAATAATTTTTCTTGTTAAAATTCAATCAAAATGATTTTCTATTTTAATTCATAAAAATATCTAAATCCAATATATTTTCTATGTCAAGGATAAAATCATTTGAGAAAATATCCAAGAATTAATTTTTGTCCGAATTAAAATTAACCATTTGATTTAAGAAAAATATTTTTTTTTTGGTAAAAAATTCCCAAAGACTTTGGTCTTTGAGAAAACGCGCACATAGAGTATAAAAAGAAATAAGTATGCTAGAAAACTGTAAATATTTTCATACTTTTCTATTCTTTTAACATAAGTGTCCAAATAATAGAATTAAACATATTAATTAATTAATAGTTTTGTTTAATCCTAAAATTTCCTTTACTATTATTTTTCATTCAAAATATTCAAAGAATATTAACTATTATAATGAAAATAATTTCGCCTGATATAGAACCAAAAGAAAAAAAAAATTCATGTTGGGTCCATGCACTCGCTACACTGGATCACAGCCCATGGGAGAACCCATGAGTTGGATCCATGCCAGCCCACATGCGCGGTCAAATTGTTGACCGCACAGCTGAATTGCAATTGCGAAATCACAATTGCAATTCCTCACTGAAGACAACAGTGAGGAATGCTTCCTCACCAAAGGAGAGCTCACGCGGCTCCTCTCACATAAACACAGCTCGACTTGGCTTCTTGGCTCGGCTGCTATAGTAGCTTCTTCTCCAGAAAAAAGCTCTGCGATTTCTTTGTATTTTTTCACTATTTTCACTCAAAAATCATCCAAGCAACCGCCTATACCCTTAAAAAATATTGGGCTTACACGATGTCTATGAAAGCAATCAAAATACATTGTTCCTATACTTTCACTCGCGAAACTTACAGTGAAACTACGCATACCAGTAAATATGAAGGATCACAAATTTTAACCAAAACAAATATTTTCTTGTTTTTGTTAAGCCTAACATGCTTCCTACATTTGCCAAACCATGGCTCTGATACTAATTGAAGGCTTAAAATAGTAAAAATCATCAAAATGAAAGCATGATAGGAAAATAAAAAATTTATCTCTGTGATTAAATGGCCTTTTTCGTACTGGTATAAATGTCTGTATAAGGATATTTAAGACCAGTGGATTACGTCCTTACAAACGTCTATTGCGTCTCATCCACACGAAACTTTTGATCTTTCGAAATGATTCTGTAGCACAACCGGTGAAGGCTTAAAGGTTAGGTTTTGTTAAGCCTTGAAGGCTTGGTCGAAATGGGTTTTCTTTCTGTGAATCAAAATGAACTACGGAGAGCTATTTTTTTCTTTGTTTTTCTTCTATCAATGAAAGTTCACAGAACTGCAAAAACTTCAACTCACCTTCAATTTTTTTTTTCATCCATTTGAATCCATCTCCGAGAGAGAAGACATTTGCGTATAAACAGAAAGCATCCATACTTTCTGTTATGCTGCACGCGAAAAAACACGGGTTCCATCCCGTATTGTTTTTTATTTTTAATTAATTAATTAAATAAATTATTTATTTATTTTTTAAAATTTTATTTTATTTTATTTTATAATTTTATTTTACCTTTGGTCTTATTCATCGAGCCCGATAAAATTATTTATTCTTGGGCTTGAACACCCATAAATAATAAATCTCAATTATTTATTTTTTAGGCTTTATTAAACAGTCCAATAAATAATTAACAAATCCAAATAGAGCAATATAAAATTTCATACCTTCTATCTAATTTATATCTAGATTAATTTTCTAATTATTCAATCTGGGCCATAAGTCCTGAATAATTAATTAACCAATTAAACTAGATAAAACAAATACTCTCTCTCAGACATTTTATTTTATTCTAATCCAATAATAAATTAGACAAATAAAATAAAAACCCATAATTATCAAGACCAATTGCTTAACCCAAATCTTTCATGACTTAAAAGTCATTCCGGGGACTAAAAGACACATTGCCTTGGTTACTAAAATGACTAAAATACCCCATGCTATATAAATAACTATATTTTGCATTTAAAATGTTTTTTAATATCATCATAAGAAAATATTGACTCCAATGACAATGCTGCGTTAGCAAAATCTTCGACTTACAGGTGTAATGACTAAAATACCCCTCTACGCATCGCCGTGCAATTAGAGAGGAAGTGTGCACTAACATCACTCTAATAGATATCTACCATCCTTAAACCTCTAGTCCAATGATCCACGAGTCCTAGAATGTTTTGACTTTTCAAGAGAGCTATCTTAAAGTAAATATCCAAAACATGTGTCTCCAGGGCCGTGAATAATTATATCATTTGAACAGTTACAAGGGGCGATATAGCGTAGAAACTATCTTGTACAAGTCTGTCTTAACTAATTAGTCACATATACTCAACATATAAATATATTGGTTCTACGAAGGAACCTCAATTACAGTATATCAAAGTATATGCTTTTAACTTCGTCAAACTACCAACTCATATTCAAGCGGTAGAGTATTAGTCCACGCTGTAGCAGTAATAGTTTGGGTTTCTTTTAAATAGTATTTTTAGAAACTACTATTACAGGTCTTGTTCTACGTATTCGAAATACACTCATGCCATGAAGTGAGTGGACTACTCATTGACTAAAGGTAAGCCATTCTCTATTTGAAATTCATAATACAATAAACTATACATGATGAGATTCTCATTCTCATCAATCGGTTAAGAACAAATATTTATGTGTTAAGTAACTCGTGATCCATACCTTATTGTGAAAAATCACCATTCACATGGATTACTTACTTAAACACAATGGATCTTTTTCAAACGAAAATCGTGTACAAATAAAATGTAAATTCACAAATAAATTTTGAAAATAATTTTTTTTATTAATAAATTTGATAATTATATTAGATAAACTAGTTTAAAGAGCATATATTCCAACACTATTAGCATTACTACTACTATTAACATTGTTTACTATTATTATTTTTATTACATCAAAACTATTTTAGTATTCACTACTATGATTATAATTATTATACAACAACAACAAACTAAGCCTTAATCCCAAGTAACTTGGGATCGGCTACTATGATTATAATAATTATGATTATAATTATTATATTAAATATTATTATCATTTCCATCATTACTATTGCTATTATTATAAATATTATTTTACTATTACTACATTATTAATATTATACTATTATTATTACATATAAGTACTATTAGTTTTATTATTATTATTATTATTATTATTATTATTATTATTATTATTATTATTATTATTATTATTATTATTATTATTATTATTATTATTATAGGAAGAGAATTTTAGTTTGGACAAGTAACCTTTAAGCTTTAATATAGATAAGATGAGGGTGGTCTAATTCATTAATTATGATTTGACCACCTTAGATCAAGTTTGACTTTGCTTTGACCATTTCATTTTCTATAATATTCTAAAAGTTTTCAAAATATTTTATAAGTTTCTAAAGGTTTCTAGGAGTGATGAGTCATCTTCCATGTGTTCCTATCATATTCCATAACTTCTTACCTAAGTATATTAGATAAGCATATGACTTAAGCGCTTACTTAAGACTCCTGTATAAAGCTTCCTCCATAAGCCTCCTAAAACCACTATAAATAGAAGAGAATAAGAGAAGAGAGAAGGAGGACCAAAATTAAGGCGGAAGAGGAAAAGAAAAGAAGAAAGAAAGGAAGAAAGGAAAAGAAAAGAAAGAAAGAGAGACAAATTCGGAAATAAAAGAAGGAGAGGAAGAACAAAGAAAAGAAAATAGAAAGAGGGAAAGAAACCAAAAGAAGAAGAAGAGAAAGAAGAAAAAAGAGGGATAGAAAATAAGGAGAAAGAAGAGACAGAAAAGAAAAGAAGAAAATAGAACTTTGAAAGATTGATTTGCTTGAAGATTATATAAGAAAACGAGGCTCTATTGTAAAAGTTGGTAATTAGAGTACACAATGGAAGTATGATGGTGAAAAAAATTATTATTAATTTGTATTGTTGAAGATATATTGTAAAAAACTTGACCAAGATGTACTTTCAAAGTTATGATCAATTGAATAACATACTCATTGATAGTTTTAGAATGATTTTGCAATGTTAAATTTATTAGTCTATTATAAAAATCTCTTGTCTGATAAATCAGATGGGGTGATATTCTACGAAGACATGACCCACTAGAACTAGATATATATGGTGTTACAGAATTTGAGTTCAACTATTCAAAAAAGTCTTGAATCGAGAACATTCTCTTCAATTTAATACTAGTTTTGTCTTTGTTTTTGCAATTTAATAATTTTTGTATCAATAATTTATTTATTTTTATTGTTATCTTATTTCTAGATTCTTTTTAATGCTTTCTTTTTTCTTTTTAAATTTTACACTTTAAAAAAAAAGTTTGGAAGCATTGAAGCCTTTCATGATAAGAATTTTAAATTATACTCCCTTCATCTACTGAAATTGATATACTTATTATATTAGAATATTTTAAAATAAAAATTTTTAGTAAATTATATTTTATAAAAAAGTAAATTATTTTTAAAATTTTGTATTTGACATAAAATGTTCACTCGTTCATACATTTTTCACATTATATTATATTATATTATAATTTTTACATAAAATTTCATATTAAATCAAATATTATTAATTTTAATAAAACAGAAGAAGTAAAAACTAAGGGAGATAAATCTACACCTCTCTATTCTAATTTCGTACTCTCATAAATCTCATTTTCAATTGTTAAAAAAAAAACCTGAAAGCTTTATTGATATAACACAATGTACTTGCTATCTGTTTCTTCTTCCAAACAAGTAAAGGTAACGTTCAGGATGCTTGTTGGGGATGGGTTATTTTTTACCAGTTAAAAGTTCATGTAATTTTGTACAGTATTAATCTTTTTTTTTTTTGTAAATCGCTCAAATTTCTTCTTTAAAATTTTATTTCAATACCAACGATACATTTTTTAATTAAAAGTTTTACAAAAATCAGGAGTTTAAATGCAAAAATCCCGATTTTGGATCATCGCCATTTTTGCTTTGGACGAAGTAATGCCCTATTATCTCCGTTCTTGATGAATGTTTTGTGAATGGAATAATTACTCTTTCCCTTTCTTCTTTGTCTTCCTACCCATTTTATCTCTGTCACTGTCCTCTTCTTCACAGTGCCTTGCAAGGGCTTGGCCAGATCGGAGCTCCGGCTTCTTCCGGAGCTCTTGTTCCTGGTCAACGCTCTTTTTTTTTTTTTTCATTTTTATTGTGCACCCAGCCATTTTATTTTCCAAACCACAACTCTCTTCTTTTTGTGGTATGTTTTCTTTACTCCAAAAAACAGAGGTAATGTCCTATTAGTACAAACCAGCGGCAAGAGCAGTGGTTTATTAATTTGATGGTTTTCATCTTTCGAGCCGTCTCTTTCTATGTTAGTATAGGATGTTGTGTGTGTTTCCATAATTCCATGTTTCTTTGGGCTGAGTCCTACCATAGTTTGTTTTGCACCTATCCAAAGGAAGGAAATATTTAAATAGTCTTGATCTTTGAAGATTAACATATTAAAATTTTAAAATACATGCAATTTTTATTTTCTAACTATAATACATTTTGCTCATTTAATGCCCTTCGTATAATTAAAAAGCCAAAGTATACACTCAATTTTTTAAGTTTGGTAAACATCACAATTTTGGTGAACACAAAGCTAAGTGAGCTATGTGCATGTTAGATGTCTCTTAACAAAAGAAGTTTCCACTTCCAAAATAATCTCATTTGACATTTGCATTTATAATCTAGAAGTCGCATAAGATTTTTGCTTCACAATCTTTAAAATGCACGTAATAATAAGTTAAAAAAAATTAAATTAATTAGAAGCGTTCTTTTACAAAGGGTTAGAACTTGACTTCCATTAACACTAGGTTGATATCCCGTGCATTGCATGAGTTATTATATTATTAAAATTTAATGTATTAATATTAAATATATATTATTAATTAATTTAATTAGTTAAGATTTTAAAATAAATTTAGATAGTATTTAAAAAATCACGCATTTCAATGTATTGATATTAAATATATATATATATATATATAGAGTATTTAAAGAATTACACATTTTAATATATTAATTTAGATAATATTTAAAGAATCACACATTTTAATGTATTAATATTAAATACATATAATTTATTAATTAATTTAATTAATTAAGATTTTAAATAAATTTAAATATAATTTTTATTTTTAAAAAAATCATTTAACCACGTGTCGCCTTATGATGTTTCCACGTGTCGTAATGGTATGCTTCATCTTTGACTTATATATATATATATATATATATATATATATATATATATATATATATATATATATTTCCTTCCCTCCTACACATTAAAAAAACAAAAAAAAAAAAAACATTAGAAATGCATGGAGCCCTAAGCAATTCGATGTGCAAAAGTAATTCCAAATCCAGGGGAGATGAATGTTGGATTAGAACTAAGGATTTAGTTACCATATATCCCTCAAACTGCTGGGATTACAGAAGCTGTTTGAGCATTTACTTCGGTTATCTGTTACTCCATTTTGGATAAGACATCTTTGCTGAGACGGAAGTGCTCTCTGCTAAAGTGAGAGTTCTTCGCAAACGTGTCAGTCTTGCCTTCAAATATGCTTCTTTTCCCACTTACTTCCTTCGCTTGCATTCTCACAGCAGAGTCAGCACTTGGGACGTGTGTATTTGTAGGTAGCTTCTTTGTTTAGGTAATCCAATACCAAAGAGGCTAAATCATAAATGCATTATACTAGCAATTAATTGTCTTCATCTGAGCTGCCCACAGAAGATTTGAGCACACTAAATACAGAAAATGGAAGCAGATGCAGGTGGAATAGCCATGGAAACCACTGAATCTCAGAGCGGCCCATCGTCTCCCCAAAGGTCCGGCCGTCTCAACAAGTATGCACTGGGATGTGCCGTTCTTGCCTCCACCAATTCCATTCTCTTGGGTTATGGTAATGCCATTTTCTCAAGCACTGTCTCATTTTTCATTTTATTTTTTGGGGGCATTGTTAGAGCTGCACCTCCTTCCTGCAGTTGCCAATCTCTCCCCATTCTTAGGCTTGACTAGTTGCCCATTTGTGTAGATATTGGAGTGATGAGCGGTGCCGTACTATACATAAAGGATAATCTCAAGATTTCATCAGTACAGGAGGAAATCTTGGTCGGTTCATTGAACGTATGTTCTTTAATTGGATCATTTGCCTCTGGTAAGACGTCTGATTGGATAGGAAGGCGTTATACAATTGTACTGGCCGCAGCAACATTCTTCATTGGTGCACTCTTAATGGGATTTGCACCATCTTTCCCTTTTCTCATGGTCGGAAGGGTCATTGCTGGAATCGGTGTTGGCTATTCCCTCATGATAGCTCCGGTATACACCGCTGAGGTATCACCGTCAATGACGCGTGGTTTCCTGACATCACTCCCTGAAGTGTTCATCAACATTGGTATCCTCCTCGGTTACATATTCAACTATGCACTATCAGGTCTTCCACAACACATTAACTGGAGGCTAATGCTTGGCTTCGCTGCTTTACCGGCTATTGCAATTGCCCTTGGGGTCATGATTATGCCGGAGTCACCTCGGTGGCTGGTTATGAAGGGCAAGGTAACCGAAGCCAAAAAAGTTCTGATGAAAACGTCCGATAACGAAGAAGAAGCCGTTGCAAGACTAAACGAAATTACGAAAGCTGCTTCGCTAATGGTTAAAAGTCCTGCTGTCACCCCGGGATCAGAGAATCCTGCTTCAAGCAATTGGCACGGACAAGGGGTCTGGAAGGAGCTTCTGAGGCCTACTCCACCAATTCGCCGGATTCTTATTGCTGCCATTGGAATCAACTTCTTCATGCAAGCCTCCGGAAATGATGCAGTGGTGTATTATACGCCGGAGGTGTTTAAGTCGGCCGGAATTCGAAACCGGAAAGGGCTTGTTGGGGTTACAGTCATAATGGGGATAGCCAAGACATCCTGTGTGTTGGTTTCGGCCTTTTTCTTGGATGACTATGGAAGAAGGCCTCTATTGTTGTTGGGCACAACAGGGATGGCCGTTTCTTTAGCTGGGCTCGGGCTTGGGTCAATGTTCTTGGAACGTTCTCATCACAAACCCACATGGGCAATAGCCTTATGTGTGCTTGCTGTTTGTGCTGATGTCTCATTCTTTTCCATTGGGCTTGGGCCAATTACATGGGTCTACTCTTGTGAGATTTTTCCATTGAGGTTAAGGGCCCAAGGTTCAAGTCTGGCTGTGTCCGTGAACAGATTAGTGAGTGGAACCGTCTCGATGACATTTCTTAGCATTTCGAAGAAGATAACATTTGGGGGTATGTTTTTTGTGCTGTCGGGAATAATGGTTTTTGCGACAATTTTCTTCTATTTCTTCTTGCCTGAAACCAAAGGGAAGAGCCTAGAGGAGATAGGGGAGATATTCGAGGATAAAAATACACACAATTTTGATGAAATGAGTGAAAGATAGTTTGGTCAATCTTAGAAAATAGCAGCTCCGCAGTTGATTTAGTCGCTCTTGGTATGAAATGTTTGAAGAAACATCGTCGCCCATTCTCTCAATGTATTAAAAATGGGGTTGCATATAAACTTTGAAAAGATAATTCTTCTAGATCAAATGTTCCGAAGTTTACTCATTATGACTGTATAATTTACAAAAAGCAGAAACAAAATCAAGATTTTTAGGTTGGAAATTAGAGGCCTTAATTTCATGAAAACTTGAAATTCTTTTGATTTATGGGTCAATGCTTGAAATCTGCATCTGTTCATTATGACTGTATATGCTCATGGAGTAAAGCAGTAACTCTGTGACCGTAAGAACTGAACAGTCTGAACTCCACTGGTAGAAAATTCAGAAATCACAGTACGATTGTAATGAACAGTCCATGGGAGAATTTGACTATTAAATGGACAGAAAGAAAACCCATGAAAAATGCGGATTGGTCAGTGCCTCTGACAGTGCCGGAGACTGTTTCCTATCCTGTTTCCACTGAACAAGAAGTCGAACATACGCTACTCCAACAGCCTTCTCACCTTTGCCAATTTGATTGTCCTGCATGGAGCTACTGTTTTTGAAAATATTTTTAAGGCATTGATTATGTTTTTTTTTTCTTTTACTTTTTCCTTTTTGGTTTTCTCCAATCAAAATGCATGAACATATGAGTAAAGTGGTTGATGAGTAACATGCAAATTTTGAATCATATTCTGGTGCTCCTGCAGTAAAAAGACATAATCATGGTAATCTGAATATGGAGTTTATGAGGAAATCAAATTGGTACAGACAATGTTTAAGACAAAGTCATTTGAAAAGTGAGATACACAAACCCTTGTCAATGCACACTATATAAGCTGAAGAGATGATTTTGTGGGAGAAAGTTCTGATATTTCAGAGCCAATTTTGTCACACGCAAAAAAGCATCAAATCAAAGCAAAAAAAAAAAAAAAAAAAACGTGGAAGTCAGGAAATCTATGTCTAAGGGCAAGGGTTTGTGGTTGTCTCGGAGCTAAGTTCAACTTTGAAAAGCTGAAACTGTCGTAGCAAATCTGTCTCTTTGCTCCTGGTAGGACTATAGTACGTCGATTAAAGACCAATACGGAAGGTCTCTGTTGTGTTTTTGTGTTCTTGGAAGTTTTCAAGTTTTCAAGATTCTCTTGACATTGTATACAGCTTTTGGAAGTGTATTCAACTTTTAACTTTGAAGCACTACGAAGTTTTGGTCATCTATGGTTGTGAAGGCAGCAGATATTTGGACTCGATTACAGTATAATCTCCATGGAAGCTCGAAGAAGACATGAGGAATGAGACAAGAATCTCTATAAAAATTAGTATAGCAAAGAAAGCATTGGTAAATATGATTATTCTTAAGTAGTTAATTACTCAAGATTCTGTGGAAAACTAACAAGATTGGTAAATGAGGTTCTATATGTCAACTTTGCTGATATGAAATTTTTTGGGAACTCTCCTTATGAGGGTATCTACAATTCTAGTTTCAAAGACCTAATTTTATGCAAGAAAAACATAGATAACGTCAGGTAAATATAAGAAAAATGATAAATATCTTAATAAAAAATCATGAAGTCTTTAATTCTGTTTTAATCCTACTCCTCTAGATAAATTTGAATTCTATAGCTACTCTCGTGTACTCATATTTCCAATCAAGTCACCACAAATAATTTTGTCATTGATTTCTTTATTATTCTAAAATCTTGAATAATTAAGTTAAAGCATTTAAAAGAAAAAAGAAACAGTTTGCAACACTGCATCGTCATCAAACCAAAATCATTGTAGATAGAGTTGGAAATACTTTATTTAAATTAGGGATTCATGATTAAGAAAGCTTCATTTGCAAAATTAACCTTTTAATTTACTTATTTTTTGGTCAAACTTGCTTTTAATTATTTATTCTAAGCATTTCAGTTCACTTGCTTCCTTCGAGCATTGTACTAAAATTCCACCATTAATGCCACTAGATCAAGAATGTCTTCTTTTCCAGGGCATCAACGCGCATTGTATATGGATCATAAAAAGGGGCATATAGAATCCACATATTCTGCCCAAATTGGTTAATCATTGTCTCATTATTTGAATCACAGAGCAAAACCCTACTCCTCAAACCTAGCTTGGCACAATTCAGATTCTTCATTGTTGACAGTTCGAATTTGAATTGAGGGTCATTGAGATCTCCTATTCACCAAAACTTCCAACTTCCATGGTCCCCCTTCCCACTTTCTAATCTGAGCTACTGCGTATTAATAGACTCTGTAGAGTCTGTAGGTGTTTGATCAATGGCTAATGCATAATAGGAAATTACACTGTAACCTGACTGCACAAGCCAGAGACTATACTGCCTCTGCGAGGAAGATTGAGGGCAGTGAGTGGTCAGTAGTGGAGTAGTGCACCAATCTCGATTGCATGTACAATTAATTATAATTATATATATATACAGTTTAAAATGATATTATTTTATTTAAAAAATTAGATAGTATATATGACTTATTTTGAAATATTTGATTTTTTTTCTTTTTAATTACAGCTATCAATTTGAAAAAGTTTATGTTAATGTTTTTTAAATATCAAAATATGATATCCAAACTTTTTGTACATTGAAAATCTTGAATCTCAATATTATCGATAAAAAACTAATATGGAGAAAGTTAAATCATAAATTTTGATGCTTCTATATATCTTTTGTATTATACTTTTAGCTATCTATTATTAGTTCAAAACAATTAATACAAGTGTCTTTGTGGTATCCATTTCAATATTATGCAATATGTGCCATGTTCCATTGTTCAATTAGTTGTAGAGAAATTTTATATTAAGGCAAACCTCTCATTTAATTAATAAGTGTAAAAACAAAATGTTGAAACCAATTAAATAGACTTTGTTGTCCAATTCAAAGTTGAAATGTTGGGATGGGAACAAGAAAGAAGACGAAAACAGCAAAAAGTGGTATTATCACATTTATTATTATGTGGATCAGAAGAGTGGTATTTTTATATATTACAGGCATACAGCTTTGTGAACTGTACGCATATAGTATTAGGATTCCTCCACTATCTACGCCACATTCTTCTCTACAGCCTCCTTTCTCCTATACCTTTCTGTCTCTCATCTGCATTTCCTAATGGAAAATCATTTCAAACTGAGAATCTCTCGCATGTTCAAATCATCATTTGGCTCATGCATGTCCAAGAACATCACTGACGTGATTGAGACACCTGCTTTGCTCTCTGAGAATCAGAATCAGAATCGTCAAAACCACCACAACCAGCAATTGATCGAGCTTTACTCTCCGAAGCCTCGTTCTTTTCCTTCCATGTGCAGGCCCAGATGGCCTGAAAACTTTCAGACGGAGCAAGGCTGTGTTGTGAGCAAGAGCTTGTTTCCCAGAAGTAAGGTAACAGAGAGGAGATCACTTCTTCTGGCGGCTGATTTTGTGGAAGGTCAGAAGTGTCCGCCTGCTTCGCCTGTTTCCCCTCTCAACATTTACTCTGAATCCAAGCCGAAAGTGAAAAGGAATGAAAAGACCATTAACAAGAGGATTCGAGCTCGCTCGAGTACCAACAGCTGCGGCATTCATGAGTTTCCTGCTTGCAGCTACAATGGCTTGTTCAGCAGCGATGATGAAAACGAAGATGAAGACGATAAGACAACGTTTTTCTCTTCAAGATCACTCTCCTCTGATTCTTCCGAGTCCTTCCGACGGTGGAAAGCCTGTCGGAGCAACAACGCTGCTAAGAATCCTCGAAGGAGAGCTGCAAGACACGAGTTCGAGACAGGTCCAATGCCATTAGAATCGAAAGTGAAGGACAGCTTTGCAATAGTGAAGCGTTCAAGTGATCCATACAGTGATTTCAGGACATCCATGGTGGAAATGATTATTGAAAAGCAGATTTTTTCTGGCAAGGATCTTGAGAACTTGTTGCAGTGTTTTTTGTCCCTCAACTCCAATCATCATAATAAAATTATCATACAAGTATTCACTGAGATTTGGGAAGCTCTCTTCTCCAAGTGGTCGTAGAAAAGAAGGTTACTTTGTTAACCCTATTTCCTTTCCTATGTATGCATATGCAATGACAAAGTAGTTAGTCTCTGCTGACTGTTATGAACTAGTCTTCTGCTAACTGTTATGAATTATGTTAAAATGGATTAGAAATCATCGTTCTCCTCATCTTCTTAATTAGGTTTTTCAGTTTCAATTTCTCGTCAATTTCAGGATAATTTCTGTTCATGTACGCGGTGCATGATTGTATCAACTTTGATGCTAGAAGGGGGTGTGTTCAAACTTCTCTTTCTTGTTTGTTTGTTTGTCTTTCGAGCTCCTTTTAGATTTTGACAAGAAAATGCAATTGGGAAAGAAAGAATAGGTTAAAAGAAGAGAAAAGGTAGGAGTCTTACAATTCCTTTGAAAAGGTGGAGGAATGGCAAAAATGGGCACGGGAAAGCCAAACTTAAAAACCTAAGGAAAAAGTATTAAAAGAGAAACAAAAGATGACAAAATCTTCCAGTGAATGTTTAAGGTATTCACTTTTGAGATCGGCCTGTAAGACTTGAGCGCCCTTGATATGATGATGGTGATTGAAACGACGTTGGAATGATGGTTTGTTTGTTCTTGCAGATGATGCTATTGAATATGCCAAAAGCTTGTACTGCTATTATAATATTAATTTCTTTTGAGAAAAAATAAGATTGGACTTTGAAGTCCTTTTTTGAAATTTGCACCAAACGAATGGAAAGAGTCTTCCTCTATTTCTTCACAAGAGTAGCTTGGAAACTACTAATCCATCAATTTTGAGCTTTTAAGTAGGTGCAGCTTTCTTTTTTCCTTTTTTTTCCTTTTCTTTTTATGTGATAAAAAATTAATCTCAAAATCTCTCCAATTATAATTTAAATATTTGAGTAAAAATGTGTTTTAGATTGTTTATGGGAGTGGTTGGCTTTTTTCCCCTCCTTGAACGATGCAGTAAATCTAACCAAAAAAAAAAAAAAAAAGCCGATGCAATAATGGGAAGAAATTCCTGCCTATTCAACATGCGAAGAGGTGGCCCTCAAAATTTTATACTAATAGAATTGAAGAATAGGAAAAATTTGTATCCACAAATGAATAAATTCCATTCCCATTAAAATAATGGCACTACCACAAATAGTCAAATCTACAAGCGGCCCAAAGTATGGTTACCAAAATTGTCGGCCAAAAAAAAAATATAAATGATTCATCTGCTGTCACCTTATGATTGGTTTCCTTGCTGAGGACAAAAGTATCAGAAAACTCAAGCATGGTGTATTGTTGTTGGTACACAATAGAGACAAAGTGCTATGTCATTTGCTTGTGTTGTTTAACCAAGAAAATAAAAATGTGCTAAGTGTTAGGTGCATCGCCATTTTCACAAGAGGTGCAGCACAAATCTTTTGTCATTTTAAGGGATTCAAGATTAATATCAGCATTATACAACATAGCATTGGACAAACCACTCTTGTAATCTACTGTCAGATTTCACAGTCTAATGAAATCTCATTGTCTCGTTTTTTCTGCGAACAAGAGGACAGAAAGAGAAACATGGATTTAAACCAGAGTTATGTCTTGATTCTTGGATGCATAACTCTAATCAATCTCTTTTTACCAGAAAGGAAAAGGAAGAGACGGAATAAAAATGTTATTGCTGTGTGCCAGTTCCATAACCAGAGAAATGTGACAGCCTTGAAAGGGACTGCTCATTTACGAAGATTACATGAGAAAACGTAGACATATGTCGACATGGTCCAATGAAGAGTAGGGCAGTAGAGTAGTGGTCTTGGATATTTACCGGCAAGAGTCGAAAAGAACAGAGAAACAAACGAGAATATGGTAAGGTGCTGGTTTCGGTTTGGGAGGGAATTCGAGACTTTGCTGCATTTGTGATATCTGAATGATGCATCTGACGAGGAAAGCTACAAGATGGCCTGAGAAATAAAAAACACGTGAGAGGTATACTTCATATTCGGGAGGCTTCCAAATCCAAGCCCCGTTCTCCTCTGTGGTGCCTGAGAATACATTCTATAACAGCCCTTTCCAATTAAATGAAATGGATTTTTTCAGATCAACATGAACAAAGGGAATGCAATTTAAAGAATGTCTGATCAAGCGAGGAGGACCAGGACGATATTTTTAGCCTCACTCATTTATTGTCGCGTTTTTTGGGTCGTCGAGCCTCGCTGTTCCCTCTGTTGCTTGGCAGGCGGTGCATATTACTCGGTTCACATGTGCACCAGGAGAAGGGTTAGGCTGTAGGCCTTTTGTTAAACAGTTGGGCTGCATTTTTTTTTCTCTTTTATGGGTTTAGGGTTTGGGAAAGGACTGCAATGTTTTCATTCACATGTAGGTTTGTTTGGCAACCAACTTTTCCCAATTCAAAATTTTGTTTCAATTTAAAATAATATTTATTTAAATATTTTTATTTTTAAAAAAATTATCATATACTCATACTACACCATATTTATTTTTTTTAATCTCACTTGAACCTTATCTTAACTCTAAATATTTAATAATTTTTTATTACATTCAAACAAATTTATCTCAATCTAATCCCTATTCGCTTCCATTCAAAACTTCCTTTGTATGATACAAGCATCAAATTCGCACAATGAACAAAACAAGTTTTAATATCAATAGTCATTTCCTCAAAAACTACATCTTGTTAAATACTCATTCTGTTTTAAAATACTTGTCAATCTAATACATAACACATAGATTAAAAAATTACTAAAACTTAAATAATTATAATAAAAAATAATTATTATATTTCTAAATAAAAATAAATATTCATTAATTATTTTTCTTGATATATTCATTTATTATTCTTTATTTTATTTCTTCTATCTCTCACTCTTCGTCGTTTTTTGCGTCATTTCCGCCATACTTTCTGACCACCACAAATCTAACTCCTACCTCCTGGATTTTCTCAGACAACCATGAACGTCAGTTGGAGAGCTTGTCTTTTTCCATTGAATAGCTTCTCTGCATATTTGGGAAAGCACCAGGTGTGGACAAATTGGTTGAGCGCTCTTGGTTTTTTCCATCAACGATTCACTCAAATTAGTTGAGGGCTTTTGGTTTTCCTTCCTCTACCTGTAGAGCGGTAAACGAATTTGCGAACAAAATTTCATTTTAACTCGTTTGTATTCAAATAAGACTTGTTCATTTAATAAACGAACAATTCGAATATGAATTCAAACTCAAATAATAAACGAATCAACTTTAACATATTCACGAATATATTCGAACGTTCGCGAACATATCATATATTTTTTTAAATTAATTAATTAAATTAATTATATTTTATACTATTAAGATTTATTCTTAATAAATCTTATATTATAATTATAATTATAATATTAATAATATTATATATTTATTGAATATTATAATATTCAATTGTTTTAATTAAAATTTGAATTATTATTTTTATAAATTTTAAAATAAAAATATAACATAAACAAACTCGAACAATTTAAACTCGAACGTTAATTAAACTCGAACTTAAACGAATTCAAATATTATTAAACAATAATCGAACAAATTTGAACACGAACTCGAATAATAAACGAACGAAATCGAACAATGTTCAATTATATTTGAACTCAAGCCCGAAGATATGATATTCGATTCATTCGTATTCGAATACAGTTGTATTTACTTGGTAACTTTTCGTTTCCTATGTTCAAAAATATGCTGCGCCCCAAATATTCAACCGCCAAGTTTTTTAAGATGAATTTTTTAATTAAGTTTCCCACCAAAATATTTTCAATTTAGTGGTACTAGTACTATTAATTCTTGAATGACAATTTTCTGAACTAGGAAATTGAAAGATATGACACCAACACAAAGTAATCGGGTGCCCCTATCTGATATAGATCTCAATATTGACTTGGTTCATTTTGATTCTGATAATAGAAATCGGAAGCAAGAGGAGGTGGTAAATTTAAGGCCAAATTGTCCACTATTTGGAAGGAGTACATCAAGAAACCATGTTTTCAATACTTTACAATTGGATTTGAACAGTGAACCACTTCCAGAGGAAATTCCAGAATAATGGTATGACCTGTCCCCTCTTTTACAATTTATTACAATGTTTTCTACAATTTAGCCTATTTTATTATTAGTGGAGCATAAATTTAAATATTTATGATTGTTTAAAGAAACTATAGTGCCATGTTAGCCTATTTTATTTTCATAAGTGCCCAGTTATGATACATTAGAGTAGATCGAATATTTTATGATCTAGATATTTGATTTGAACCAAATCTGAGCTAATCTTTTCAATGAGCTAATCGCTTATTGGAGTAACATTTTTATTTTCAAATTGTCTTTTTGAAGTAGATGATATTATTAATGATGTTGATGATGACAATGTGAATGAGGAATTGCCACATGGAGAAGCAAATCATAAAGTAACACGAGAATTAAAAGAAGATGAACGAAAAGCATTATATCAAATGCTTTTACATAAAAGTGTGGATGGAAGATTGAGTAAAAGAGTGAAGGATATGATAGCATCTCAATATAAAGTATCATTGCTTACAATAGATCGCATTTGGAAAAAAGAGTCAATTTGGTGATGTATCTAATAAAAAAAAAAAGTTGGTCGTAAAAGAAATCAGATTGACTTGGCTCGGTTTCTTGAGATCCCTACTCGACAACAAACAACTATTAGGTCCATTGCTTTCAATATGACTGCGAACAAGACCAATGTAATAAGGTATTTACAAGAAGGTGTTATACGACGTCATTCAAATGCAATCAAGCCTTTATTGACTGAAGAAAACAAAAGATCTAGATTGTAATTTTGCATGTCAATGCTAGAAGAATGCAGTATACTTCATGATCCTATTTTTTTGGGAATGTATAACATTGTTTATATAGATGAGAAGTGATTTTACATGACCAAGAAATGTGAGACCTACTACTTGCTGCCAAAAGAAGAAGATCCAATGCGGACATTTGAAAGAATGAATTTTATTGGGAAAGTTATGTTCCTAACTGCTATAGCACGTCCAAGGTTTGATGAAGAAGGAAATTAAACTTTTTCGGACAAAATTGGCATATATCCTTTTGTTAAACGAGAGCCAGCTAAAAGGAAGAGTTGCAATAGAGTTGCAGGGACAATGGAAACAAAAGCACTCACCTCAGTGAAGAAAGAAGATGTACGATTGATGTTCTTAGAAAAAATGTTGCCTGCGATAAAGGAAAAATGGCCAAAACAGAATATAAGATCTCCAATAATTATACAACTGGGCAATGCTAGGACACACATTGATTCGAATCATGAGGAATTTTGGCGAGCAGCTAAGGAAGCTGGATTTGATATTCGTTTGATGTTCTAACCACCAAATTCACCAAATTTGATTATTCTAGATTTGGGGTTTTTTAGAGCCATACAGTCATTACATTTTCAGAAGGCACCAAAAACTGTGGATGATCTTATTAATGCTCACTACAAGAAAAAAGGACATTAGCGACAGACATTATCCATCGTTGATCCCTCAGTGACCAAATTCACTGAGGGATTAGCGATGGATATGTTCGTCGCTGAAAAACTCCTCGTTAATACTGATGGATAGATAATCCCTCGCAGATTACGACAAATTGCGGAGGGAAAAAACAACCAAGTCAACTAATTAGGATGTTCAAATCTATCGAGGAGATTGTGACGGATAAAATTTTGAGGGAGTGTCCGTTGGTAATCCCTGGTAAATTTTCCAGGGATTTCCGACAACCATATAATTAGATAAAGTTTTGTGATCTATCATCCTTGGGAAATTCGTCGGTAATTATTGATGGATTAGCGACGGGAAAAAAAAATACAAGGGCCAACTTTTTTGTTTTCCGTCAGTAATCCTTTATAAGTTTACAAGGGATTACCAACGAATATTTAATTATTAAAATTTTAAAAATTTTGCCCCTCGGTGATATCTCGAAATTTAGCGACGAATCACCGATGGTTTTTCCTTCGTCCATCAGTGATCCATAGCAGTTTATTTCTTTTTGTCCATATTTCCCTCAGTAATCCCTTGCTGTTTGCGAGGGATTACTGAGGGATTATTTGCTTTTATTTTTAATATTAAATTATAATTTTTGTAAAATTATGAGTATAAATTAATAAAAAATCGTAAACAAGGCATCATAATATATTAAACAAATAATAAATAAATAGAATCACAATAAAACTATTAAACAATAGAATATATGAATCTGAAATATTTATTAAAAAATACATAAATCGAAAGAAAACGTCCTATGTAGCCATGGCAGGAGGAGCAGGAGTTGAAGGTGGTAGGGGAGGATCCCTCGGGCCAGGCGGATGAGGATGTGGATCCAGTGGACTAACGTAAAGTCGTCGTCATCACTAAAGTCATCCCGAGCATCATCCTCATCAGTCTCTCGCCCAATGGATATCGAAGGCAGAGGTATATTTATTGTTTTTGCCACCATCATCATCCACCGTCTCACACACCCGGTTCTTGGTCCAGTATAAGTTAAATATGTCCTGAAATTGCTGTGTTATCTCCTGCTTCGCTAGTTGTACGGCCTTTGAGACTTGTCTATGGATGTCGGCAGCATCAAATGTAGGAGAAGAAGTAGGCAAAGGAGAACAAACACTGGGCTGCTCTAATCTTGGTCGGACATGAGAAGACTTTGAACTTAGCCCGTATACACAACCCTTCTTAAATCCCTCCTATGCCTCAACAAAAGCAGCCTGCTCATCCAGAATCCTAATTTCTTAGCTCACAGGACCGGATGAGGAGTCAGGCTAGGAATAGCGAGCTCTAATCACCTCAATGTTTTTCTAAAATTGGGTATTTAAGCATAAATGTTAGAGTAAAAGACATCTATAACGTAACCATTGTTATTGAACACAAAATATTCAAATCTCTTACCAGTCTTTTGTTAGGAAATATGTTCTCTTAGACTATATTTCTGATGTAAACTTCGAATATTTTAATAAAAGAATTTATCTTCGGGATTTGTTTGTGAATTTACATTTTATTTGTGCACAATTACATTTTGAGAAGACCCATTGTGTTTAAATAAGTGATCTATATAAATGGTGGTCTTTCACAGTAAGGTATGGATCACGGGTTACTTAACACATAAACATTTGTTCTTAACCGATTGATGAGAATGAGAATCTTATCATGTCTAGGTTATTGTATTATGAATTCCAAATGAGGAATGACTTACCTTTAGCCAGTGAGTAATTCACTCACTTCATGACATAAGTGAATATGACCTGTAGTAGTGGTTTCTTAAAGTACTATATAGGAGAAACCTAAACTACTATTGCTACAGCGTAGACTAGTACTCTACGACTTGAGTATGAGTTGGTGGTCTGATGAAGTTGGAAGCATATACTTTGATATGCTTTAGTTGATGTTCTATCATAGGACCAATATACTTGCATCTTAGGTATATGTGACTAGTTAGTTAAGACAGACTTATACAAGATAGTTTCTTTACTATATCGCCCATTGTGATTGTCTGAATGATCTAAATATCCAGGGCCCTGAAAAACATGACTTGGATGTTTACTTCAGGGTAGCTCTCTTAGAAAGCGGAAACAATCCAGAAAGTCATGGATCATTGGACTAGAAGCCTAAGGATGGTAGATGTCATTTAGAGAGGTGTTAGTACATTTCTTTCTCTCTAATACACGGCGATGTATGGAGGAGTATTTTAGTCATTTCACCTGTAGGTTGGAGACTTTGCTAACGCGTCATTATCCTTAGGGTCAATATTTTCTTATGGTGATATTAGGAAACATTTAAAATGCAAAATACAGTTATTTATATGGTAAGGGTATTTTGGTCATTTTAGTAGCCAATGCAGTGTGTCTTTTGGTCCCCAGTATAGACCGTAAGTCCTAATTATATACAGGATAATGAATTGGTCTTAAATTAAATTAAATAAAATTTATTTTATTTAAATAGCCTGATTTAATTATTGGGTTAGAATAAAATAAAGGTCTACAAAGAGAGAGAATTAATTAAATTAGTTTGGTGGGTTAATTAATTATTCAAGGCTTTGACCTAGTTTGAATAATTAAATATTGACTTAGGACTAAACTAATATAATCTTGTTAATTGGACTAGTTTATTTGGGCTGAAAAATTAATTATTTATTGGGCTATTTATTTGGTTTTGATTAGAATAATTAATTGGGTTCAAGAGGTTAAACTAAAAGTCCAATGGGCCAAATTAAAAATCCAGTTTAACCTAAGGTTTTATTTAGGTTAAACTGGAGGAAAAAGAAGTACGTTTTTTTTTTCCTTCTTCTCTGAGAAAGAAAAATAGACGGCCTCTTTTCTCTCTGGAAAAAATTCCTTAGTCTTGTGAGTTGTTCACCAAACGTGAATTAGGCAAATCATATACTGGAAGATTGAAAGGGAATTTGGCGTTCATATACATGCACAGACACAGCAGGAGGCTTGCAGGAATCGCACCAGAGGTTTCCACCAGCACACTTACCCCAATTCTACATATTCCGGTCCAGCCAGCTTTTAGAACAAGAAGAGGTAAATTTTTTTTTTTCCTCTCGGAGCCCGGTCAGGCCGGGACTGGCGTAGGCTCTGGTCTGGAACTACTGCTGCGTTTTTTTCTTGTTCTTCGGTTGGTTTTCGCTGTGATTTGCTTGCTATTTAAATCTTCATCTTTGCCTGGAGCGATTTGAAACTAACTTACCCTTCTTAGGGTCTGTTTGAAAAATGTGAGTGTTCATGAAAAGATCCACCCACAAAAATCTCTCCCTAGTCGCTCAACGCTTCATATAGGAATAAAATATAATATAATTTATTTGAAATTAATAAAAATAAGAATTTAAAATTTATTGAACATTTTCACATACCATCTGGGCCTCGTGCTCTATGAAGGATATAGAACCACCTATGTGGGATGGCCCAACAAGAGATCTGTTTCGCTTTACAGTGGAAGAGACACACTTCCACCTATCGGAAGCCCCCTGCTCCTGTAGAGTAGCCCAATGCTCTGGTGCAATCCATGGTGGGTAGCTAGTGGTGTACTTCCTACGAGCATTGGCTAGGTTGTCCGAGATTCTAGCACTGCACTTCTTCTCCTAATTCTTGTGGATTTGTGCACTGTGCTCCTCCTGCCAACAATATGTATTTTGTCGATATTAAAATACAATATAATAATGTTATGAGGATTTTGTATATCACAACTTCAATCATTAATTTTTAATTTAATATATAAAGTTGTAATTACAACATTAAATATTGCGAACGTCTAGAACCAAGCATCCTGCACATCTCAAGGAATGTCAGAAAAGGTAGGCTAACGCTTCGAGATAGTGTCGTTGGAAGATATTAGAAATCTCCCTAACAACTTGTACTGAGTGTGTAAACTCGGACCAATTATTATACAGTTGACTATATACATTAAATTGTATTCTTAAATATAATAAATTCATGCTTGTCGTGCTCAGTACTCAACAAAAAGGAAAGGCAAACATATTTCGAGATTAGTGAAGTAATGATGCATGTTAGGATATCGAAATAAGTATTATACACTAACGGAATATCATAATTCACTAACATAATTCTTGGATTTGGTTCTTTTCCAATTAAATTTTTCTTATTTTCTTTGCATGCCATCTCATGTTGCTAATGTCATGTTAAAATTTATTATTATCATTTTTTAAATTTAGATACTTTTTTGCTTATAAGGAATATAATTCTTGGCTATAAAGATCCTAGTGTCTATTGAGGCAACAAAATGTATGTTAACCTACAAAATATACTTACACAGAACCAACATAATCCATTATTAGAATGAGTCAAAGTGCATGGACCATGGTTATATATCTACATAGCCAGCCTAGAAATGACAAAATGCTTAGAAACCTAGAGGCAGACTTGTTATTGGCTAATGTTCTCAAATACCTTTCTGTATATGACAAGAAAGCATGAGAGAGAGTTCATGTTCCAACAATGGACAATTAGCATAAAAACACCATACCAAGAAATATGAATTCAAATGTTTTCAAACAAGTTGTATTTCTTTATTCCTCAACACTTAATTTTAGTATGTTTCTCCTGTCTATCTACCCAAAACAAGAAGACAAACTTCCTATTCATGGCAGCAACTTTGCAAAAAAAGATATTCAAGTGTATTTTGCTACAAGATATTTTTGCCAAACTCAAAACTCCAAGCACAATTTTCAGAAGTTCCCTAGAAACAATGAAGAACATCAGTACCGCTGGCCTATATAACCCATAAGAATTGTCATCAAATTGAAGTTAGAAACACTCAGTCTTAGAGATTTAGATAAAATTTCAAACATAAAGAAAGCAGGGCTAATTAAAATTGGAAGAAAAGAGACAGCTATTTTGGCTTGTTCATGATTCTACATAGGACTAATAAAGGAACAATTCTTAGTTTTTACTTGACAAGAAATTTAAAATGACAATAGGACACTTTCTAGATAGAATTAAATCAATGTCTCAAAGATGGAGAGAAAATTTTCAGAAATTTGAAACTAATCACATTCATTAATTTTAGAACAAAAAATAGGTTCATTCTTTATTGCCAGAGAATTTGGTTTTCTAGAAGGAAGGGGCCCAGGGCACACTAAAGACGTTACTGGACTTCCCTTTATTTTAGCTAGCGACACTAAATCTACTTTGAATGTGATTTAAAGTAGAAGGAAGGGGCCCAAGGCACACTAAAGACGTTACTGGACTTCTCTTTATTTTAGCTAGTGACACTAAATCTACTTTGAAGTAGTCTTTATATCTTGTACAATGATATCAATAGAATTTAGAGGAGGGATAAACAACCAAAATATCAGTAGAATTTCTTTTGGACCTATAGATTATATTACTGAAAGTCAACCAAAATGTTAATTTTTTTCTCTACTTATTATAATACAGTCACTATTTAAAATTTCTAGATTTCTGTAATTAATTATCCCCCCAAGATCACAATGCCTTGTGAAATTGACATTGGGCCAAGGATTTGTGTCAAAGTTAATTGGTGCTAAGAATGTTGACATTTTGTTTTGTAACTTTGGAAATGCTAAATTGTTGTAAATCTACCTTTATGAACCAAGAAGCAGAACTCAATACCACATTTTCTTTATTCAGTTTACCTATAGTGAACAATCTGTTGAAACTTCCATAATGGTTGGCAGAGAAGCAAATAATGGTGGAAAATTAATAGCTACAACATAGAGTTGCAATCTAGAAGAACAGTATTCTTTCCACTACTATATTTATTATTATAGAGACTGTTCAATAAGAATATACAATTAGCAATCAACATCTAGTCAACAAATTGATGTGTTCCATGTGCCATAAAAATGAGTATCTTCACTTAATCATAGGTCATGAGAGAAGCAGACAAAACTCGAGTATAACTTTTATGACACCTAATTCTTTTTCCTCGACAAATTCCCTATCTCTAGAGGAAACGCTTTAGGTACACTCATAAAAAATATGAGCATCTATATATATGTTGCTGCAAGAAACCTTTATAATATGGTCAGATATAGAACTGTGGCATTTAAAAGGAATGCATCTTATTCTGTTTTTAGATCTTGAAATTCAAAATTCCTTTCTCGTAAAAGTTTGAATGTTTTGTTTCAATTACTGAAGGTTAAGGAATACTTCTTAGATCAATAATAACCAAAGAAGCTGTGTTTGAATTCGTTTTCTGGTGTGAAATGATGCCAGCATTGAGGTTTCACAAGTTTACCAATCTAAAGGGCTAAGAAGTTTCTTGGTTTTCTATTTTTGAAAATTTTCTACAATTCTAGAAAAATTTTCCAGCAAAGTTCATGTATTCGTAAGCATAAAAAAAAAGGGTTTCTTAATTCAATTCTTTAAGAAAACTAAAACAATGCATAGACAAGAGGCGAAACATAGAGTCCTCAAGACCTATCATCTTACAAAACAGGTAACAGAATTTTCCCCTCTTTCCATTTTAATTTGTCTGTAGTTTATGTGAATTAAGGTTGGACTGCATGGAAGTGTTTGAATATTTGTAACCTCTTTCTTACTAAATTTCTTATACACTTATTTGCTTACAAATGGTAGAGGATTTGAAGACGTGGTATTTACTTGATCATGGTCACTCCATCACATATTTTGGTCTTCTCCTACTTAAATATTGATTCAATGTTTTTTTATTCCAGACTCTGTGTTTCTCAGGACACTAGATTCTAGCATTAAGCACAACATAATTGTTATTAAGAAACTGAAGCAAATCAATAAGGTGCAGTGAGAAGGATTGATAGATGAGCTGCGAAGTGTCAATTTAAGTAAGTTTGTTAGTGAAGCAGTCAACACTATTTATGATGCAAAGCTTAGAGCTGCGGTTCAGGAAACAATATTTTTTTATCCAATTAATTAATGGACAATACCATCAATTCTTTAGTTGTAAACTTTTTGCTAGCCTTTTCTTTTATTTAAATTTATGTATTTATTATGTGATAAGTTACAATCTGCTTGCCTACTGATTGGAAATATGGATATGAATTTTTTAAAATTATTCTATTGGACAAGGAATTAATATTCAACTTCAAGCTTCTTTCATGCATAAGCTGTGGGTAGACATTGTCATAATAAATTATATGAAGTTGGAAACTGTGTTAGTACGTATACAAGCAATTTTTATGACCAACATATTGCTTTTCTTCTTTTGTTTTGCTTTCTTTCTTTTGTTTTTTCGTTCTTTTCTATCCATAGTTTCTGGACTTGCTAAGATTGCCATATTTTTGTCCCTTTTTAAAAGCTCACTTTGATGATGTATAATTTTGTTATGTTATTCTATTTTTTAAAAATATATAATCTCTTGAAAATGTCTGAAATCAGTTTGCATGATACTGAATATGCCTTTCTACACCTTCGGTATCCTAAGTTTTAAATATGTAGGATTAATTTACATAGATGTACAAAAGTTGTTCTCATTGGGCGAGTTGCAACTGTTTCAATAGACTTCGAGTAAATGGGAGTATAAATTCATATAGCATAATTATTTTTTTTTAAAATTTCACTTGGAGTTTATGAATGGATGTTAGGGGCGGAGGATTTATATCATTAGAAAATATGATCTTCCTTGCAAAGAAATACTCGGTATGTACTTTCATACGGATGACTTGCTATTGAACTAACTAGAGTTTGCATTAGTTTATTTGGCCTATTCCTTTTTCTTTTTAACTTTTTGGAATGTTAGTAAATCATGGAAATTTTGATGAATATGCATGCTACTGATACTTAGTAAATTTATTGGAAGGAAAAGTCTAATTCTAGAAACTTTCCAAAAATTACCCAACTATTGGTAAATAAATTCATTGTTCACAGGAACCTATAAAATAACACTTAACCCAGGAATTAAACTAAGAAAGTTACACGTTACATGTTAAATCAATAAAGGTACAGCTCGAAATAGACAAGGCACAAAGATCAAATAAAGCAAGTTTCATAATGAACAAAAAGACCATCACCCAGGTCTACTAGGAGCCACCACCCAGGCTTGCTGGAAGCCACCACCCAGGCTCACTGGATAAAAATAAGAGATACTTACGAGTCACCAACAGGCTCAATTAAAAAACGAGTGTCTGTAGCCTCAGATCTTGACTAAGTAGATGCTGCTGGAATGTTCAGTGCTAACCTCGACGCCCCAGCCTTTGTTGGCAGGTCAATTGTGAAGAGAGAGGCGGTGTCCGGAAACGACAAGCGAGGAAGTTGGCCCGATGAAGGTGTCTGCTCCTCCGTGCTAGAATCTAGACATCTAGATCTTCTAATGTCATATCTGTAAAATGTGAAGAGATGTATAAGTTAACGTAATATGAATATAACAAATATTTATTAATGATATTGTATACAAGAACTAAATGATATGTAATAGAAGAGGAGTCAAGTATTTAAAATATAGATTTATAAATCACACGTGTAATGATTTGCATGGCGAGATAATATGATTTGCAGAATTTTTATACCCAATAGGGCACAAAGCCAAATGATTCTCTAATTAACCAACTACACAATTCATCCCACCTATTCTAATTTTTTGTCATTTGATATGCAACCTCTTCATCCTTAGTTGTGGAAGAGCCCGTGGACCATTCATCTTCCTTATCATCACCTTCGGACTCTCGCATCCTTGACACTTGAAGAAGCCTCTTCATGGACGTCAACAACTTCCCGCCCTCCAGATTCATGTGTTAGGAGTTCAATTTGTATATCTGTTATAGTTATATGGAGTGCATCATTCTCAATCACATTCTCTTGATATGGCCTATCCACAATAGGTGCATTACTTACGAGTCGGGCTTTAGATTTGCACACAGTCAACCAGTCCTTCTTTGGCCTCTTACTGCCAAGATATGAGGCATAGTACACATGTGAAGCTTGTTGGGTTAAGATAAAATGATCAAACTTTAAATAACTCCGTTTACAATTTATATCAACAAGTTTGAATTGAGGATGAACTTTAACTCCCCGGTTTGAAGTTGGGTCAAACCAGTCACACTTAAATAAAACAATCTTTTGGACTGGATTTCCAACAAATTGAACTTCAATGATTACTTTCAACACTCCATAGTAATCTTCCTCACTAACACTGTCACCACCACTACTTTTAACATAAACTCCGCTGTTAACTATTTTTTTCCCGAATACGTAGTCAAGTGTATGAAACCTATAGCTATTTATAAGATACCTATCAAATGACTTGACTTTTCTTGATGGTCCGAATGTCAAGTTATGCAAATTTATGCTGGAAACCTGGTTACATGGATCATGTACCTGTAGAAATTTAGAAATTTCCCGACATAATTACAAGTAAAAACCGGTTAAATATGATGAAGTTAATAAAGTTCTAGCCTAACTTACATAATCCCTAAACCAATTGGCAAACCCATTCTCCAACCTCCTTTCAATCTCAATATCTATTATATTCAGAATTGATGTCCGCAAATTGCCCTTAAATAACTTGAAAAAAATCACAAGAGTCACACTTTCTATTAAGTCAAGACTAACAAAACACGTGGAGAAATTCATTAAACAATCAAGAACCTTATGTGATATAAAGTTGAACCCCCACCACAGTTAAACAACACACAATTTGTTACTGCTTTGAATTCCTCATTCGACGGAACCTATTTTGCATTTTTCCAATTACTCATCCAGATACATTACATATTGATAATGTATGTTCTGAAGAATTGGCCCTAGTATCACCTTTATCATTACGAGGGATTGCTTTGTGTCTATTTTTGACGTGTGGCTCGAAATAGTATGAAAAAAAGATGGATGCTTCCTCAGCCAAATAAGCATTGCAAATTAATCCCTCAACTCTTGCCTTGTTCTTAATCTTCATTTTTAATCGATGTAAGAACCTACACATCATACCAAACTATTACAATCCGAAAGATGACAATGAAATATTAAAAACTCTAATTAATATTTATACCTCTCGAAAGGATACATCCATCTATATTGCACCGGTCCATTAACTTGTGATTCGTAAGGTAAGTGGATCAGCAAGTGCTCCATCACATCAAAGAAATTGGGGGGAAGATTTTTTTCCAACTTGCATAATAGAACTGCAATTTTACTTTTCAATTCTCTCATGTGGGACACCATTAGGGTGAGTCTCGATAAAACAAACTTAACTCAGTTAGGACATTCCATATAGACATCGGAACAAATTCCCTTAATGCGATTGGAAGCAACCTCTCCATAAAAACGTAACAATCATGACTTTTTATTCCAGACATTTTCAACTCTTTCATGTCAACATACCGGGCCAAGTTGGGAGCATATTTATCCAGTAAACTTAAATCCTTCAACCACTCAAGTAAGCCTTTTTTTGCTTTAAGGTTAGGAAATTCTTGGCCTTTGAAATGCTCAATCTCTCATCCCCAATTTTAGTAACATGTAAATCAGGTCTATCATAATATATTTTAATATCAAGGCGCGCCTTCAAATTATCCTTCCCGTAACATCCATCACAGTGTTATCCATTACAGTGTTGAAGACATAATCAAATTCGTTCTTCTCATTATGTATCACGTCTACTTTGTGGTAGATCAAATTAGTTTGCTAGTATGGCAAATCCCAAAATACACTAATATTTGCCCAATTGTGATACACTCCTCGACCATTATCTTTACCTAATTCTATGACTGTATATGTTATCTTTGGAAGATGACAAATTCTAGCCCACAATCCAACTCCTGAAGCAGAGGTATTAGTTCAGATGTCTAACGCCCCCTATCGTTCCTAAATGTTTGTGTCCCTTTTGTATAGATAGTCTCCAGGCAAGAAATGCCTATGACAATCGAACCAAGACTACTTGGAACCATTTTGCAGTTGGAAGGACTTCGTCTGCTCCATGCGATATGGGCATGCCAGTCTACCAATTATGCTCCACCCACTTAACATACCATATGCAGGGAAGTTATTAATTGTCCAAAGAAGTGTTGCCCGCATTCGAAAGTTTTGCTTCTTTGAAATATCATAAGTTGGAACTCCAGCTAACCACAACTGCTTTAATTCATCTATTAAAGGCTGAAGAAAAATATCAATTTTATGCTTCGAATTCTTTAGACCAAGGAAAATAATAGTCAGGAATATCACTTAATCTTTCATGCACTTCCATGGTAGCAAGTTATAAGGTGTTACAATGATTGGCTAACTAGAATATTGTTTTTCCTACATTCCAAATGGTGAAAAACCATCTGTGCATAGTCGAAGGCGTACATTTCGTGACTCGTGGGCAAACTCAGGATAACTAGAATCAAAGTATTTCTAAGCTTCACCATCACGAGGATGGCTCATCAATCCTACCTCTGGTTGGCTCTCAACATGCTATCTCATGTATTCTGCAGTTGTTTTAGAGGCATAAAGCGTCTGTAATCTCAGGGTTAAAGGGAAGTAGTACATTTTTTTGAAAGGGATATCCTTTTGCTGTTTATTCTTTCCAACTCTCTTCTTCGCTATATACCGGGCATGACTACAAAACTTGCAGTCCCTCAGTGAAGCATCATCCTTGCAATAAAGCATACATCCGTTAGCACACACACATCTATCTTTTGCACCGGCCACCCGAGCCCCCTACTATCTTCTTCGTTGGGTAAAAGTCATTAGAAAATTTGTTATTACTTGGCAACACTTTATTCATTAGTTGCAAAAATCGATTAAAGCACTTTTTAGAAATTCCATTCTCAGACTTAATGTTAAACAAACGAGAAACCACTGATAACTCAAAGTGATTCATGCACTCATCCCATAATGGAGTGTTTGCAGATTCAAGCATGTCATAAACTTTATACTTTCGTATTACGACGTTCCTCTCTAATTTCAGCAGTTGATGGGGGCTTTGGATCAAAGTTAAGACCTGCAACATCTTGATTCATCTCTCGCAAACTATTACTTGATTTTGGGGTTCTAGATGCCATATTCAGATTTCTAACATGAGGCCTCGAAGTTAAAGATTCACCATGACTTGTCTAGCAATAATAATTTGATACAAATCCCCATCTGTACAAGTGCATCTCTACTTCATTAAACAAAAGGTATTTTTTGTTCTTACACTTCGAACATGGACAACGTAGATGCACTGACTGCGCATATAACAATGCAAAACTGATAAATTCCTTAACCCCCCTTTCACAATCTGTAGAAATTCCCTTAAACCCTTATGTTTTGTGATTATATATCCAGCTGTGATCATCCATTTATTGATTCTTTCTACGGAACAAGAAATGAAGAGGTTTCGAAGCAATTTAGCGACTAGACTAAAGGACGTACTTTATGATTAAACAGGATTAAGATTTTAACTTTAAAAAAAATCCTACTATTTGGAAGGAATTTATTCATGTACATCCTACATTGGTCTAAATCCCTATAAAAGAATTCAAATGATACGTCATTTTTCAAACGCTAAATAAATTTGACTGTTTTCTTTCCTAATTAGTCAACTATCACTACAAAGTGAAAGTTCTTGATCTGTAGGTGCTTTTTGTTCTTACACTTCAAACATGGACAATATAGATGCACTGCTTGCGTATGTAACAATGCAAAACTGATAAATTCCTTAACCCCCCTTTTATAATCTGCATAAATTCCCTTAAACTCTTGTGTTTTGCGATTACACATCCAACTATGATCATCCATCTATCAATTTTTTCTGCGAAAACAAGAAATGAAGAGGTTTTGAAGGAATTTAGCGATCGGACTAAAGAATGTACTTTATGATTAAACAGGATTAAGATTTTAACTTGAAAAAAAATCCTACTATTTGGAAGGAATTTATTTGTGTAAATCCTACACTGGTCTAAATCCCTGTAAAAGAATTCAAATGATATGTGATTTTTCAAATACTACATAAAATTGGCTATTTTCTTTCCTAATTAGTCAACTATCACTACAAAGTGAATGATCTCGATCTGCAAGTGCATGTCTATAACTATAATGGAACCGGATGATCATACTATGAATTCCACCATACTTGAAAGTTCTGCTTCTCCTAACTACCCTATAATCAAAATGTTTGCTTGCATCAAAGCTTTTAAGGGTTCTACAAAATCTTAAATGGAGCTCAGAATTAGCTTATGACCTTCATCAAATGTATACCTAGTTTTGTCATAATCTCCCTAATTGTTATTCCTTTGGCAGCAGTTTACAAATCTTCATGATTAAGAATCTTGCACAAATTCACCCTCATTAAGCTCTTTCTTCTACTGATAATGCTTATTAACTCATTAACATTACCCTCACAAAATATAACTTAATTAGTTTTGTTCTCTATAGAAATTGCAAGAGTTTATGAACTTGTTTAAGTTTAATATCCCTAAAATGCGCAATTATTCTATTAATTTAATTTTTTTAAAAGTACGAGAGATTATTAGACTTAAATTGCTTAACTTATTTGAACATTAAAGTCAGGAATCAACCTAATATGCTCTCTAATTGCTCTATTATAAAGAATTCAATCCATCAAATCCTTTTGTCCCAAACCTATGATCATCTCATCCTTATACAATCTTCTTAATTACATTAATATTAATATTTGTGAGAAAGATGGCTCTCTAACCATAGGTCTTGAGCCATCAAATTATGATCATATATCCAACTAATTAATTCAATAATTATGCCCAAGTAAAAAGGAACAAAAAATAATATGGTAGAATTATCAAAATATAGTAGTAGTAAAGACGGATATGGTGGCTTCATCGTACAATCTATGCAATTTTCTAACATATTTTATTTATTTTTATAATGCAAAAATAATGTGTATCAAATGCTGTCATTCATCATCCCCATAAAATTTTTAGGATAACAATTTAATAATAAAAATAATTTAATTGCATATATATCCTCTTATAGCCCTACCAGAAAGGATTCTTTTTTAATCATCCATCATCTCAAGTACTCCACAGAAATAAATTGTAGAAAATGAAACCCCTATATACATTGTTGGGTGTATCCAAGGACAAAGGTATGAACTAAAAAGCTTATGTGCCTATAATTGTAATCATTACCAATATTTTAATAGCTAGAATTCAAACCAAAGAATATCCAGATGAATAATTCAAGTATGTTTCAAGAAATATCACAACTGTGCTAAAAAATTCTCACAAACATATTCGAGTTCAAAAATCTACCTTGTAGCTTATGGCAATGTGAAATTTGACGGCACGACAGCAGCGAACTGACGGTGGCACAACGGCAGAGGTGGAGATGCAGCGTAGTGGAAAGGGAGCTAGAGATGAAAGGACGGCGGCATGATGATAGAGGGACTGACGGCGACAACAAGGCCAGTAGTGATGATGGAGTTGGGGGGAAGGCACGACGATAGCACCTCAGACTAGAGTGAAGAAGAAAAGGGTGAAACGGAGATGTGAAAAAGAAGAAAAATGAAAAAATGAACAAGTGCTCGACTTATTTTAATTTTTTAGCGATAGATAACATCCCTCGGTAATCCCTTTCTATTACCGAGGGATTTGCGAAGAAAATTTAATTCTATTACATTTTAATAATTATTTTATAACAACAAATCTCTTGTTAATCCCTCGTAATTAAGCGAGGGATTACCGACAGTCAAATCATGAAAAATCAGCGTGGTATTAGTGACGGATATGTATTTTTTTTATTAAATTTAAAATATTTTTTGTAATTTAATTGTTGTTATTAGCTAATCGGTCGTTAATCCCTCACTAATTGCAAGAGATTTCCGACCGACTATTCTCTACCCTCAATTTTCACAGTATCAAAATTGATTTTGGAGCAATATTAAATGTAAAATAGAAGGAATATATATATATCATCACATATAGTTCTATATGCATGTAGTTTTAGTCAAAAAATGCAATAAATAGTTAATATCAAATATATACGTTATATGATGCGTAAATTTTGAGTATATAAAAATCATCAAATTTAAATCCATCCCTTAGCCAAATTTTAGTTAAAACATTAATCCCAAAATACACATACGAGCAAGTATACTCAACGCAAGTATAGTATAAGGAATTAATGAGTATCAATCTTCAAAAGAACAAGTACACACTAATCATTTTTCATTCATTGTTTAACCGACCCAAATAAAAATAATATATATATATATATACAACTCAATGATATAGGAGTATGCCATTTAGACAATTATCCTATTATCCTAGAAAACATGATAATGAACCAACTCGCAATTCCCTCAATTAATTATCATCTTAGCATTATGAAGGAATATAAAGTAAAATTTAATTGTTTCCCAATTCATAAATATACTTAGATAAATTCCACTTCGTTTGTCAATCCATAGAATTGCTATCTTTTGATTAAATTAACAGATTTGTCAATCAAGTTAATATAACCAAAACATGCATTAAGTTCAATTCCTTATAAACATGAAATTAGCTAATAACCCTTTTGTTGAGGTGAAATCAACTAATCTTTGATTACTTTAGTCCTATAATCTTAACTTTATCGTTCAAGTCTATTAAGATTTAATAAATACGAAATCAATGCAATAAAACTCTTAACATCATTTTTTCAAGTCATTAGAAGAACTCACATCAATGACCAATGATAGCAAGTAATCAAATACTAAAGATGATAAAGAATTGATCAAATAACTAAATCAACACAAAATCATGAATCTAAAATAATGTTAAATTATAATAAAAATATTGAATACATAATTGTTTAAGAAAAAGAAAACAAAGGTAAAAGAAAGCACTCATAGACAAGCCTCTTTCTTCTCTCTTGAAGACTCTCTTAAACAACCTTCCTTAATTTGGTGAATTCCTCCCTCAATGAGTGTTTGGAATTTTAGCACTTAGATCCACCTCCATACACTTATTCCTTGTATTTTCTCTTTCTTTTATAGGCCTCTTGAATGTTAAATTTGTAGTTTGAGAAATCTTAGCCGAGAAGAATTCAAAAAATACAAAAATTATGGAAAAATTTCCAAATTCATGCATAAAATTTTCGCTTTTCAGAGTGACCTGGCACCGGGTACAGTCACCCCACCTGGCGCTAGGTCTGTTCTTCTTTCTCTATTTTTGTTGTTTAACCAGGGAGACTTGGCGCCTGGTCCCTTGGCTGGGCCTAGCGCCAAGTCTGTTTTGATTCTTCTTGAAATTCGCTCTGTTTCCTCTACTTGATCAGAATGGACCCGGCACTTAGTCCCTTGGCAGGGCTTGGCACTAGGTGCATTCTGAAATTTCTCCAATTCTATTCGAATTTAACTCAAATTTGCACAACTTGGCAAACACACTTTTTACAAGTAAAATGTCAAATATGAAGGAATATGCCTAGTTATTACACAAAAGTATCTCAAAATAACCTTGAATAACTAGAAAAATAATGGTGATTTTAGCCCCTATCACATATATTCACACTTAAACTTTTGCTTGTTCTTAAGCAAAATACTTTAGCAAAAAAAAAAATATATATATATATATTAAGAAAACACAAGTCTTTACTTATTCCAAAAATTTTTTACAACATAACAAGGATTGTAAATTCCCTTCAAACTTTAGATACAACTCTGTCATTCACACCACTTGAAAACAATTCAAACTTTGAAACATTTGACAAGATATTACAAAACTCTTAAAGTCAAATTAATCAAGTGTATACCTTAGTCTAAGAAAATTATTTTACTCTTCAAATTAAAATATAAATAATGTGAATCATATAAGTTAAGCCATCTACCAACTCAAATATTATAAATCCAAAATTTACACAACTCAAGTTATGATATAAGGAAAGTACTCTAATTTTTTTCAATGACCTAGGGAATTAATAGCCTCAAGTGTATGAATTTCTCTTCATACAATGTATTGGCCCCCTTTATAGTCATCACTCGTCATCATTTTTTTTCTCTTTTGCTTTAGGGAATTCATAACCTCAAGAAAGTGGATTTCTCTTCACTATCCGAATTGGCCCCCATAATCAAGCAAAAATAATTTTTTTTTTCCTCATCTTCAAAGCGGAAGCAATCAACTCATCTTTTCAATTTTCAACTCATAAGAATTTTTCAAAAATTTTTCACAATATTTCCTCTTAAAGATCTTTTATCAACTCACCTTCTTCATCATAACTCAAAGCTAAGCAACTTTTAGACTCATAATACAAGAGTTAGCAAATAAAATTTTCTCATATTCTTCATATTTTTCATATTCAAACTAGATGAGTTAAATAACATTCAAACACTAATGCATAAACAAGATTAATCAAAATTCTCAAGTCTTGACAAATATCCTATCCAATAAACTAATTTCACAAAAATTCACCTAATGAATGACAAAAAAATCATATTTAAGTAAGAAAAAGAATTATATCCTTACTTAAACAATGAAAATCACTCAAATTTTGAAAATTTTCACCAAAAAAATTATATGAAAAAATATTTCTTCAACCTCATTCTCTCCCTCACACTAAAACTGAACATTGTCCTCAATGGCCAAAAAAATAACAATAAAGCACAGCCTAGAAGACCAAAATTAATAAAGAGGAAAGAGAAAGAGAAGAAAATACTTTCATTACATCGTAGGTGCCACCATGTTTGAATCCACCACAAGGAGGAATCATTAGAAAAGTCATAAGAGTATCCAACTCAAAAGAAACAAAATAAAGAAAAATATAAATCTAAAAAAAGGAAAGCGAAATAAAATAAAATAAATGAAAGGATAAAGAAAATGAAATACAAAGGATCAATGGATAATCATGACTCATAAAAGGTAACGTCAAGATGCTCTAAAGTGCTAAGTTTTTCACCCAAATATAATTTCAATCGACTTCCATTTACCTTAACGATCCCCTGAGTTGGGTGAAAAACCTCAATAACTCCAAATAGGCAAACTTGATGTATCTCACACAACTCCAACCATCGAGACTTTAACTTACCCGGAAAAAGTCTAAACCTAGAATTAAATACTAATACCTTATCTCCTTTTTTAAACTCATGAGGGGAACGAATATGCCTATCATGCCAACGTTTCATCTTATCTTTGTAAATCTGCGAATTATGGTATGCATCGTTACGCCACTCATCCAACTCATTCACTTGAAGCAATCATTGTTGTCCTACAAAATGAAGGTCAAAATTGACAAGTTTAATTGTCCAATGAGCCCTATTCAACTTCAATCGGTAGATGACATGATTTTCCATATACCAATTGATAGGGGATTGTATCAATAGGAGTTTTAAAAGCAGTCCGAATTATGGTATGCATCGTTACGCCATTCATCCAACTCATTCACTTGAAGCAATTGTTGTTGTCCTGCAAGATGAAGGTCAAAACTGACAAGTTTAATTGCCCAATATGCCCTATATTCAACTTCAATCGGTAGATGACATGATTTTTCATATACCAATCGATAGGGGATTGTACCAATGGGAGTTTTAAAAGCAGTTCGATAAGCCCAAAGAGTATTATCTAACTTCAAACTCCAATCCTTTCCTGTATGATTAACCATTTTTTTCAAGATTCTTTTCAATTCTCTATTAACTACCTCAACTTGACCACTAGTTTACGGATGAGAGAGGGTAGCAAACTTATGAGTAACCCCTAAATGTTTAAGAACCTTATCTATTTGGGTATTACAAAAGTGAGTTCCCCTATCACTAATGAGTACCTTAGGCACTAAGTTTTTTTAGAAATTTTACTACAACCCACGCATCATTAGTAGGCAAGGCTTGCGCTTCAACCCACTTTGATATATACTCAACCGCAACCAAAATGTATTTGTTACCCAAAGAATTAGGAAAATGGCCTATAAAATTAATTCCCCAACAGTAAAAAATTTTACAAGTTTGAAAAATTTGTAAAGGCATTTCATTAGATCTAGAAATGCTACCTGTAAGTTTACATCTATCACAATTTTGAACAAACCTATAAGAGTCCTTGAAGAGTGTAGGCCAATAAAATTCGAACTTAAGTACCTTTCTTGCGGTGTTGTTAGCTTGGTAATGGCCTCCCGCGGGTTCTTCAAAATAATGTTTTAAGATATTAGGACTTTCCACGGAATTCACACACCTTTGAATAATTTGATCCGCACAACACTGAAACAAGCATAGATCTTCCCAAAAGTAGTACCTTACTTCGGAGAGGAATTTCTTCTTTCGTTGTGCATTGAAATCTCCCAGAATAATTTCTGCAATCAAGTAATTAGCAAAATCCGCATACCAATGTGTTTAAGAAATCTCACTATTAATAAGTAGAAGTTGTTCATCCAGAAATGTGTCATTGATGTTTCCTTTGGCCAATGGCTCAAGGTTAGGATTTTCCAACCTAGATAAGTGATCCGTAGCTACATTTTTTGCTCCCTTTTTGTCCCTAATCTCTAAGCCAAATTTCTGCAATAATAAAACCCATCTTATCAATCTTGGTTTAGAATCATACTTGGTTAGTAGGTACTTAAGGGCGGAATGATTCATATATACAATGACTTTGGACAAAATAAGATAAGAACAAAATTTATCAAAAGCAAATACTATTGCAAGGCACTTGTTCTCCGTTCTGGTGTAGTTCTCTTGTACTGCCATAAGAGTTTTGCTTGCATAGTAAATTGGCTGAAAGTGCTTATTCTTCCTTTGTCCAAGCACTGTGCCCACTACATAATCATTTGCATAACACATTAATTCAAAAGGAAGAGACCAATCTGGTGTAATTAAAATAGGAGAATTGATTAATTTCTTTTTAAGCACATTGAAAGTATTGAGACATTTTTTTTATCAAAATAAAAAATAGCATCTTTTTCAAGCAAAGAAGGGGTTTAGAAATCTTTGAGAAATCCAAGATAAACCTCCTATAGAAACTGGCATGACCAAGAAAGCTTTGAATAGCCTTCATGGAAGTAGGATGAGGGAGTTTCTCAATTACTTCAATCTTTGCTCTATCAATCTCAATACCTTTTCTTAAAATTTTGTGTCCCAATAATATACCTTCTTGCACCATGAAGTGTCATTTTTCCCAATTAAGTATGAGGATGGTCTCTTTACACATTTGAAGCACTTTTTCCAAATTGTCCAAACATAAGTCAAAAGAATCACCAAAAATAGAAAAAATCATCTATAAATACCTCCATGATGTCTCTCACAAGCCCTTCAAAAATAGTCATCATACATCTTTGAAAAGTTGCGGGACCATTGCAAAGATCAAAAGGCATACGTCGATATGCAAAAGTATCAAAAGGGCATGTAAATGTGGTCTTCTCTTGATCTTTCGGTACAATAGGAATTTGAAAATATCCAAAAAAGCCATCTAAAAAGTAATAAAATTCATGTCCGGCTAACTTTTCTAACATTTGGTCAATGAAAGGGAGAAGAAAATGGTCCTTCCTAGTTGTCTCATTCAATTTCCTATAATCAATGCACACCCTTTAACCAATTACCAATCTCATTGGGATCAACTTATTTTTTTCATTTGGGCTCATAGTTATGCCTCCTTTCTTTGGCATTACTTGTGTTGGACTAACCCAGATACTATCAGAAATAGGGTAAATGATGTCGAAATTTAAGAGTTTAATCACCTCACCTTTTACCTGTTGGAATATATGCCATCTAAACTAGTTTTCTTATGTAATTTTCGAATTTATTAATAAAAGAATTTATTCTCAAAATTTGTTTGTGAATTTACGTTTTATTTGTGCACGATTTACATTTGGATAAGACCCATTGTGTTTAAGTAAGTGATCCATATGAATGGTGGTATTTCACAGTAAAGTATGGATCACGGGTTACTTGACACATAAATATTTGTTCTTAACCAATTGATAAGAATGGAAATCTCATCATGTTTAGGTTATTATATTATGAATTCTAAATGAGGAATGGCTTACCTTTAGCCGCTGAGTAGTCCACTCACTTTATAACATGAGCATATTTCGAATATGTATAACAAGACCTGTAATAGTGGTTTTTAAAAGTACTATTTAGAAGAAACACATATTATTATTGCTACAGTATGGACTAATACTCTACCACTTAAGTATAAGTTGGTGGTCTGACGAAGCTGGAAGTATGTACTTTGATATGCTGTAGTTAAGGTTCTTTCATAGAGCCAATATACTTGTATGTTGGGTATATGTGATTAGTTAGTTAAAACAGACTTGTACAAGATAGTTTCTGCGCTATATCGCCCCTTGTGACTGTTCAAATAATCTAAATATTTAGGGTCCTGAGGAACATAACTTGGATGTTTGCTTTAGGGTAGCTCCCTTGAAAAATTGAAACATTCCAGGAGTCATGAATTATTGGACTAGAGGTCTAAGGATGATAAATGTCTATTAGAGAGGTGTTAGTATACTCCTCCTCTCTAAATGTACGGTAATGCGTAGATAGATATTTTAATCATTACACCTGTAGGTAGGAGACTTTACTAACGCAGCATTGTCTTTGTGGTCAATATTTCTTTATAGTGATATTAGAAAATATATAAAATACAAAATACAACTATTTATATAGCATGAGTATTTTGGTCATTTTAGTAGTCAAGGCGGTGTGTCTTTTGGTCCTCGGAATAGCCCTCAAGTTTTGACAGATTTGGGTTAAGGAATTAGTCTTGATAATTATGGGTTTTATTTTATTATATTTAAGTAGTCTAATTTATTTTTAGATTAGAATAAAATAAAAGGCCCAAGAGAGAGAGTACATGTTTTATCTAGTTTAATTGATTAATTAATTATTCAAGGTCCAAGGCCCAGATTGAATACTTAAAAAATTAATCTAGCTATAAACTAGATAAAAGACCTGATATTTTGTATTGGTCTATTTAGGTCTGTTAATTATTTATTGGGTTGTTTTATGAAGCTCAAGAAATAAATAATTGAGACTTATTATTTATAGGTGTTCAAGCCCAAGAGTAAATAATTTTATCTGGCCCAACGAATAAGACCAAGGGTAAAATATAATTAAAAAAAAATAAGACGGGATGGATCCCATATTGTTTGGCGTGAGAGGATAACAAAAGGGATGGAGCTTTTTGTTTTCAGGCCCTTGGTCTCTCTCTCTCTGTGAATGCATGAAATGAAAGAAAATAAAACCAAGACAAAAAAAACAATGAACTTAACTCTCTGTAAGCTTTCACCGGTAAAGGAAGGAAGGGCGTCATTCCGGAAGCTCAAAAGCTTCACGTGAATGAGACAAAGTCGACATTTACAAGGACGTGATCTAGTGGCTTTAAGCATTCTGGTTCAAACATCTTTTTCAGTGTCAATAAAGTCATTTAAACACATATGTAAACAGCTTCCATGATGCTCTGTATATTTTTTCGTTCTACAAGAATGCTTTCAGTTTCATCAATTTTGCCATTTTTAAACTTCATTACCACATCAATTATATTGGGTTCAACCTATGTTGGGGTTGCACTACAGGTTTAGCTCCTTCTTTCAACAAAATTTCGTGAGTACAAAAAGAAGGGCTAATTCCCTTAATGTCCATGATTTTCTATGCAATGACTCCCTTATATTTTTTCAATAGACTTACCGATTTGGTCTTTTGATCACATGTAAGGTCTTTTGCTATGATCATGGGCAATTTTTCACCTTTGGCCAAGATTGCATATTCTAAGTGCTCGGGGAGATCTTTCAAGTCCAATTTTGATGGTTCCTCAATGGATGACTTCATCCTTTCCAAACTGCTTTTCTCAATTTCCTCAAAATTTTCCATCTTATGGCCTTCATTTGAATCCTCCAAATATACGGTAGATTGTTCCATATAGCATTAGATAAATAATTCTTGCACACAGTTAAAGATAGATTCATTAAGAATATCAACCCTTAAACAAGAATCATCATAAAAAAGAGGATGTTGCATGCTTTTGAGGATTTTGATAATGACTTCCTTATCCCTAACCCTAAGTGTCAATTTTCCTCCATGAACATCAATTAATACTTTGGCAGTTACTAGAAAAGGTCTACTTAGGATTAAAGGGACTTTAGAATCTTCATCCATATCAAGAATAACAAAATCCACAGAAAATATAAGTCTATTCACCTTAACCAATACATCTTCCACTATTCCCCTAGGATATTTAATAAATCTATCTGCAAGTTGAATACTCATCCTAGTGGGCTTGGGTTTACCTAGGCCTAGCTTTTTAAAAGTTTTGTATGACAAAATATTAATACTAGCACCTAAGTCTGCTAATGCATTACAAAATGTTAGAGTCCCAACAAGACAAGGAATAAAAAAACTCCTTGGATCACTTTCTTTTCATGGCAAAGTCCATTGGTCCTGCAAGATAACTGAGCATTCTTCATTTAAAACCACAGTGGATAATTCTTCCAACTTCTTTTTGTTAACAAGCATACTTTTAAAGAAATTTTCATATTTGGGCATGTGTATCAAGGCCTCGCTAAGTGAAATATTTATGTGCAGTTGTTTGAATATTTCTAAAAACTTGTCAAATTGTACATCATTTCTTGCTTTGTGTGTGCGAGTAGGGTAAGGTACTTGTGGCTGAAATTTTAATTTTTTTGTTCGCTTTTCAAAAGGTTCATTAAGAAGGGTTGGTTTCGGTCCATCTTCTTTAGATGGTACCAGTTCCATGATAGGATTGGGTAGCTCCTTACTACTTCGTAATGTAATAGCAGCTAAATCATGATGTGTTTCCAACCCTAATGGCGACTTTATCACTAAATCCGTTAAAAATCAAATTTGTCTTTTCATATTTCTAATCATGTCCTCAAATTTTGCCAATGTATAATCTATCTCATGAAAACGTTTAGTTACGTGGGTGGCAAATTTTCCTAACACCCCTTCTAAGGTAATGGAGTCGGATGGTCGAGATGTCATTCTTTGAGACATGTTAGGATATAATTCCATACTCCAATTGGCTATCTCACCTATATAAAATAACTTATTAGTATCATATATACACCTTACAATATAAAATCAAGTTAGTTAGTTAGTTAAGGTACATGTTCACAAATTAAGTTAAAAGTAATTATAACATATGGAGGGTACAATTATACAAGAAAACAAAATATGACACATAGTCATACAAGGAACATATATACATATGTACATATTTATATATAAACATGGTTAAATTAACACAATCCAAGCTTTTATGATATTGTTTTCTGGCAACAGTGCCAAAAACTTGATGTGTAAATTTTTTGTGTATAAAAATTATCAAATTTAAATACATCATTTAGTCAAGTTTTAATTAAAACATTAATCCCAAAATATATATACAAGCAAGTATAGCATAGAGAATTAACGAGTATCGATCCTTAAAGGAAAAAGTACACACTAATAACTTTTTATTTATTATTTAACCGACCCAAATAAAGTGAGAAAATAATATAAAAATAAAGAAATATATACAGCTCATGGATGTAAGAATATGCAATTTAGACATATATCATCTTAGAAAACATGATAATGAACGAACTAGCAATTCTCTCACTTAATTATCATCTTGGAATCATGAAAGAATATAAAGTAAAATTTGATCATTTTCCAAGTCATGAACCTACTTAGATAAATTCCACTTCGTTTGTCAATCCATAGAATTACTATATTTTGATTAAATTAACAAATTTGTCAATCAAACTAACATAACCAAAACATGCATTAAGCTCAATTCCTTATAAATATGAAATTAGCTAATAACCTTTTGGTAGAGGTGAAATCAACTAATCTTTGATTACTTTAGTCCTATAATCTTAACTTCATCGTTCAAATCCATTAATATTTAACAAATACGAAATCAATGCAATAAAACTCCTAATATCATTTTTTTTTCAAGTCAATTAGAAGAACTCGCATCAATGACCAATAATAACAAATAATCAAACACCAAAGATGATAAAGAATTAATCAAATAACTAAATCAACACAAAATTATGAATCCAAAATAATGTTAAATTATAATAAAAATATTGAATACATAATTGTTTAAGAAAAAGAAAACATTCATAGATAAGCCTCTTTCTTCTCCCTTGAAGACTCTTTTGAACAACCCTCCTTAATTTGGTGAATTCCACCCTCAATGAGTGTTTGGAATTTTAGTTCTTAGATCCACCTCCACACACTTATTCCTTGTGTTTTTTCTTTCTTTTATAGGCCTCTTGAATGCTAAATTCGTAGTTTGGGAAGTCTCGATTGAGTAGGATTTGAAAAATATCAAAATAATTCAAAATTTTCTAAATTTGTACATAGAATTTTTGCCTTCCAGAATGGACCTGGCACCGGGTACAGTCGGCCCACCTGGTGCCAGGTCTATTCTACTTTCTTTGTTTTTGCTGTTTAACCAGAATGGACCCGGCGCCTGGTCTCTTGGCTGGGCCTGGCGCCAGGTTTGTTTAGGATTCTTCCTGAAATATGCTCTTTTTCTCTACTTGACTAGAGTGGACTTGGCACCTGGTCCCTTGGTTGGGCCTGGTGCCAGATGCATTTTAAAATTTTTCAAATTTTACTCGAATTTAACTCAAATCTGCACAAATTTACCAAAAATACTTTTTATAAGCAAAATGTCAAATATGAAGGAATATGTCTGATTATTATAATAAAAGTATCTCAAAATAACCTCAAATAACTAAAAAAATAATGATGATTTTAGCTCCTATCAATATACATAATGAAAAATGTTGACAAATATGTATAATGAACAAACAATAATAACGTCACATTACGTCATCTTTAAACTTCATATTAACTCAGTATACAATATAAATGTATGTATATTCATATTCATATTATATTATATTACTATACTTCAGATTATATTACTATATCACATATATATGCAGTTCGTTGTAAATGCAACCACTAATACCTAAATCAATTTGAACATAAAAATATAAAAAATTGAGAATTTTGTATACATTGCAACTTGAGAGTGATAACATATATATGTATATGCCTAAAATAGTAATCAAACATTACAATATGATGTATAATAAGAAAAATTAGAAACTTTAAAAATCATTCGGTATTCCCTCGCTAATCAACTAGGGAAACACTATTACGGAGGCAAATTTTTGGCAGCAAAATTAAACGCCCTCAGAAATCTGTCGGTACAAGTTAAAATTTTAAATTTTTATAAGCAAGAAATTGAATTCGATTTCTCTCGCTAATCCGTAGCAATTTTCTTAGGGATTAGTGACAGACAAAACAAAATCCGTCGGTAATTCAACGCTAATTCACCGACGGATTACCTACGGTTATGAATTTAATCAGCTTCGGACCATATTATCCTAAAAAACAACGTCCGTCGTTAATCCCTGGTTAACTTTCGAGCGATTAGCAAGCCCGGACAATTTTAGAGCATTTTTCTTTTGCTGAGTGAGGGTATAGTAATGACGAAAACATGAATCCATCGATAATTTCTAACGGATTTATCATCCGTCGCTAAATGGACTCTGTCTAACGACAGATTTACAACCACTGGTCGAAGTGATATTTCCGTGACTAGTAAGTCAGAAATCCAACGTTAATCAGCGACGATCTTTGTCCATCGCTAATATCTGTCAGTAAACTGTGATTTTCTTGTAGTGGCTATCTTGAGCTCATATGAAGACTTCCCTACTATGAAGTCTAACTTCATATTTCTGGCAATACAATCGTGCATAGTAAAAATTATGGAAGCACTAGGTTCCAATATGTCAAAATTCTATATGATAACAAATCAAAGATGGCAAGGGAAGGTAATCTACCTACTTCAATGAAGTGTGATCCTCAATAAGTTCAAACGCGAAACATTATTTGAATTGAGATATTATTTCATCTCATTTAATTGTTAGATTTTTGTACGTTTGATTTTTTTTAAGCTGCTAACCTTGGTTTGATATGGTCTAATTTTCTTATGGCTTTGATCAGTCTGTAGAAGTAAGTATAGCTTCTATATTTTGGAAATAGTTGTTTATACTGAGGAGTAGTGGCTTTGATCAAGCAGTTGTGTCATTGATTTTCTTATGGCTTTGACAATATGAATGATGTTTATGATGGCTCAACTTATGAGCAGTAGTTGTAATTTTATGATCTAAAGTATGTAACTTTGATTATGGAGAATGGGGATGATGTAGGTTGCTAGAGAATGGGGATGATATGCAACTTTGTAATTTTATGCCATACAATTTTATGTTATTCAGATATAAGCTTCCCTCTTAATGAATAATGTAGACCAATACTCTGATACCAATTGATAAACCTTAGAAGGTGGTGAATAAAGTTTATGGCAAACAATTTCAAACTTTAAAGATCTTCTAAAAATCTTAAAGCAAGAACAAACAAGTCTGTGTACCACAAAAACAGATGTTCTGTGCAGCTTTGAATATGTTGTTCAAGAACTTTCAAAAACTTCGGTAAATGATGAAATGAAGGTCTAAATTGAAGCATTAAAAATAGCCTCACTTAATCATCATAGAAGTCTTTGATCAAATTAATAGATGCAAGGAGGAGTGTAATGTTTTCAAGTCAGATGAACAGTAAAAGTGCAGGCACGAAAATCAGATTAACTTTACAGCAGTAAAAGAGCAGACATGAATCATTTGAAACATCACTAAATCGCAAGAAGATAGTCTTGTTTTAAGAATTGGTAGTTGGAGCATTAAAGATAAACTTTTTATAGAACACAAAGGTCTTTAAAACTAATCAACTATGCAGAGATTGACATAAAGTTTTTTAATCTAATAACCAGCAAAAATGCAGTGATAGAGTGAGGATGAAATGCAAAAGAAAAGACCCAAGGAATTATAGTGGTTCGATCCTCAACCGATCTACATCCACTACCTTAAGTACCCACTTAAGGATTTCAACACAATCACTAAAACATTTTTCTCAAATCAATGGTGATAGGCTACACCAATTTTACATAAGAGGATCACCAACTTGGTTTTATACCCAACCTCTTAAAACACGTAATTAAAGTTCACCCCAACTGGATTTTACACCACAACCTTAATACATTCACCAAACAAGGCTCACCATAACTGGATTTTACTCCACAACCTTGATACAAGTTAGAATGAAAGATAACTTACAGAAATAACTTCCAAGTTTGAGCAGATATGAACAAATAAGCTCCAACAGTCTTTTACCTTTTAAACAATTCAATTTCACCTTTGAAGCACAATGAAAAGGAAGATTTTTGTTTTCTAAAGTGTAAGAATGTTTCTAAGAGAGATAGCACAAAAAATCTTACAAAAAATCAGGTTTAAATGCCTTTTATAGAAGTGAAAAATAGGACAACAACCGCTAGATAACGACTAGTTTTCGCTGTCATATTTACCCGCACTTTGGACTCAAGTTTTGGACGAAGGTGTATCCAAAAAGTAAGTCTAAAACAGTACTTTTTCAGGCAGAAACGTTTTGACACTGTTCACAGGATTTTAGACGAATCTTTTGAATGCAGAATTATCCAAACTACTTAATCTAAAATTCTGAGATATAAAACTTTGAAATCTTTTCGTTTGTGTACTTTAAGGTAGAAATAAATTGAATCATAAGGTAAAGAGACATAGGAATTTACAAGAAATACCTTAATAACGATTCCTAGTCTAAATTCTTCCACAAGGACTTCTTGTATGCAATCTCTTAAGTTTGATCTTCTACTTGATCACCCATTCTTGGATTCCATTACTTAAGAGTTGTTTAGTGATCTTATTTGCACGCCTTAGAAGAATAGATGTCAAACATATCCTATCACATGTAAATCACACAAGTTAGTCCTCATCAATGTTTGTCATAAGTCAAAATATAGGAGAATAGCCTTAGGGCTAACATCGGTATTCAAGGTTCATATGCAACTATGGATATGAAAGACTATTGTTTGGATTTTTTGTGTTTTTTTTATTTTCTTGATTGATCAATCCTAGCTTTTTCATTCATTTGACGTGCCAGGGTTCTAATATTTTTCATATTGTTTGACAAGTTTTTTTTCGTCCTTTTTGTAAAGAATACGAGATTATGTTTTCTCTCATTACTGAAGCTCACATGTTTTTTATTTTTTTGGTTGATAGTTTTTGGTTCTTTTCTGGTTGAGAATGGCCAATGAATTATTTTAATAGACATGAGTTATGGTTGTTCTGTAGGAATCGATTTTCTTGATTAGTAATTTGCTCTACTGAGGCTTTAGAGCTTTGTTTGGATTGCTAAGGAATGTTGCTGACTTCAAAAAAATGGAAAGAGAATTTTCTGTTAGAAAAGGCTGAAACAAAATTGCATCATTGAGCATCTGAGTTACGGGTAACTTAAATTTGGCTACTGTTAACAGAAACATTGCAAATTAACTTAAAATTTTATGAATGTTTTTCTAAACCTTGAGAAGTTTTGTTGTGTATGAAAAGATCTGAGATAAGAAGACTGCTCTTGGACTACTCACGTGTTGTAATGGATGATTATATTTTCGCTCAGAAATGAAGAAAAACCCAATCTTTAAAGTGTGCTATCAGTGCAAATTTTGAAGGAGTGTAATGCTTAATCAAAGGAAAATAGTTTTCTAATTTGCTCAATGCTTTGTATGACAGTGAAGCGGAGTGAAAGAATGAAAGAAGTAGCACTGAAGATAATCTATGCTTGGAAGTTTGGATGATATCAGGAGAAAATTAAGTTCCTTTGACCAAAGACAAACTAGATTTAGTATAGGTTTATCTATTTGGAAAAAGAAGGCAGAAAATCAGATGGGCCAATAGCAATCGAAAGATGAGTTGCTAAACCAACAAGTGAATTATGGTAATGTTGAGAGCATCAAAACGCTTTGCAAAGATAGTGTTGGCCTTGAGATAATAATTTCCTTTCCCCTCATTTTGTGTGTATCTTGGCTAAAGATGATGATTGATTCTTTGGGTTGAATTGAATTGAATTTTTTTTTTTTTTTGAAATTGATTGTTGTTTTGGTTTTGTTTGTGTTCAAAAAATTGTATTTTTATTCTGATGAATTATGGTTGCGAAAGAAGTTACCTTGTGTTTTTTCCTCAAATTGTACTAAATTGAGAAGCAAAGAGGAAAAAGAAGAGAAGAACAAGAAGCAGCAGCTTTGCCTATATGGGTATTTGAATATAAGAAATAAAAATTATTTTTTTCTAAAAAAAGGAAAATAACAGTTAAGGAAAGGTAAAGTTTCTTTCTTGAACTATAATTTGAGATTTTTGCAAATAGTTTTGGTAGCAGTGGATTGATAAGGAAGGGAAGACCCCACTAATTGTAGCTTGCATGAACCTTGGGCTTTATACTGTTGCAAAAACTTTGGTGGAATTGGGTGCCAATGTCAATGCTTATCATCAAGGTAATGCATATGTCGGTTCTAATTGTTTGTCTCTCATGAGATTCAGCATCCTATTGTTCTCTGGGGCTAATTTTGTTTACACTTTGAGTTGTCTTTTCAACTCCTATGAGCTAATAGATTCACAGCTAAAGTTAATGAATGCATCTGACTCAGCTTTGTTTCTGTTTTTATTTTGAGCTTTGGCATTAATCCAATTTTCAATAAAAAATTGCCAATCTTATTATAGTTGTGTAAGAAGCTTTTTAACTCATCAAATTGATCCCTCTAGGTCATCATGCCAAAACTCCTTTGCATCATGCTATAAAAGGAGGCCTTGAACAAATTGTTATGCTACTTCTATCTTTTGGAGGTGTGTCCATTTGCTGTTTTACTGATTACATTATTTCAATAGTACAGAAGACGCCATGTTCATAAATGATATCATCATTTTTGCTATTTTTTTGGGAGGGGAAGGGAGGGGGGTCAATTTTATTTTTCTCCCATTTCAACAAATACACCAATAATGAATGATAACTATCAAACTTCTCTTGATGTTGCTAGAGTTAAAGGATATAGCAATGTCATTAGTGCAATAGAGGTACTCTTGCTCCTCTAAATGCCATTATTTGTAGATTAGTTCTTTTGCATTATTTGCCAAAGTATATCTGCTAATTTTCCATTATTGTTTCATCTTGTTTATGCAATGCTTCTCAGTCCCATCTCTACTTATTCTCTGGTTGGCTGCATGAGCTTTATGGGTTAGGCTTTCTAGAACTACTTGCACCCAACTGCTTTCAAGAAAAAATGTGAGTTCAACATTGATTTTACTTAAGTAATTTTGATTACAGTAAAAACACTGACTTCAAACATATGTCATTTCAATCATTTAATAGCTAATAATAGACATATGCCAACTTAATCAAGAAACATACATGTTGATTTTGGCATGATATTTCCTATGAAATTTGACTGATTTACTTTGTGGTTTTTTGTGCTTTGTGGCCAAGGCCATCGAAGAAGTAGTGAATTTTCTGTGAAAATGAGGATAGGGAAAAAAGTGGAGTTATAACATTTGCCCGGTGATGATTTAAACATAGGACTCTACTGGCATCTTCTTCTTCTTCACATCAATACTAGAGCTTTTTGGATTTTTAGGAATTTGCTCCCATAACTCAACATGAAGATGTAGCTTTGGTTTTGCACCCTTGGAGTCGACATTTTTTGCTCGAGGCATTGGCGGAATTTTTCAAAACAAACTTTTGAAATGACACTGTAAACCTAGAAGTTACAGCGAAAGTAAAAACAAAAGGCAATGGATAAGAAAAAAATAGTGGCACAAGCCAAAAGGGGGAAAAAAATTAGGGCATGTGTCTTATACCTTTTATCTCATTTATATAGATATATATATATATATATATATATATATATATATTACATATTTTGTTCTCAGTACCAGCAGCACATCATCAATGAAGTATTATTTCATAATTGGTTATATATTTTCTGATTGATAATCGATTGTAACTTTTATATTATATATAAATAATCACTGATTATAAAGTTAAGAATCGATTACAGTACCATTTCTAAATGTTATTATCAATATATTAATTCAATGACAATATTAAACCACTTAGATCTAATACATAAGTTTTATGAACCATTAGGAGTAACTGTATGTTAAAAAAAAGATCCTTTTCCAACTATTTGATTAAAATGTCCTTTTTATTTACTCTTGATAAAATGGACAATATGTCATATGTGCAAATTACAAATGATAAAAAAAATTCCCAAAAATTACATACATAAATTACATATCATATAATATAAAATATCGATATCCCGTGTAACGTACGGATATAACAAAAAAAATTAGCTTATGTACTAAAATGTCTCTTGATATGAAGTTTAATACTCACCCAACACGTATAGCTATCTTTGTACTTCCTTTTATTTTATACATAATAATACAAATATTCCTTCAACGGAAAACCAAAAAGTGTTAATTGATCTAATTTTAACCATTGTGGTCTAAAAGGACAAGGATATCTTTTACTTTTTTATAATCCATACTTAGATTAGGCTGGAAAAGTTAAGTGATTAAATCACGATTTATTTTCCTCAAAAAAAAAAAAAAGGATTTATGGGCTAAATATTTAATTTATTATAGACTATTGTTTGGAAGGATTAAAACAATAATTTTTCAACTTCTCATTTCTTTATACATTAATTGATGAAAATCTATATATACATATATATAAATTGAAGAAGAAGCCTACCATTACGACACGTGGAAGTATCATAAGGTGACATTTAGTTAAATAAACTTTTTTAAAAGAAAAAGAAAAATTATATTTGAATTTATTTAAAATCTTAATTAATTAAATTAACTAATAAAATATATATGTATTTAATATTAATACATTAAAATGTGTTATTCTTTGAATACTATCTAAATTAATACATTGAAATGTGTGATTCTTTGAATACTATCTAAATTTATTTTAACTAATTAAATAATTAATTGAGTTATTTAATTATATATATTTAATATTAATACATTGAATCTTAAAAACATAACAATCCGTGCCACGTACGGAACATCAACCTAGTATAAATAAAAACATGACCTATCGTATGAAGAAGAAGAAGAAGAAGAACAACAACAACAACAACAATAACAACAACAATAATAATAATAATAATCACATCACCACAAAATATTCTCATATTTCTTAGTAGATATAGTCACCACCAATCCGCCCAAATTCTATAGGAAAGTCTGGATGGGCCTCATTCTCACTTAAGATTAGGCCCTTAAATGATTTTGGGGAAAGTATATTCATTAGATTGGCCCTCACCAGGGGAGCCTATTCATTTTTTCACTACATATTTCTTCTATCTTATAAACTTAATTGTTCTCTAAAATATCGCAAACTAATACTTGTGAAATAAAATTCCTTTTTTAATTTAACCTCAATCTTTTCATCCGCTTAAATCAAGGTCCAGTCCAAGAAGGATAAGGGGCAGACGGGCTTCATCCCTCAACTCGCACTAGCCCCACCCAATGATGCCCGAGCGTTGCACGAGAGTATAACTTTTGTTAAATTATTGTTTTGGATTGAAATATAGTTAGAATATAATTTGTGTGGATATTAAAATAAATAATAAAATTAAATAATCTAAAACATATATTAAGACAAATATTTAATTTCAAATCCATCACCTTTAGTATATTATGTATTTATAATAGTCTTATTGATTTTTTGCACAGTCCTTGTCAAGTGGTTTAATGTAATATTATTTGGGTGTCCTTCCTAGTTCCTTTTTTTTTCTCTCTCTTTTTTTCACTTTGAGGTGGATGGTGTTTGGGGATGAATATTTAAATCTTACCTTAACTTTTACTGCTAATAGGTACTTCTATTCCCATTTATGCTAAATTTCTTATCTTGTAATTCTCTAGGTTGAATCTGAAATATTTTGTTTCCATGGTGGGTTGTCTCCTTCAGTTACGAAATTTTAACTGTGTGCAAGAAGTTCCCCATGAGGGACCCACGTGTGATCTCTTGTGGTCTGACCCTGATGATCATTGTGGTTGGGGGCATATCGCCCAAGGGTGCTGGATATACATTTGGCCAAGTAACTAGCTTGCATTTTAGAGTTGCAGGCTTTTTATATCATCCTTTTTTATTTGAGTAAAACATTCTTGTCAATTGATTTAAACAGGACATTTCAGAGCAATTTAACCATACAAACAACTTAAAGCTCATTGCTAGAGCACATTAGCTGGTTATGGAGGGATTCAATTGGGCTCATGTAATTGCTCTTCTGAATGCCAAGTTTTGTTTATTCATTTTGCTAAATCTGAATACTAAAGTTATTGGAGAACCAAGAATAACCTACAAAAGCCATTCCCTTGAAAATCACCAACTACAGAAGACCAATAATGATTCAGCAACAAACTCCAGAGTTTCAAGACATCCTACACAATCAAATATCAAAAGCCTCTCAAAAGTGACAATTTCACAATCGATACTAGCAATAATTTGGCTATAGCCATATAAGAGAAGATATTTCAAGATAATTAACACCTAAAGTAGCAAAAAAGGGAAACTATAACTGAAGATAATTACACATTGTGGGCGCTTGTGTGCAAGTGAAAAGCTAAGTGAAAAGGAAATCTAAGTGAAAAGAAAGTATACATCCAATCTAAGGAAACAACTAACGTACCAAACTCTTACTTTCCCCTAACTTCGGCAGAAGCCACTGTGGCGAAAGCAGAAAGGGATTCTCAGATGTTGGCACATCTACATAGAAGAGAAAAGGACTATCAAACTACAAATAGCAATAACGATAGGGACATATAGAAACACTAATCACCCAGAGCAAATGATTGAAACCCACAAAAATCTTGAAACAAAAGATCGAAATAAAAAAGAATTGAAGAATCTAAATGAAAAAAGCATAAATTTAGATCATCCAACAACAGAGAAACCAGGATAAACTGGAACATGTGCAGATGCGTCTTTGAATGATGATCAACAGAGCTATTTAACTTCTTGAATTCTGTAAACCAAGACCTGGTACACATTTGCCCTGTTTTCAAATTAAGCATAATCTTAAATCCAGTGGTGGAAAGCTATTAGGAAAATGGAGATGGAAAAGCACCAAGTTTGCAATCTATAATGTAGAATATGCGTGAAAGCAATCCTTAATAGTTCACTTGAAAGTTAGTGAGAGAGTTCTCCATTACTTAACCTTACACTTTCCAAGTATAAAAGAGGTAAACACTAAAGAAAAGAGAGGGGAAGGGAGTGCACTCTCTCTGTCTATCCCTATGTCTCACGAATCAGCTTTACTTCACATAGCCATTCCATCTATGATCTATTCAGTCCTAACACCACATAAAATCAACCACCTTGGAACCACTAAAGGAATTTTCTTTTTTTCCATTTTTTATGGGTCCGATTGGAGAAGCAAATGCAATATATCCCATAAAAATTTCAAAACTCTTGTTAGAACCTTCGCATTATTTTGTAGAGAAGAAAATGTATCCAATCTAACCACAAAATAAAATGCAATACCATATTTCTAAAGGCTCTAAATTCATATAATATTCAGTTTCAAAGCTACTATCTTTCCAAACCCATTAATAGATTACATAATTCTAATTAACCACCATAAGTTTGATAATATTTCCATCGTTTCACCAAACAGTGTTTAATCAAAACAAAAGAAACAATTCCAATAGCCCATTTTTTATATTATCTAAGCAATTAAATTAAGGTAATGGTAGAATGGAAAAACTTTATACCACCCTTAAAAACTAAGAAAAGGATAGAATTCCAGATACAATTCCAAATACAACAAAAATGACAGAATTCATCCTAATTAGGCTTAAAAATGAAGTGAAACGCAAATATGGATTTTCTCTAGAAAATCAAAGGAAAATGTAATCCAAAATCAGATCGATATCTTACATGAAGAAGGAAGCCATCACGACAAGGCCTACGGCTAGGGATGGTAATTTCCCCGCTTAAACCGGGGGCCCGGCCCAGTTGGGCTGGGGATTCCCCGATTTAAGCGGGGATGGGCCGGGGACGGGCTTCATTCCTCGACTCGCCAACCGGGGATGGAGATTGCATGATCCCCACCCCCGGCCCGCTTTATATATATATATATATATATATATATATATATTTATTTATTTATTTATATATATATATCCATACACACACACACACACACACATATACGTATATATACACATTATATAAATTATAGGTAGATTATATATGTATATAAAATAAAATAGAAAAGAAGAGGAAAAATAAAAAAGAAAAAAATTATTAATTTTACTTTTACTAATTTAGTGATATGATAAATATGTGAATTTTTGGAAATCACTACAAAAGTTTTCTATATGATTAAAAAATTTTGAATAAAAATATATTGGAGGCAAATTTTTTTTTTTTAATTTTTATAATTATTTCCGGGCCCAAACGGGCCCCCGCTTCCCCGCTTTCCCGGGCCGGGACCGAGGATTGTTTTGTTCCCAACGGGCTGGGGGCGGGGATCCCCGCTTTTCTCCGTAGCGGGGACGGGCCGGGGATGGGGATACGGGGGCATATGCGGGGATGGGGCCGGGATTTTTAGTCCCTGGCCCGACCCAGCCCCATTGCCATCCCTACCTACGGCCAGCATTACCACTGCAAGGGTTAGGTACCCAGCCTCTGGTGCGGGGCTGGAGATCGACTTCACTAATTGAACCTTTACAAAATTTTTGAAAAAAAAAAAATCAAATCAACAAAACGAATTTCAAAAAGAATAGAATTCACTATTCTTTGAGTATAAGAATGTGAAGGCGAAGCAATTTCATACCATATTTGTTTTATCTTTCTCGAAGGCGATGTCTCTTCTACTACTTGGTTTCAGTGACGACTTGTCTAAAGTCTCTAAGAAGTGCGGCACTTCACCTTTATATGTAAACCCAGGGGTGATTCGCTACTTCTGGAATCGATTGGAATTTACGATTTTCCAACCCAGAAGACTATTGGGCCGTCGGATTTTCAATGTGTTTTCTGTAATGTTTATCCCTGCATATTGACGGAACTATTTAACAATGATAGGAAATCTAGAAGTTGAGAATTGAAATGAATAAAAGTTATATTGTGCAATGAATATACTAACTGGAGAGTAAATCGAAGAGTCTATGTAGATTTAATAAACCTCTATAAATGAATGGAATGTATGCTGTGCAATATACACAGATAAATATTTAAGATGATTATTTAATAACTCCAGAGTAAATCGAATGGTCTAACTTGTGGGATGCAGATAACTTGTGACAGCAGTTGAGCTTGAAGAATACAGTGGCACATGTCACCTTCACAGCTTTAGTTTCATAGCTTCAGATGTTGCCAGGTGTCATAACAGAAAGATTCTACAAGTGCTTATATATATATATATATATATATATATATATATATATATATATATATATATATTATTTTAATATATTATATATATAATAAAAACATGTACACGTATACTGTATTTGGAAAGAAATTTTTTCTAATTCAAACTAAAATTTTAAAGAACTGTTATATACTCATAACACATCATATTTTTTCTCTTTCATTAATAATTGAGTTTCATATTTATCTCATATTTAATAATATTTTATTAAATTTTAACAAGTTTATCTCAATCTAATCATTACCAAGTACAACCAATATATACACATATAATAAGATCTTTGTGTAATTATATTCTTATGTAACTATAAAGTATTTCTATAACATATATGTATATTTAAATTTTTATATGTTTTACATAATACATAATATATATATATATATATATATATATATATATATATTATTAATTTTTTAAAATTATTTCAATTTTAAACTCAATGGCTTCAACTTTCTTGTTGGGTCAAGGGTGAAGATCCTCAACTTTCTCTGGGGATGGGCTAAGGCCATGGGAATGGAGAAACGCTGGCTCAAGAAATCCAGGGACCCATCCAGACACCCCCCCCCCCCAAATTACAACTCAATTGAGTTGAATTTTTTTATTTTTTTTAAGTTAATTAAAAAAAATTCAATTCAAATAATTCTCTCTCTTTAGTCACACACACACACATATATATATATATATATATATATAATTCAATTTATTTTTATGTTGAAAACAAATTTTCTTATAGAAATTGAATCCAAGCACACCCAAAAGAAGCCTACACATTGAGTGGGTCTCAATCAGACAAAGACATTTTCCAAACCCAGTGTACCCGTCGGCCGATTCTAATGGTCCAAACCAAACCCTTTTTGTCTAGTCGTCTTCTTAAAGGATGGGCAACTCTCTTGGCCCATTCGTCGATTGTTTTTCCTTTTGGTCAATATCAGTTATATCATTGAAATATGTTCACTTGTTTTTGCAACTTTTTTTTTTAAAAAATACAATATACTGTTGTTTAATTTTGTAACAAAAATAGATATAATACAAATAAATTTATTTGTTCAATATTAACGAATTTATTATTTCAGATAGATTGTAATATTAACATTTTAATTTATATATTATTTACAAAATTCAAAATCATATTTACATTTAAAAAATAAATATAATTTCATTTTTTTATTACACCATAAACGTTTAAATTTTATTTTAAAATTCACTTCACTAAATTAAATATATTTTCTATCAAAAATTTTAGATTAACCTCTTTAATTTGAGGGATATGACTTCATTGCTCAAAACTTACCAACTTAATTATAATTTATATAGAATTAATTATTGCATAAATCTTTGTGCTAAGTCATATGCAGACAGATATTCAATTAGAGGAATGGAGGGAGTAAGTATCAATATACATTCGCATTTTGTTGACATATTAGGTATATGATGTGAATCAAAGATAAGATTTTTGTTTGATTGAAGAGAATATACGGTTTAAAATGTAAATTTTTATTATTTTCATAAGAAATCGTTTTAACATATTAGAAAATTTGTGCACAACAAAGTTATATATACTAAAATTTAGGTGATAGTGCAATCAATATATTTTGTTGGTTCCAGAACTTTTCCCCCCTACGTAGTCATCGAAGGTCGAAGGCATTTTTATTATTAAAAAAAAAGTGAGAAAATAAATGTAAATCTAAGTAGTACATTTATAACAATTTATTTTATTTGGAGGGACTGAAATGTAGATGGGAAAATAAATTAAGAGAACTCCATATTAGTATTTCTTTTCCTCTCAAATTGGAGGAATTGGAAGAGAAAAATAACAAAAACAATATCATATTAAAATTAAAAACATTAATAAAAAAAACAATATAACTTCCTTTATCATATAAAAATAAAATAAAAAGAAATGCATTTCCTAAGTAAAGTATTTGTTCCATCCCTCCTTCCCTAATGCGAACCAGACTATGCCTAAGTTGGCATCACAAATCTAGATAAGAATCACATTTTAATGATTGAATCCACAGACAATTCAACCCAAAAAAGACCACCACGGACACCGGTGGTACTTCCCGTGATCTCTTTGCCTACCTTAACCTCACCTCCCAAGGCAATTTTGTACAAAGTTGTTAATGAACAAGACTCCAATAACTTGGTTTCATATTATGACATGGAAGCATAGGATTCTTGACCTTTTTCCTAACATACCAATTAAACTTTCCTGCAATGGTAATGTAAAAAAAAAAAAAATGGTGCATTATTCTTATCTGCGATTCCATGCATAATTTTAATGCAATTTATTAATATATATATATATATATATATTTGTAATATGAATCTATATCTCTTTATATAAGTTTTGTAATATATTGAACAAGAAGGGAAAAAAACTGCAATCTATACACGATGAATACAATGATTAAGTTCTAATGTTAGAACATGATGACTTTCAAGGGTTGGTGGAAGGTGGTTGAAATTGGTTTTTTGTGCTCAAGTAATGGGGCCTTGGCAAAAAAATGTGGCCCTGTAACCAAATTCACCTTCCCTTCGAATGGGAAAGAAATTACAATTTAGAGTTAAAAAGTGAATTACATAAATAAAAAAAAATGTTAAAAATAATATCATAATATTTTTTAAAAAAAAATTAGAAGACGGAGAGCAAAATATAAAAAATTTAATTTCATTAAAAAATATCAAATTTTAAAAAATTTTGAAACCCCTCTAGTTCATCATTGCCTGCGAGAATCTTGTTCTAGAAAGAAGACAAATGACCAGGATATGTAGCAGCCGCAGCCGTCTAAAATACTCGATAAGATGTATGAAACTTACCCTCATTTTGTCAAAATTTGTCTAGCTTGGCCTTACCTAATTTGCCGATAATTATTGCTTAACTTTATACCATATCAATTTGCATGTCTGAACAAATTGCAAACCTCTCCAGCAACCTTTTCTTGATGAAACCTCTGTGATCCGCTAAGCTCCTAATCTCAGACCAAAATCCTTGTATATATTCTGGAAATGGAGTAATATCCGAAATCTTGTATGTACAAACTGCCTTTTCTGATTGGGCCAAAAGTATCAGATATGGCATTCGTATCTACACCTGGAAAAAGTATGTACCAGAAATGGATAGGCTGGTGCAAGACGGCTTTCTTCGAAATCGATTGAAATCTACTTGTTATCGAATCCGCAACAGTATGGAGAGAGAGAGAGAGACTTCATTCAACAGCCATACGGCTCCTTTGGTTCTCCTAAAGAGGCTACACACCAACTCCACCTTCAAAAGCAAAAGAGACCATTGTATTTTTGTACTTAAACAATTACGATGAAACGGTCCCAAAATTATATTTTTAGCATTTCCGAAGCAATTAGAGAAGAGAGATGCAAATGTGGAGCGTGTGGAGACAGGAAAACAAAGTGCAAACATGAAAAGGAGAAAACTTAGAGTACTATATATGAATTACGCCCCACCCTCTTCATCTTTTCCTACGATGTTCAAACTTTCTCCATTGCCTTTGCTTATCCTATATCTCCAAGAAACCTTCATGTTCATCACGAGTTAAAGGGCATTTTGATTTTCCAAACCGGTGTTGCAAAAATGCTCTTAAGAACCTCCATATCCAGCACCAAGAAATTCTTTCAGAAAACCATAGACAGTGTCAAGTCTTTTCTTTCTGGGGGGTACCAAAGGCTTCCGAAGAGTCCTCCATGTAACTCCTTTCCCTGCGGTGGTAGCATAGATTTAAAGCACAGCCAAAGCTATAGAGAGTTGGACAAAGTCTACACAGATTTTACCCATCAATGGGAAGTTAATCCGGAGGCTAAAGTTACAAGCCAGAACAAAGATACTTCAAGTAGTGTCTCTAGATATGAAGACCAAGTTCCCAATAACTTCGTCAAGCCTGCAAAAGCAAGTCCAGTACAGAGCTACCAGGTTGTGACAAAGAGGAACTCGAAGAATAGAAAAATAGTCTACGAAGGCAAAAGATACCAGGATCTATCAATGTCCAAAGTCGTGAGAGAAGAAAGGGGCTTTTTGGTGGCCAAGAAACTAAAGGAATTGGAAATGCTGGATAAGACTAATGTAGAGCATGTACTGGACGTAGAAGAGATTCTTCACTACTACTCTCGCCTGACCTGCCCAGCCTATCTTGATATTGTTGAAAGCTTCTTCATGGATATGTACTCGGAACTATTGAATGGGCAGGCATCGTCACAAGTCAACAATTCATGGCCGCAGCTCGTCGTGAAAAGAACCCGGAACCTGGATTCTCGAAAAGGTTTCTAAGAAATCTGAAAGCCTTGATGAGTGTTCTGCATCGGCTTGAGGAGGCCATTAACTTCAAGTATCTGTAGATTCAGTTTATCTTCTGTGATCCTAATCTTTCCTTCTTCCAATTCTTAATTGTTTCGTTTGCAGTGTGCTACAAATAATTAGTGATGTTTTCTTTTTTGAAGTCACATACTGATGTCATTGGAGAACATTTTGTTGTTCTATCTTTCCATCTTGCGGTAATTTAATTCAGAAATTATGATTTATTAGTCCCTTTTGTCCTTTCATATGGAAGCAAGCGCGATTGGCCCATTGCCCCGAGTTAGTAAAAGCTTCAGAGCCAGCGTGAAGGTTTTAGAAACACCAAACAATATTCCAGAGTAGTTGCAGTCGTATGGAAACGGCAGAACCCAGTTCTTGGTGGGCAGATTGATTACAAAGCCCAGGTTCCATCTTCGTGATATTTTGGGCTCCAATATAGCTAATTGCATAGCCCAATATTTGTCCATTTGTACGAGGGAATGGCGCAGTGACGTTTGACAGGCTCTTCACAACAGAAAAAGTGAAAAAAAAAAGAAATTAGTACTCCACTTCTTGTAGAATACGTATTTTAATTTTTTAAAAAACCTTATACACAACTTTTTAATATAATACATTATAAAGATCAATTTATATAAATATACTCTCTCTAATTTATATAAACTTCAAATAACATAAAGGTAAAAGATTGACTTGTGTGGGGGAGCGGCTGGTAAAATTGGACCTTCTTGGGCGCATCCAAAGAGAAATTGAGGGATTCAGTACTTCAAGATGATGATCGTCTAACGAGGACAACCCATACTGAGGACTAGACATCTCGGTCCAGCGACTACAAGTACTGGTATGTTGAGAACTCTGATGAACAAGTAGCATCAGAGTTAGGACTTTGATTGAGGAAGTAGGATCCCAGGGTTGGTGTGTTTTCTTTCCTGATAAGCAAAAAAGCAACATAGGCCATCAAATTTCCATTTCTAAGTCAGTTAGCTAGTCAGCAAGGAGAGACTTGTAGGGAAAACAAATCCAAGAAAGTGAAAATTCTCGTAGTACTGGCGGGGATATTCATTCTTGTTATCATATCATGGAGTCCCATCCTAGCAATTACCTGCCACTGAAAAAGCACTAAACGCTAAAATATCAATAAAGAGCACCGAGATTTTGCTCATCTCCCTTGAAGTTGGAGCAGATATTCCTCCAGTACTTTTTTCAGATTCTAAGGTGAAGAAGACAGGTGCACTAGAAAAGTTGTGGGATTGAATTGGAGTGCTCTTTCCTATAAGGGTGAATTGAAGATGAAGAGTGAATTCTTGAGGACCTATCCCACGGCTCTACAACCTCAAGTGAAAGCGTGGGTCTATTTTTGTAGTGGCTCACTTGTCACTTCCATATCATCGTCTGTATAGTCTCAACTAGCTCATGGAATCAAAGAATCTTTGTCATTTTCAGATAAACACGTTCTCTTTATTCTACACTCTAAAACTTTCATGGCTCAACATTTTAATTGTGTCCTATTCTGATCTTAATCAAGCGATTTGGATAGAGGTGCAACAACCGTGATGTATGTAGCGCACCATTTTTGAAGTTAGTAGTTTCGTTTTTCGTTCTGCTTTTTCTTGATTTTACATTGCAATAGGATATGTAGACGTTAGCGACCGCCATGAAGGAGGTCACCATGGCAACCAATTACAGCAAGAAGAGGGAAATCTTTAGGAATCAAAACGCAACACAGAAGCACTAATGACCAAAATGTCGAACTTATCTTGTTCATCATATATATAATTCTGTTTTTCATTGGGAAAGGAAATATCTTGCTGAATTTTCTCATACGTAATCTCTAAAAATGTGCTGCACTCCATCTTCAAAGGTGGAAACTGGAGTTAATGGCTCAAGGGCTCGTGCTTAATGCTTTGGTTTTCTTGAAAAGGTCTATACTCCAAAGCGAAACCAAAAGCGCAACGTATCCTGAGTCTGTTGCTTTTGGACTCTTAAGACTCCACAACATGGAGAGTTCTGGAATGTGGAACCCTCAATATAAGAGAATGGCTGTTATAGTGCACGAGTCAGGAGTGGCGGTCCCAATATTATTTCACCTATAGGGCTATGAGAAGTAGAAGATATCTTCCAATGAACTCACAAGTTTCTTCTTTTCTTCCCACAAAGCCAAAGCTATCTGAATCTGATGAGTCGTCAGGTCCTTGCGCCTGCATGTGTTGCCCCTTTCATCCTTGTTATAAAGGGGACTTTGCGCATACGCATACACTTGACACTTTTGGCAAATGTAACACTTTGGCAATTGCCGATTCAGGTCTAATCAACACCAGCATATTCGAACCAGAATTCTCTTCGAGCAGGAGAACAACCTTAATTCTCATTGAGATCACCAATTGATTTAGCTAATTTGTCGGCACAGACTCTTGTTTGAACAGTTATTTGGACCTCTAATGCTTAGATAGAGTCATGTGCTGCCTTCCACAAGCTACAAACGCCTCTACCGCGTCAAATCAATTCCTTACAATTGTTGTTTTCTGGTCATCGCATCATTTTTCCAGCATTCAATGGTTTTGCGGGTTGCTTTTGCAGTATTTGCAGGCTATGGTCATTGCTAGTGTCACTGATTGCATCATGTAGCATTTTGACAAGCATTTGTCGGAGTTATCCTTTTTGCCTTTTCTTTCCATTCTGAGAATAATTAAATAAGAGTTCCAGACTGTCAAAAAATAGCAAAAATGTCTACGCATACATTTAAGAACATTGAAAAGCTCATATCATGAGAAAAATTCCAGTACTGCACAAAATAGCATGATACAACTAGATAATTACAATAATTTCTTAATATTGAGGCCTTTTTTTTTTTTTTCACTATTTAACTAAGAAAGTATCTCAGTTACCCTCGAAATATTATCCACCTGCATGAGACGACATTCGTGCAAGATACGCTAAAAACTATCTCATGCAGATTCAGGGATGGATCCAAAACTGAATCATTGGGAGATCAATTGATGCCTCCCTCATCAAATTTTTTTTTGTAATTTTTTTTAATATATACTATCAAATAATTTGATAAAAAATTTATCTTTCATCTTATTTCGAAGTTTGATTTTTATCATATTCATAATTGAAAAAAAATTATTTTGTGGTAATTATAGAAACTGAAAAAGTAAGAACAATGATTAATTCACGATATATATATATATATATATATATATATATATATTAAACTTCATTGTCTTAACTATCCATTAACACAATTCAAATATAATAAATAATTTTTTAAAATCAAGAATTTATACCACATGATGAAAATAATCAAATTGCACTTTTAATTGTATTATTTCACCTTCAATGGAGTCTTACACTCAATAAACTTTTTTTTTACTATTATATTATTTTATAATATTTATATAAAACTAATTTCATATATTTGAAGGGACTAATTTATTTTAAATTCTAAATATTATATATATATATATATATATATATATATTAATTCTTGGCCCCCCAACACCACTTGTAGTTCCGCCCCTCATCTCATGCCATCAGACAACTAAATTGCTGTTTGATTTTCGATTAGGATTTTTATCCACTTCATCAAGGTTTTTCGTAACAGAATTCATCTCTCATTTATCCTAAGAAAAATGCTAAGATATTCCTCTTAAAAGAAACATATGCATTCTCAGCCTTCCATTGATGTGATTATATAAACAGAAACTTTGTTACAAAAGCACCGAGGTTGTTGGTTCTATAATTACCTTCACAGTTTGGAATAAGGTTATGATAGCTTTCCACTTTCCTAATTAAATGCCTAAAAGCTCCCGATCCCCTAGCTACGCAAGCTTCAACTTAGATTTTGATATATAAAAAATATATATATGAATTACCCTCTCTCCGCCTCAAATCAAGAATCAATCATTTATGCAAACCCCTAAAGAGTTGGGTGAACTGTGAGGAATATAGAGCATAAGCATTTATGCTGGAGATGACAATAGTGAAATCCACGGTTCAGCAATAGTGATTGACCAACAGAATGATGCAGAGAAAAAGAGATTAACGTAATAAATGTATTAGGACCACGATCACACGAAAAATGAAAGCTAATAAATCTGTTTAAATCAGAGCGAATGGACCAGAAACCATAGGCATGTGCGCATTGTGTACCTTACACACCAGAAAGCTGCGCCCGGGGTTGTGACATGTAATGCCTTGTGGCTCTCACGTGCATCTGGACCATGCACTGCACTTCTTTGCAGTATTTGCAACTTGCCTTCTCGGTACTGGCAATCGAACTGTGTTTGGTTTTTCTTTAAGTTCAGTTTGGGAAGAACGATCTTCACATGCAGTGGGAGACCCTCCCACGATTCAATCTGAGAAAAACCCACTGAAAGCTAAAGCATAATTTGATGAATGGTAGCGACATGCACTTCATATAGGTGGGCTGTAGATGACAGTGGTGGATAGCTAATTAGAGCAAGTACTGCTCTTTTTTTCTTTCTCCATTCTTTAAAAGAAGGGATGGTGTTTGAATTTAACGCCGTTAGGTAGTAAGAAAAGTTTTTATTACCAAGCTAGCACTTGATTCAAGATTATAATTTTTTTTTAATGGTGTCAATGAGGAAAATTTTTTTAGTTCAATTAAGAAGACACGAATTAGATCCATTTCAAGGTGATGAGACTTTTGGTAAAAAACCTCCCAAAAAAAACAACTAGCTAGTGTGAAATCTTTGCATGTTTTGTTCTTTTAACCAGTTGTTTTCGGTTCATGTGGACAATTTGTTAATACGAGGGACAGTTGCCTTAAGTAGAGGTTGACTTTTAGTGCGTGACTGCCCAAAAATTTTGAAAAACAAACTAGTAGTAGATTACTATCATCTTTATAAGACAAAACGTACAAGCCCTAGGGAAGGTTTGCAAACCACAGTCCGTGGGATTTCATGGTCCAATCAATTATTTGTAGGCCATTCAACTGGTCCCCCATCCTACGGGGTTCTTCACCAGAAACTCCTTCTGATGTTGATGCTTGCCTCTCTTTCTTCCTTCCTTCCCTCTCTATTATCTAAGCTAAGATTTGGTTGCAACGTGGTCATCCAATCAATTTCAAGTCGGTCGGGATAAACCCTACCATTTAACATGTCTTTAAACCCTAAAACCCCTCCTCCCTTTGACTGTAATTGCATGACTCGCCGCTGCAGATAAACAGATGGTACGAAGAGCCAAACGAAGTTAAAGGTGTTTGGCATGAAGGATTTCACCTCATATTTTTCAAAGTCGTTGAGTTAACAACCTAGTGCAACAGGTAGTGAGTAGCCATAATCAAATCAAAGATTCAAGAAAACGACAGACGAAGAAGAAGTGCAAATGGGCTGCAGCTATATTTCCAAAAAGAAGAAAAGGCAATTTTTTTTATTTCCTCCGGGTGATGGAATTGCGGCTGAAGTTGTCCGTTCTATTGATACTCCAGTAGTAGTAATAAAATCATTGCTGTGGCATTTAGAGAGGGGAATTGTTCTAAGGACCGTCAAAATTGCTCAGAGTTGTGGCATTTTGGAATCCGACCTTTTGCTATATCACAATAGGGCCTTATTTAGAACAAAATAAATTCCTCCCCCTACTTTTCTCTGTTTTGAAGGTTCTCTCTGTGTTTCTCCATAAACAACACTGATAACTGGCTCTGTCCTTATCAAAATTTGCAAATTGATATTTATTTGGCAACGAATATTGCAACATCATATAGAGAGACGGAATCAATATTTATTTATTTGTTGGGGAAGATATGAAAAGTATGCATACCGACAATGCCTTCAAGGGATGAGCTATGCCAATGAATTCATTTCTATTTCTGTCTCCCGCTATGTCAAAAAAATATATTATATATCATTATATAATTACATAATTATAAACTCAATCTCTCATCTATAAAATATAAAAGACTCAATATAAAATTTGTAAACTTAATTCAATTGATATATCATAAGATAAGATATTTGAATTGAGTCATAAATCGAAACACACGCGTGTATATATATATATATATATATATATATATATATATATATATATATAATGCTTGGTAAGGGTGTGATAAGGATAGTTTTTAATGACAACTCGTAAAATATGCTTCTAACTAATTGAATTGAGGTATTAAAAATAATAATTTGATATTTTGGGCATAACAAGGAATATTATGTACAACTGTATAGAAAATACTAAAACGTATAAGGAAAAACAGAAACAAAAAGGCCCCAGTAAACATATTAATCTGGAGCACCGTATTATTCCTAGAGGACTTGTGTACACCGCCCCTAACGACATCGAAAATTTGCACCAACAAAAAGATCATCCTAAAATTCCTACATACTAACTACAAGACTTCTCCCCAAGAAAATGGTCAGCCTAATTCCAAAACAAATACTCCTGCCAACTACAAACTATATACAGATTAAGAATACCAACTTCATAAGAAAGCTAGAATTTTTCACCATCGTCAATCTTCGCCAACTTCTATCAGAAAAAGCCATGATAAGTCACGGTTCATGCTTGCAATGTCGTTGAGTTCCCAAATGGCCGAAATTGCACGGCCTTCCAGTGTTTCTCGATGTCGCCAGCAATCTTCCTTGCTTCTATTGATGAACCAAGAAGGCCACGCTTGTTAAATCCCACGGCATATAAACCATTCTCACCTTTCCATCCATTAGGGAATGGTTGGTAAGGGAAGCCATTTTTCTCCGAGAAGTGGTTGGTTCCCTGAGTTCATATACCACACACTTTTAACTTAGCAGAAAGGGAAAACGTATGCAAGTTCTTGAGGGAAGATCGGCAATACCTTCAACCAGGTTGGGACATTGCTTCTAAAGCCTGTTGCTAGGATGATGGCATCAAAATTTTCGACCATCCCGTCAACAAATTCGACTGCATTACGCATGAATCTCTTTATTCCCCGGACCACCTGCATTTTCTCAGAAGAATACTTTGATCACTAACCAAAGTAACCAAATATGGTGGAAGAAATTCGATTCTATAACATATCCATATGCTCCAACAACATGTAAACAAGTTAGAAAACGAGATGCAATTACAAAGTATTCTGCTATGCTAACTTGTGAAGCAATCAATACTGAGTGAGATGGTGAATTTTGTAAGGCACAATATGCAAAAGAGGATAGAATTTTTTGGACCGTACTTGAGCTGCAAACAAAGAGAACTGCAACGATGCTAGAACATTCACCTTTATTTTTCCTGCTCTAATCTTTGGGAGTGTCCCAACATCTAACACGGGTGTCTTTCCGGTAATGCTTTTGAGCTCTAGGGGACCAAGCTTTGGCCTGTGGAGACCTAGTCGATCCGTGTCGCCAAGAATAAACCACGACATTAGAAGCAACAATTGATCCACTAGCCGCACGGGGAACCACTTGAGAAGCTGCATGATCAGCCCAAAAGTTGATCTACCGAGCACCTCTCGAGGCAAGACGTGCACCTGTAACATAAAAATGTTTTTGGAGAAGGTTAAAGAAGAGGGACAAAAAAAAAAGGATCAACTTTTTGTGACTGCCTCCTAAACATGTTGCGATCGCATAGCTGTGTGTCATGTCCCATTGTCCTTCCCTCCCACAACCAGCCCAAAAATGATGAACCAAATTTTGTTATGTTGGAATCTTTCGCTAACACAAATGGGTTGGGGTGGGGGGCTCCTTTACAGGGTACTATGGAGGGAAAGAATGCTAAGCGTAACAGATTATTCTCAACTCCTACCGTCCAAGTACAACGCATGCACTAAAAATTCAAGAAAGTACAAAGCAATACCATTCACAACAAAAGATTCTGATGTGGTAATCCTATCTACAATAGATCGATGATAAAAATATGTTTTCTATATGCTTGTAGCTACTACTCTAATTCAAGTTTTTCAGAAGGGATTTGTGATGAAATATATACTAAATCGCCTAAAACCTGATAGGGAGTGTTTACTATCAAATCCTCTAAATCATGGCAGCTTGGGCACTAATTAATCCTGATCTTATATATAGTAATCTAATCTTCCCCAGCTTCCGAATAAGAAGTAAAATCATCCAACGATGCTCAAGGAGCATTCCACTTCTTTTTTTTTTTTTTTTCAATTGGAAGGATATTGTTAAGTAGAAATTCCTTGAGAATGTTCGCATAGACCGTGGCAGGGAGAAAGAGAAGAGAAGGAGAGTTGAAATTTGCTTACTGTATCCCTGACCACGAGGGAGGGGCGAGCATTATGGTTGCAGAGATCCAGACAGATCTCCATGCCAGAGTTTCCGCATCCAACCACCAAAACGGATTTCCCTCGAAACGAATCACCGTTTCTATATGAGCTTGTATGAATAATAGGACCCAGAAACTTATCCATATCCTCAAAACTTGGGACAAACTCTTCTGCATTTTCTCCCGTGGCAACGATCAGCCACCGAGACACATACTCAGTCTCCTCCATTTTTGGTCCCACAGTACGAATTCGCCAACAGCCATGATCAAATTTGGCGTTCACAACAGTGTTGTTGAACACTGGCTTCAAGTTGAAAAACTGAGCGTATGACTCCAGGTAGGAAATGAACTGCTGTTTAGTAGGATAAGGAGGGAAATCGGGTGGAAATGGCATGAGAGGTAGCTCACAGAAATGCTTGGGAAGATGAAGATGGAGGCGATCGTAAGTCTTGTTCTGCCACAGAGAAGCTATGCAATTGGCCCTTTCAAGTATCAAGCTCGGAACATCTTTTTCTTGAAGGCAAGCAGCAGTAGCAAGCCCAGAAGGGCCAGCGCCTACAACCACTGGTCCTGGCACCCAAATTCTCCTGGCCGATCCTGACATATTTGCTCGGAAAAGGTCATGTACTCTTTTTCCCTCCACTTCTTTACTGTAGTTCATTAACAATGGAAGAAAAAGAAAAGGCCCCTAGACTACAACAAAGTTTGTACTGCTCTACACAAGAACCCCTCAAAACATTGGTACACTAGAATTGTGGTAATTGAGTTCATGCAAAATACAACTGAGTGAGTGAACATAGCCTTTATAGGGCCCTAGGAGTGCCTGTAGAGCATAAAATTTTCTTTTTGACACGAAATAGAACTCTTCTACCGAGGTGAATCAGTCTAGAGATTCGGCTCTGATTTTAGACATGTTTTTAATCTTTATCCAAATGAAGGGTAGAGAGGGAAGAGACCGGAGAGATAGATCCTGGATTTTTGGAATGGATTTGGAAGGACTTATCCCAAATAGTGTGGAATGAGCTTCTGATCTTTTCTTGGCTTTGTTAAATGGTGAAGAGCACGCGGGAGCTACGGACCGTACAAAAACACCAAATCAAGAAGTTACTCTCTGATCAGGATTATTCTATTCCTAAGGAGGTTGAATTTTGACGACTGGATCGCGATATGGAGGAATCAAGTGCCAAAGTCTCTCTGTGTGTGTATATATATATATGTGTGTATATATATATATATATATATATATATATATGAGGAATCCTAGCTAAAAGGGAAAAAAAAAGACATCTAAAAAACTTGCAATTTAGTACCAGACTCTCGTAAAGGAAACCAGTTCCATCTGTATGCGTCGAGGAAAAAGGGTGGGACATTGCTTTATTTTGTAACAAGGACCTGTAACCAACAACCTCCCCCTTGGATCACTTCACCAACTATTACAATACTTCTCTTTTATATCTTTTGGTGCATTGAAACAGAAATTGCGTAACGAGAATGATAGGACGATGGCTTTGTTCAAACAAACATTCTCTTAGATTATTACATTGCATATTACATATGTGACTAGTCTAATTCTATCAAGGAATACTGTTCACGGATTGACAACTCGTCAACGTACCATGCCACGATCAAACAACCATATATTCTAGGTTTTTGACAAAGAGGGCAGTCTAGTTTGAACATTTTACATATGTCAATTGGCAAGGGATATGATATGCTAATTGATAGTTTTCTGGGGATAGAATTGATTGACTAAATCAACAATGACGTTTATCTACAAATTAGTTCTAACAAAAATATCAAAAAAAGGCATATGAAAAATGACAACATTGATGTTTTCAGTTCAAAATATCATTTCATAACAAGATGCTAAATATTCAAATAAATTACAAAATTCAACTTCTCCATCAATGCAAGCGCCAGCTGAGGATTGGTCCATGCACCAGTTTATGGTCCTAAAAGATGATACAGATGGGCAGATTATAGTATATTGCAATTGAAGACCGTGGATGTATGGTTGCCATTCTCGTCGTCCCACTTGATCGTAAGAACGGACCGATGATTCCAATCCCATCCATAGTTCCCAGCCATCTGATATGCATATTCTTTATTGATCATTTTTTAGTGCTTCTATGTATGACCTTTTCCATTGCTAGCAATTGTACCGATCAGCCATGTCCCATGCACGGATATCTCTTTTTAATGCAAACTTCTCACCAATTTCCTATCATGCTATTCTTTTAACCATTCTTTTGGGTTTAATTTTAATTTTTTATTTTTTTCACCGGGGGAGGGAGGGAGATGTACAGTTTTTAGATTTTTATTGTTTTAATTTTTTAGAAACATAAGTATCAAACTCAAAAAGTGTCATATCAACTAACTTAACACTTTATCAATTATATTAAAACTTATTTTTCTATTTTTACTTAAATCTTGTAATACTAACCAATAAAGTCTATTATTCACTGTGAAGACCTAGAGAATCTAGGTACGATTTAGTATCTAGGTTAAAGCCTAACTCACCTGCGTGAACAACGTATTGTACCACCATCTATCCCATTTCAACTTCACATCATCTTTCTATCTAACTATCAATGTTCAATTCACAGTCATCGTCTTATCATTGGTGAACAATACAGAGTAAGTTAGCCGCTCTTAACTAACATCAGTAACCCTTTTATTGTTGAACAAATTACTTTTTGATACTCTAAGATATCAACTTCTAGATTTTCTAAATTATAAGTAAAATACTGACTTATACTATTAGATAGACTTGATAATTACCTACAAAATAAAAAAAATATATATTCTCAAGACATATAGAACAATAATAAAAGACAATTGTGTAGATAACGATATTCTCGTAGAGTCATAAAGTTAATATTTTATTCTTGTAATTTACATCCGCTATAAGATTGGAATTGTGAAAATTGAAATATCTCCTTAAATATCTTATACTAATCATATTTGATCTTGTGGAGGGGGTAGCAAGCAGAGAAAAATTTTGGGAATACCAAAAGTAGCTAGTTGCAACAAAGCCCATTGGCGCACTTGTGTCAATGGAGCACGAATTTCATTCCTCTTTGATAATTGGTAAGTGACGCTTAGGCAGAGCTAAAATAAAGACCGTTCGATCATGGCTGTTTGAGCACAGTCGCTGTTTTTTTCTTGATCGAGCAAAAAGATGGAGAAATCACAAAACAAAGGACTGGAGATACACAATTCTAGAAACCTTTGACTACAGGCTTAGAAAGAATCCCTCTACAAGTTTCCTTGTTTATATAGCAATAGCACAGCACTATGCCCATAATCAAAGTCGTTACATATTTTATCTATCAAAAATTAGTTTAAGGTTTATTTTATTCTCGTTTCCAAAAGTAATCACTAAGCAGCTGAAACAGCTCAAGAACGAAGTACTTTACAAGCAAATTACGAACCCATGTCTTTTTAGGCCAGTTTGTTTTATTATATATAATATTGAGCTTGGAAACAAAGTTATGGCTGCTTTCGAACTGTACCAGCTTAGATCCTCCAGTCACCTGGGGATCGTGCTAACCCAAAATCTACAGGGCTCTTTGAGTGGGGTGGTAAATCAGAATCTAAGGGCAGGGCACTATTAACTAATCTTAGTTAAAAATTTGTCATCTAAAGGGCACCATCATTGTCCTTGAACGATTTCAATTAGCTCCACCGATATAGTCACACGAGTTTGGAGAATCTCTTTGTAAGTTATGCTTGTTATGCTAAGCCTGTAATTCGCAGCTTTTAAATACAAAGTCTTGTAATGAAGATGCTTTTCTTCCACCTCAACCAGGGTCGAAGAACAAAAGGGATCCACGAGCATGGCTCCTTTATGCAACATTCCCAGCTGATAAAGTTTACAACTTTGCCATATCAGAATGGCCATGGCTGAGAGATTGCAATAGTTGTTACTTTTAGATGAAAAAATCTAGCACCTTCAAAACCTGTTGCCCCGCCAAAGTTGCCCCAGCAAAAATATTTCCATGCCTAATTTAGCACACAAACTGCAATAACGGCACGACCCGACATCAAAAGTAGCAGACAAACCATAAAAATTAAGTATATTATAAGACAATATTTTAATTTTTTTTCAAAAATGATATTTATGCTTGGAAGCTTTATTATATTTTGACTACAAGAATTAATTAACGTTTCAAATTTCAGACGAGCTTATGAATACTTAATCTTGCCCGAATTTGTGCTTTAAATCTAGTACAAGAAAAATGCTGGGGATTGTATAGACATGACTGAAACCAAATCTACTCTACAAAGAGCCAAAATATGAAGCTGAGAAAGCTGATGAAATACAGTGAGTGCCTGAGTGGAGATGTGTATGAATGTTGACAACAACCAAGGAAAGGGTCCCTTTGAGTATTTATGATGTGGTAGTACCGGCCGGAGTAAATTATTATCTTGGGGATCGGCAATGATTAAGCAATTAATTTGCTCAGTACGTACGCAGCGGTCATGAATTGAAAGATGCTTCCCAACTTCCTTCTGCCACTTAAAACTTTGTCCAGAACTATGTGTATTTCGCAGTCGCCGACGCCAACGACATATGACGGGGAAGAAAAACCAATTCCTCCAATTTTAAATGTCTTGTTGATTTGGACGTTGGTGATATGGACATCCCCATTTTCACCGTTTCATTAATCCTAGACTTGACAATGTTACCTCCAACACGTGGTCCTTTGAATTGATGAATCCACTATCATAATTTCGGTGCCTATCTACAAAAACTTTTTATTTAAATGTGATATGTAAGTTTATAATTTTGAAAAATAAGATTTTCATAGCAACTTGTAATAAGGTTGTATTTAAAAAGAAATACGATATAAATGGCGCTGTATTGAGTCTAGAATTTTTATTTTTTTTTACTGCAATTGGTTAATCATTGTTGCCATTAGTATGGTACTCCTATAAGTAGATGGGGCATATTTATGAACGGTATAAGTAGTTATGAAGTACGGAATGTTTTGGACCAGATATGGATGGATGAGGTGATTGCTATCAGAATTGGGTGTTTGTTCAATTCCTGAAGAAATTAATTTTTGATAATGTTAGAATTCTTAAAAAAAAAAAAAAAAAAACCTACACAGAATCCATTGGTGCACTCCATTGGAACCATAACAAGCTTCGACCACTAATCTTTGGTCGGGTTTTTTTCCCTTTTAATTTTGAGAATTAAAACGTAAATCGATCTTAAAATTTCAAAAAAATAATTTTTTAAAATTGAAAGTAAACAATCAACTTAATTGATAACAGTGTCAGTATAATTAAATAGTCTCAAATAGTTTTAGGGTATCCCACGGACTCTTTATAGCCTTTCTAAGTGAATTATAACTAAGACCTAGCCTTTCCAAGCACTTGGTGCTTCTTTTTTTTTTTTTTTTTTGCTTTGCTTGCTTATTTTAATCCCTTTATTTGATTTTAAAATTTAAAGCAGTTGTCCTATTGTTAGGTTCTAAGAATTTTTTAGGCCCTCCTCCTGATTATATTCTTCATAATGATACACTTTTAGACTTTGCTAAAAGGGAAGTGAGAGCCCCTGTCCACAACACATTTGCTCTCCCCAAATTTTACATAATATTAAAATGAGAACCAAAAGTATCAACTTGGATTATTCATTAGCATAGAGAGCACCGAAGGTCTTGGCCCTTCCCACTTTGCCAAGTTGCTGTCTTGGCAATCCTAATTTTCGTCTTCTCTCCTATTAATGTGTTTAGTGATAGTGACTTTTGCATCTAGAGAGGATTAAGTCATGAAAAGGAAGGGTACTAATTAGTTTCCACATTATTAGTTATGGATTACAAGATATTTTACTTAACATAGTTTAAAATGACATTCAAACAATAAATAAATAGACTATTCATTAAATATTGATATAGAAAAATATAAATTTAAAAATTAATAATTTGATCTATAGTAATTTAAAAAATTTAGTAGTTTTGCATTTATTTAAGATGAGTAATTGGGATCATCTACTCTGATCATGGGACATAGGACAAAGGTGACATGGAGATGATTGAGTTGGGATCATGGAGACAGAATCATATTGTTTCTTCAATCTATGAGAATCATGTTTAGAATTTTAAGGGATTTGTCCAACGTTGTTGCCAACATCTTTGAAACCATGGAGAACATGAAGGACACAGACTCAAAACTTCAATATAATTAACACATTATTGAGATGGAATTATACTAGAACTCCAGCTCGAATTTGAATTTGAGGTTTGAACTTTTTCACAAGTGGACAGGATGCTACTTTTACATTCACCAAATGCTTCAAACACTACTTTCAGTAGTTGCTTTATATGACCGCGGATGAATCTTATGTTCTTTTTGTTTTTTTTTCAAGCTTTACGGCAACAATGGAGCATAAAATCCTCTTTCTCCACAAAGAACGTTAAGAATCACTAGTTGGAAACTAGTATAATTGCAATTATTAATGTTCACGGAGTTAAATACTCCTTGTATAAAATTATGTAGTGCAAGAATCTTATGAAAGTTATTGCGTCTGAGTTGGCCAAGAAAATGTTCAGCCTGATTCAATTATTGTAATTCTTTTAACCGTACTCGGCCCTCCCAACAAGGTTTTGTTCTTGTTTTTTATTATATATTTGACAACAAAAGTTCCGAATGGCTTCACAAGTGATTCATACTATTAACACAAGTGAATCAAGAGTTTGCAACATGAACTCTTGTACTATGAGTTAAAAATTAAGTTATTATTTTTTAGGACATAACTCAATTGATCGTAAGTTTTTTGATAAGTTCTCGCTCTGAGTTGAGGGTTACAAATTCGAATCTCATACATTAACGAGTTGAAAATCTTGATTGTTGAAAGACATAACTAGACAAGAGGTGGGGATGGAGGTGCACAAAGAGAAGAGGACAATATCAGACATTTTTGCTAATGGAAGCGAATGATTTGTGATGAGAAAAAGTCCACTAAAAGAAGTAGTTGAATTTGTTATCCCTCATTGCTAGCCATATTAATATAGTTTTTGTCCACTGCTTTTTTTGTCTTTGCTTTTGTTTTGGTTGTGTAATGTGGACTAGTTCTTGAGCCAGAGGGCTGATATTGGAATATTGTCGTGGAGGATTGAATATGTGGATGGGACGGATTTCAGAAATGCTAAAGAAGGCATATCAGAATCAGATAAAGGAGATTTTGAGATGCACTGAGCCGGTTTATTAAATTAGGTTATCAAAGTAAAGATATTCTCTTCAGAAGCAGAGCAAATCAGGCTCCCAAGTCGGAAGACAGAAAATGGCAAGGATAGAGTGCCTGCCAAATCAATAGCAGACACAAATAAGTGTCCTTGCCCAATGCCAACCCCTTTTTGTTGTGGCCTTGGGGAATTACCAATTCATTTAGACTCCAAAAGGAGGTTTTCAGGTATTCCTTTTTCATCTTCTTCTTTAAGGGGGAGACATTGAGTGGGACTATAGAAGAGCCATGGCAATACATAACATCCCAAAACTCCATTTCTCCGTTTCGGTCAATTTCCTAATAGATTGAGACTATTCTCCACGCGTTGGATTGGTTTACTTGGAAAACATAGCCTAAATGGCCCAAAAGCCCAAATAAGCTCCATTCTCTGTCCATCTTTGCCTACTTGATAGGATCAGCTTTGCTCTTGTGGTGTTCTTGTATTTTTCAAGGTCAAATTTTTATTTCTAAAGTGCAGTTGACAACTCTTGCCCCTTGCACCTTTTTTTTTTTTTTTGGTAAGTGAGTATTTAAGCATTACTATTAGCCAAATCAACTCCAAAATCAGTACAATTGGGGGAAGGGGTACCACTATAGTCACAGAATCAATTGGGGGGGGGGGAAGGGGGAGTAGGGAAAGATGGAGGTAACCAGTAGAGGTCGAAACTCTAGCCCAACTAGCTAAGTTGTGGACTACTTTGTTGCAGTTCCTATCTACATGTTTGATTGTCTAGTTGGGTCTTTGAGTAAGTATGTATCTTCCTTGGGAAATATAGCCTCATATGCTCCACTCTGTGTGTTGCTGAGAGCCATTCAAAGCCAGCACCACATTTAGAGCATTGCCCTCAAACTCAGCAAATTGCAAGTCTTCCTCATCTGCCCATTTTAAGACTTAGAGTGAAGGCTAAAAGTGGCAAAAATTATCAAAACGAAATCAGGTTAGAAAAATAAAAAATTTACCTTTGAATGGTTATCTTCGCACTGATATAGATGTATGTACAAAAAAGATACTTTAGGCTATTGGATCACGTCCTTATAAATGTTTACTGCATCTCATGCACGCGAAACCTTTGATCTTCTGAAATGGTACCCATAGTACAGCCGGTGAAAGCTTAAAGGTTGGGTTTTGATAAGCCTTGAAGGCTAATGGGTTTATTTTTCTATGAACGAAAATGAACAATAAAGAGCCCTTTTTTTCTTTGCTTTGCTTCTGTCAATGAAAACTCACAGAAGTGCAAAACCACAGCCCTACTTCAATTCCTTTTTCATTCATTTGAATCCATCCCTGAGAGAAAAGCCATTTGCATGCAAACAGAAAGTATTCATGCTTTTTGTTATCCTACACGCTAAACAACAGGGGTTCCATCCCATGTTGTTTTTTATTTTTTATTATTTTTAAATTTTATTTAATTAATTAAATTAATAATTAATTAATTTAATATATTTTTTTTATTAATTTTATTTTACCCTTGGTCTTATTCATTAGAGCAGATAAAATTATTTATTCTTAAATTTGAACACCCATAAATAATAAATTTCAATTATTTATATTCTGGATTATATTAAACAACTCAATAAATAATTAACAAGCTCAAATAGACCAATATAAAATTTTATACCTTTTATGTAGTTTATATCCAGATTAATTTTTTAATTATTCAACCTGGGCATTGGGTCCTGAATAATTAATTAACCAATTAAATTAGATAAAACAAATACTCTCTCTTAGACCTTTTATTTTATTCTAGTACAATAATAAAGTAGAGTAATAAAATAAAATAAAATTCATAAATATCAAGACCAATCCTTAATCCAAATTTTTCATGACTTAAGGGCCATTCTGGAGACTAAAAGACACATCGCCTTGACTACTAAAATGACCAAAATACCCCTACTATATAAATAGCTATATTTTGTATTTTAAATATTTTCTAATATCACCATATAGAAATATTGACCCTAAAGACAATACTGCGTTAGCAAAATCTTTGACCTACAGGTGTAATGACTAAAATACCCCTCTACGCATCGTTGTGCAATTAGAGAGGAAGAGTGTACTAACACCTTTCTAATAGACATTTACGATCTTTAGACCTTTAGTCTAATGATCTACAACTCTTGGAATGTTTCCACTTTTCAAGGGAGCTATTCTAAAGTAAACATCTAAGTCATATTCCCCATGGCCCTGGATAATTAGATCATTTGAACAGTCATAATGGGCAATATAGCGTAGAACCTATCTTATACAAATCTGTCTTAACTAACTAGTCACATATACCCAACATACAAGTATATTGGTTTTACGAAAGAACCTCAATTATAGTATATTAAAGTATATGCTTCTAGCTTCGTCAGACTACCAACTCATACTCAAGCGGTAGAGTATTAGTCTACATTGTAGTAGTAATAGTCTAGGTTTATTTTAAATAGTGCTTTTAGAAACCACTATTACAGGTCTTGATTAAGAACAAACATATATATGTTAAGTAACCCGCGATCCATACATTACTGTGAAATACCACCATTCACATGGATCACTTACTTAAACACAATGGGTTCTTTCCAAACAAAAATCGTGCACAAATAAAATGTAAATTCACAAACAAATTTTAAGAATAAATTCTTTTATTAATAAATTCAATAATTACATCAGATAAATTAGTCTAGAGGGTATATATTCCAACAATCTCCCACTTGCACTCTAAGACTAAGAAAGTCCGTAGGTGCCCACCCACATGGCGTGTAAGTGTCTCTTGAAGACTTTTTCAGTTAAAGGCTTGGTGAAGGGATCTGTTAGGTTGTTCTCCGAAGCTATCTATTCTATCACGATTTTCCATCTTTGAATGAAATTCCGAATCAAATGGTACTTCCTCTGGATGTGCTTCCCCTTCTTATGATTCCTGGGTTCTTTAGATTGCAAAACTGCTCAAGAGTTGTTGCAATACACCACAATCGATCTGTCTATGTGTGGTGCAACTCCAAGTTCTGAAAAGAACTTCCAGAGCCAGACTATTTCCTTAGATGCTTCCGAAGCTGCTATATACTCAGCTTCTATGGTTGAGTCAGTAATACAAGATTACTTGATACTTCTCCATTAAACAGCTCCTCCAGACAAGGTGAAAATATATCCACTAGTGGATTTTCTCTCATCCTTATCCGCCTGGAAATCTGAGTCTGTGTATCAGTAGGAACTAAGTCGTCAGTCCTGTAAACCAGCATATAATCTTTCATACCATTAAGGTACTTAAAAATATACTTTACAGCTTGCCAATGAACCTCTCCAAGATTTGATTGATATCTATTAACTAAAACCTACAATAAAGTAGATATTTGGCCTAGTGCACAACATAGTGTACATGAGACTTTCCACAGTCGAAATGTAGATAATCCTACTCATCCTGTCTTTTTCCTCTTGAGATTTAGGACAGTCTTTAGAACAAAAAGATAACCCATGTCTGCAAGGGATTAGAGCTCCCTTGCATAAGTCCATACTAAACTTGGCCAGCATCTTGTCAATGTATGCCACTTGAGATAATCCTAACATTCTCTACTTCCTATTTCAAAGAAGTTTAATCTCGAGAATGTAACTGGCTTCTCCTAAGTCTTTCATACTAAATTGATTAGACAGTCAAACCTTAATAGATGATAATATCCCTACATCATTCCCAATTAGTAGAATATCATCCACATATAAGACAAAAAAAATCACATTTATGCCTTCTAATTTTCTGTACACGCATGGTTTATCCTCGTTTTGAATGAAACTATAAGAATTTACAGTTTCGTCAAAACGAATATTCCATATTCTAGATGTCTGCTTAAGTCCATAAATGGACTTTTTAAACTTGTAGACCATTTGTTCCTGGTCTTTAGCAATAAAACCTTCCAACTGGGACATATAAACGTATTCGTTAAGATGGCCATTAAGAAATGTCGTCTTGACATCCATTTGTCATATCTCATAGTTGTAATGACATGTAATGGCAAGGAGGATACAGATGGATTTAAAAATGGCTACCGGGAAAAGGTTTCATCATAATCGATTCTCTCTTTCTGAGTATACCCTTTTCGCCACAAATCTAACTTTGAAGGTTTTCACATTCCCATCCGCTCCTTTCTTCCTCTTGTATAACCACTTACACCCAATGGGTTTTATCCCTTCAGGTGAAGCTACAAGATCCTAAATTTGATTGAAGTATATAAACTCAATCTCGACTTTCATTGCTTTATGTCACAGATCTGCATTGGCATCAGCAATAACCTTCTTGTATCTAGTGGGATCTTGTTCTTGATGGTCAGAAACCAGCTCGAAAGCCTCTTCTATCCATCTTTCTAGAATTCTAGGTATCCTCCCACTATGACGAAGCTTCGTTTGAACAGGTTCTTGAGGCTGTGCCTCTTCTTGTTCTATAATCGGGTCTGAAGAAGTTGATTCCGAAGACAACTTCTCTTCAAATTCCAATCTTATTGAACCTTTAGTGGAAGTACTTTAATCATCCTCTAAGTATCTAACATTAGTACTTATCAGTACTTTCTGCTCCTTGGGATGATAAAAGTAACCTCCTTTTGTCCCTTTTAGATACCCAATAAAGTAGCATAATTCTGATTTTGGTTCTAACTTGTCTCCCTTGATCAAAACATAAGTTAGACAACCTCATATCTTGAGATGATTTAGGCTTGGCTTACGCCTAATCCACATCTCATAGGGCATCGTAAGTATTGACTTGGAAGGCACCAAGTTCAAAATGTATACCGTTGTTTCCAAGGCATATCCCCAAAAAGAGACTGGAAGAGTAGCATGAGACATCATGCTTCGAACCATGTTCATCAATGTCATGTTCCTTCTCTCAACTACTCCATTCTACTTGGGTGTACTAGGCGCAGAGAGTTGAGATACTATCCCATTATGTATCATGTAATCCTTGAACTCATTGAGGAGGTACTCTCCATCACGATCTGATCGTAAGATTTTAATCAGTTTACCTGTCTGACGTTCCACTTCAACCTCAAACTCTTTAAACTTGTCAAAATAGTCAAACTTGCACCTCATCAGGTAGACATATCCAAACCTTTTACAATCATTTATGAAAATGATGAAGTACTCAAAATCCCTTTTAGCTTGCATAGACAAAGGACCACATACATCAGTATGAATAAGGCCCAATATCTCATTGGCTCTATCAACCTTTTGGGTGAATGACCTTTTGGTCATTTTTCCCATAAGGCAGGATTCACACTGAGGCCAACTTTCCAATCTTAATAAGCCCAAAGGCCCATCATGGATTAACTTCTGAATCTTGGTTGAATTAATATGACCCAACCTTAGATGTCAAAGATATGAGTCATTGACATTGATCGTTCTCTTCTTACTTAAAGGTTCAGATTGAACGTTATTTATTTGATTGTTTGTAAGATTTAAAAAGAATAAATTCCCATACATGTGCCATGTACATAAAAATTCTCTATTTCTACTAATAGTAATACCATAATGGAAAAAAATAGAATATCCATAATTTATTAGTTTTGCAAATGAAATCAAATTCTATTTAAAATCGGGTACATATAAAATATCCTTCAAAATAACTATTTTATTACTATAAAAAATAAGATCCAGCTCTCTCACTGCAAAGGTCCATTCTTGTGCTCTATTTCCTACTTGTAGTTTATACTCGCCATTCTGGAGTCTTTTTATCTTCCTAAACCCCTGCAAGGAGTTACAGATATGATCAGTAGCTCCAAAATCAACAATCCAACTGAAAATTGATCTAACCATTGAAACTGACTCTAGATAGAGAACAATACCTGTAGGATTTTTCTTGGTCTGAAGCTTTGGACACTCCTTTTTCCAATATTCTTTCTACCTACACTTGCCCTTGGGCTTGTTGGGCTAATTCTTGGGTTGGGCCGATGCGTTTCCCTTCTTCTTCTTGAACTTTCTGGACTTAGGTCCAATTCTGAAATAAGAAGTCATAGCAATCACAGCTTTGGACTATGGCTTCATAACCTTCTCTGCCACCTAGAGCTTTTTTATTAACTCGGTTAAACTCATGTTTAACTTATTCATGTTGTAATTTAACTTGAACTGAGTAAAAGAGCCCGAAAGAGATTCGAGAACCATGTTCACTTGGCTCTCAGGGTCAATAATAGCCCTTAAGACTTCTGCTTCCTCGAAAGCAGCAATCATCTTGAGTATATGCTTTCTGACTGATGCTCTCTCAGCCATCTTAGTGTTGATGATCATCCTAAGAGCCTCCTACCTTGCGGGCCGGCTTTTATCGTGAATATCATGGCTAGTGATTGGCTAATGTTGTACGCAGTGGTTATATACTCGTGTTTAGACTGGAGCACATTAGACATTGAGGCCAACATGTAGCATTAAGCAATCTCGTTGGCCTTCTTCCATGCTCTCTCAGCCTCACGCTCCTCAGTGGTAGAACCCTTCTCAATAACAGGGCAAGTGTCGTAGAGAACATAATTATACTCCTCAGCAATGAGTTTTATGTCCAAGTTCCCTTTTCAGTCCACATAATTTAGATCCATTAACTTATTCTCACGAAGAAAAACGGCCAAAGGATTAAAAGAATCTCCACCAATCATTTCTGAAAAATCGAAAATAAAAGAAAACTTAGTTTGTGAAAAATAAAATAATTTATGACTTTATCCTCATATTAAATTCTATAATAGTTAACCCTATCACGATTATCTTTAATATAATTAATTTGACTCTTAGGAAAACTGTCATAACTTATTAGAAAGATTAACAGTTTCCTAAGCGAAGTGTATTAACCACTACAAATTAATTTCCCTTCTAGGTAATAATCTAGAAAATAACTTCATCGTGGGATGACCGTTTCTTCTTATTTCCTATAGACATTCCTCGCACTATAACCTCCAACGTGAACTGGACGATCATAGCACATATCCCGGGTTATTAATTACATACATCCATTAATTCTAGATCCTTATAGTATCCCCATCCTATACGGATTCACTCCCAGGGTGACACAAGGGAATCCACGATCTCCAATGAGAATCGTGATGGAAGTCATGGGGCCATTGGAACCCCTTTCCCACTTAACATTTTAAAATAAGGATTTTTTTTGGAAAATATCATTTAAAAATTTCAATTAAATTTTCTTTTAACTAAAAAAAAAATCTAAACTCATAAAAATTTCTATGTCAAGGTTTGTACCATTTGAGAAATTTTTCATGGATTAATTTTATTTAAGTTAATAAACTTAATAATTTCAAAATTTCTAATAAAACTTTTGAGAGATTTTGATCTCGAGTTTAATTTGACAAAAATAATTTTTCTTGTTAAAAATAAAACAAAATATTTTTCTATTTTAACTCACAAAAATATCTAAATTCATATTATTTTCTATGTAAAGGATCAAAACCTTTGAGAAAATAATCAAGAATTAATTTTTGTTTGAATTAAAATTAACTATTTAATTTAAGAAAAATATTTTTCTTTGTCAAAAATTTTCAAAGACTTTGATTTTTTAGAAACGCGTACATAGGGTACAAAAAGAAATAAGCATGTTAGAAAACTGTAAACGTTTTCATACCTTTCTATTCTTTTCACCTAAGTGTCCAAATAATAGAATTAAACACATTAATTAATTAACGATCTTGTTTAATCCTAAATTTTCTTTACTATTATTTTTTATACAAAATATTTAAAGAATATTAACTATTGCAATAAAAATAATTTTGTCTGGTATGGGACTAAAAATCAATTTTTTTTTTATTTTATTGCTAGTCCAATGCACCCGCCACACTGGATCATGGCCCATGGGAAAAACTCATGGACCGCGATCCGGGCGGGTGCCCGCAACCCACCTGAAGAGCTGCCCAGTGACCAACTAAACTCAGTCAAAATTGTTGACTGAAATAGACGTAGAACCAGTTTGCAAAATTGGTTCCTCGTAGAAGAGGCTCTTCCGTGAGGAAGGCATCCTCACGCACCATGATGAAACTAGAAACTTCCGCGAGGAAGCTTTCCTCGCTAGCTGCTGTGTCTCCAAGCCCGGCCTAGTCGGCTCCTCTCTCAATCAAAGCAGGTGGCTCGACTCGACTCGGCTCTGCTCATCTTCTCCAGATTTTCCTACGATTTTGCATTTCTTCTTCTAGTTCTTTCGTCTAGACAACATATATAACCACTTAACAAGCTCCTATACCCTTACAAACAATAGGCTTACATGTTTCATCTAAGAAAGTAGTAAGTTACAATGTTTCTATGTTTCCACTCACGAAACTTACACCGAGACTATCCCAAACCAAAAACGTCAAGGTTCACAGAAAATATCCAAAACAAATATTTTCTTATTTTAGTTAAGTCTAGCATACTTCCTATATTTGCCAAACCATGGCTCTGATTCCACTTGAAGTTTAAAATGGCAAAAACGATGAATCCGAAAGCATGATTACTGAATAAAAAAATATACCTCGTTAATCCTATGATGCTTAGTTCTGGATCACGTCCTTGTAAACGCTAGTTTCATCTCATTCACGCAAAACTTTTGAATTTCCAGAATATTGCCCTTTCACTGCCGTGAAAGCTTCTCACACTGAAGCCAAGAAAAAGGCCTTGGTTCCTTTTCTTTTCTATTCATTCAATCACAGAGAGAGACCAAGAGAGTGAAACAAAAGCATTTTGTTTTTTGTTATCCTCTTACCCCAAATAATATAGGATCCATCCCGTGTTATTTTTTTTTATATATTTTATTTTACCATTGGTCTTATTCATTGGGCCAAATAAAATTATTTACTTTTGGATTTGAACATTCATAAATAATAAGCCTCAATTATTTATTTTTTGAAGCCCAATAAATAATTAACAAAGTCAAATAGACCAATATAAAATATCAGACATTTTATCTAATGTATACCTAGGTTAATTTTCTAATTATTCAATTTGGACCTTAAACCCTGAATAATTAATTAACCAATTAAACTAGATAAAATATATACTCTCTCTTAGGCCTTTTATTTTATTCTAGTTCAATAATAAATTAGACTACTTAAATAAAATAAAACCCATAATTATCAAGACCAATTCCTTAATTCAAATCTGTCAGGACTTAAGGGCTATTTCGGGGACCAAAAGTCACATCACCTTGGCTACTAAAATGACCAAAATACCTCTACTATATAAATAGTTGTATTTTACATTTTAAATATTTTCTAATATACCATAAGGAAATATGGATCCCAAGGACAATGTTACGTTCGCAAAGTCTCCGACTTACAGGTGTAATGACTAAAATACCCATTTACGTGTCGCCGTACATTTAAAGATAAGGAGTGTACTAACACCTCTCTAAAAGACATCTAACATTCTTAGACCTCTAGTCTAATGATCCACGACTCCTGCAATGTTTCTGCTTTGCAAATGAGCTACCCTAAATCAAACATCCAAATCATGTTCCCCAGGGCCTTAGATATTTAGATCATTTGAACAATCACAAAGGGCGATATAGTGCAGAAGTTATTTTGTAAAAGTCTGTCTTAACTAACTAGTCATATATACCCAACATACAAGTATATCGGCTCTACGGAAGAACCTCAACTACAGTATATCAAAGTGCATGCTTCCAGTTTCGTCAGACCGCCAACTCATACTCAAGCGGTAGAGTATTAGTCTATACTGTAGTAATAATAGTTTGGGTTTCTTCTAAATAGTACTTTTAAAAATTACTATTACAGGTCATATTCTACATATTCGAAATACGCTCATGTTATGAAGTGAGTAAACTACTCATTGGCTAAAGGTAAGCTATTATTTATTTAGAATTCATAACACAATAACTTAAACATGATAAGATTCTCATTCTCATCAATCAGTTAAAAACAAACATTTATATGTTAAGTAACACGTGATCCATACGTTACTGTGAAAGACCACCATTCACATGGATCATTTACTTAAATACGATGGGTCTTATCCAAATGTAAATCATGCACAAATAAAATGTAAATTCACAAATAAATTTTGAGAATAAATTCTTTTATTAATAAAATCGATAATTACAACAGAAAACTAGTCTATATGGCATATATTCCACATTATCGTGGTACCTCTAATTATTGTTGTAATTCATCTGTGATTGCTTATTAAATGCTTTCTATGTAACTCTTAGTAGAGTTGATACTAAAAAATTAATGGACTCAAACTTAGTCAATTGAAGCAAGAATTTATTGTACTGAACAATCTATTAGGATGAGTATTGCCTATGTTCCTTTTTTCTCATTTAAAATATGCAGGAAAGAGAAGTTCTTGTTCTTGTTTTTTCTGCTGGCCTTGCTGATATAACAGAAGAGGCCAGTCTTTTAGACGTAAGATGGCTAGACAAACATTAATTTCTTAACAGTCAATTCTTTGCAGCTTAAATGTAGTGCCTCTTCTTCTCATGTTACCAGGTGTTTAGGCAAAAACTTCATAGATCTTTTAAAAATGTCAGGATTGTATCTAATTGCATGATATTTGATCAGAATGGTCAGCTATGGCATTTAAAGGTATTGCTATTTTTACTTCTATTACTTCTGGTTATAGCTGTGTTCCACTAACTGCACTAGATGATGATTAATTTTTTGCTGTTTTAAGGATCTTGTTCGTTTTCCTTTTTACTTGAGAGCGCATTGAGGTTTTCGAAAATAGAAATGTACTCTACTATCTATGTAATGACAAAAAGTCTTTTGTTGTTTCAACTAATTTTTTTTCTTTTTTTTTTTTTACTTGAAACTGTATTGAAGTTTTTGAAAATAGAATCTGTCATATGAATAGAAATTTCTATCTTCAATTTGCTATTTAAAAGTTATAACTGTACTTATTGTACATTATATCAATGGACATATGAAATTATGAATAAAAATATATTTTTTTTTAAAACAATAGACAGAATCTTCACGCGTAGTATAGAGACACCAAACTTATTATTTCTATTCATTATTTAGCTCATACCATCTCTCATTATTCTAACTACTTAATTTTCAAGAAAAATTGCTGGAAGCTTTTGCAAATAATAACAAAGTCCAACTACCAAATATGAACCTTTACATGTGGAAGCTTAAGACCAAACTTCAATGGGGACACGAGACCTGCATTTGGCAAATCACAATCTTCACAAAACATGACAAATCAATGGATGCCAAAACATTTCTCAACTATTACAACTTGATTTATAAAAAAAAAAAATTATAGAAATTGCCTGTGTAATTAGCTTGGTCGACAAACTTTCTTTGTTTAGTATGCAGGCCGACTTGAACGTTGGAATATCCATTACCACAAATGGAAGTAAGTACCAAGTACTCCTACTTAATCATGTAAGCAGCCTATCCCCCAAAAATTTGTTTGTGGTTGAGTTTGCACCACGCTGTACACGGGTCGCATTCCATGTTTGTCACTCTATAATTTATTAAAATTGTAAATATTCAACTTAAAATTAACGTGATAAATGATTAAAATACTTATAAACGTAATTATCAAGTAATTACTTTTACTAGTTACGATCTCGTGTTACACGTTATTATTGTTATGAGATTTGTGTATGTAAATTAATTATATAAGTTAAGTATTGTGAAAAGTTTTTTTTAATTTTTTATAAAAATTATAATCTTATGATTTTGGCCTAAACATTTTCAAAAATATATGATTCTAAATAGATTGTTAAAAATATAAAAATTAAAAATATTTTTTGTCAATAAATATATTATTAAAACAAAAAAATAAAAAAATTGAGTGTCGCGAAGATATAGTCAATGATCTCATTACTGTTATTAATATTTGTGTATGCAAATCAGTCATATAAGCTAGACACCAATTTAAAAAAAAAACACCTATCAATTAAAAATTAAACCCATTAATTGAAAAATAATTAAAAACAAACAAACCCATCAATTGAAAAAAGAAAAAATATATATCAATTGAACCAAAAAAAAAGGGATGGAGTCGCCCACCACTCATGCATTTGTACATTTGTTCATGAATCTCAACCGTCCAAAACTACAATCAAATCTAGACTATCAATTTAAAAAAAAACACCCATTAATTAAAAAATAAACTCATCAATTGGAAAAAATTTAAAAAAACAAACCCATCAATTGAAGTGTGAAGATATGGTCAGAGGTCTTATTGTTGTTATTGAGATTTGTCTGTGCAAATCAGTTATATAAGCTAGCGTTGTGAAAGGTGTTTTTTTTTTTTTTGAAATTTTTTATAAAAATTCTAATCTTATCATTTTGGCCTAAAGAAAAATTTCAAAAATATATTATTTTAAATAGGTTTTTAAAATATGAAAATTAAAAATAATTTTTGTCAATGAATATATTATTAAAACAAAAAAAAAATTGGGTACTGCAAAGATATGGTCAAGGATCTCCTCGTTGTTATTGATATTTGTTTGTGCAAATCAGTCATATAAGTTAGATCATCAATTTAAAAAAAATACCCATCAATTAAAAAAACCCATTAATTGGAAAAAAAAATTTTAAAAAAACAAACCCATCAATTGAAAAAAGAAAAAAATATATCAATTGAAACCCCCCACCCCCTCAATTGAAAAAAAAATTAAAAAACAATTGAAAGAAAAAAAAAAGCAAACTCATCAATTGAAAAAAAAAAATCAACTGAAAAAAGAAAAAAAATATATATATATATATCAATTGAAAAAAAAATCCATCAGTTGAAAAAAAATTAATTGAAAAAAAAACCCCATCAAATGAAAAAAAAGGGGGGGAGGATGGAGTCGTCCACCACTCTTGTTTTTGTGTCTTTATTTATGAATCTCAACCGTCCAAAATTACAACCAAATTTAGACCATCAATTTAAAAAAAAAAACAAACCCATCAATTAAAAAAAAAATCAATTGAAAAAAAATCCCATCAATTAAAAAAAAAAATCGATGACCAAGATCAATTCTATCGTCGTCCACTCAAGATAATTAGTATATCACTTTAGATAAGCTGTGATGTTTAAAACTTTGGTATATTGATTATTGACTAACTTGCACAGTAGGGAAGGGAACCCCTAAATCGCAAGTTACTCTAGATTCTACAAGAATGAGCTAACCATGCATTTATTTTGTTGCTAAGAATGTGTCACTACTGTATTGGGCAAGTACTGTGATGATTTGTCCACATTATGTTTTAAATGCAAATGTTATTGAGATAATAATTTTATAATTAAATATAAATATTTGATTTGCAATTTTAAAAATTGAAATAGGGATGTAAATATCAAGAATTAATAATAACAATTGTCAAGTAAAAAATGAAAAATCTAATAACCAAATATATAATTTTACAGTCTAAAAAATTATAACTCATAATATCAAATTGGGTATTTAGTAAATAATTCATATCTCCAAACGTCAACCTTAACTCAAAGATAGAAAAAAAAAAGAAAAATGAAATAACAGTTTAATCATCAAAGCAACTTTCCTTAATGGTGACGTTGTTACTTAAGTCATTTCTAGTTCAATACTTTTATGGCTCTCCACCCGATTCCCTTTCTTTTCTCTCTGTACCTTTATGAAAATTAATTTTTTAAAAAATTACTATAATTTATCGAATTAATATTAAATATCTAAATTTCTTTTATATATTATAAAATAAAAATGGAAATAAAGAAAGAGAGCTTAAGAGGAGGTTCTTGGTAAGGATGAGCATGAAAAAGACAAATCTGAAGCATTGTACAGGCGACACGTGCCCCGGGTGCCCCCACACGGTACAGAGTCACACCAGCAATTTTTTGGTCCCCAAAAGCGCAAAAAGACGAGATGCTTTTTCCGAAAGCGGACCCACGCCTCCACGTTATTTTCGAGTTAGCATTCGCCACTTGACACGCGTTGATGTGGATTGGGACCACGTGAACCCACCTGATTACCATATTCGCCCTTCGTCATCCCCGACCCACACAGCTCGACAATTATGGTTAGCATACGTTTTAGAACTAGATTCGAAAAATTTACTGGTTCTAAGTTTAATGATTCAATTACAATTGAATCGTAATTAAATTGATAATATTATTATTTAAAAATTAAAAATATAATATTTTTAAAAATAAAATTAATTAATAATATAATATAATATAATTTAAATTAATAAATACATAAATAATGAAATTAAAAAAATATGATATTTTTTTATTATTATAGATTATTTATTTTATTTATATAATTTATTTTTTTATAAATATATTATCTTATTTGGAGAGAAAAAAAAATTGATTTAATTAGTTAAATCGATCGATCAAAATCGATTTAAATAAAAGAGGTCAATTTTTTAAAATTTCAATTCAAAAAATCGATTTGAAGATCTGTTCACAATCTAACTGATCTGATCGGTCGATCCGGTCCGATTCAAAAAACCATGATGGTTAGTTTTACCGGATTCGCCCAATTTAACTTTTTCCGTTTTTTAAAGTTTTCTTTTTGGCCTACAGTTGACTCTTCAGATAAAGCCTCTTGTTTTTTGCCTTCTGGCTTTGGTTCTCTCACGTGCTGTTTGTAACTTTTTAGATATGGACAAAAGAGGAAAACAATTTAATAAACTAAAAAAGTCTACATCGACTTATGCGCCTGCTAAAGTGGAAAGTACGTTAATGTCCCCAGTTATTATTTATTTATTTTTTTGGCTAAGTAATGTGGGCTTGTAAACTCGAAAACCAAAATTGAAAATGCATCCACACAAATAGAATGCGTCTAGATATGGGTATTATTTTAATTCATTTTTTCAAAAAACATGCAAATTACTGAGCCACCCTAATTGGTTTATTTAATTTAAAAAAGAAGAGGGATGGTGTCAATTTTATATTTTTTAAGAAAAATTAAAATTTTTTTAAAAATTTCTTTTAAATTTTTATTTCAATCCTTCAAAAATTTTCATAAATTATAATATTATCATCTAACATTTTACTTTATATAACTTGTGTCCTCAATTTTAATTTTCTAGTTCTGACTTTAAAAGTAAATTAGTCAAAACTCAAACCAAATTCGGCTTTTATCAAATTTTAATTTTCTGCTGGTATTTTATTTCCTCCATCTTCTTCTCTTAACTATATTTCGTAGCCATATGGCTTCCTTTGGCATTGCCATCTCCGACCTCTACCTTCCTCCTTTTTTAAATTTACTTATTTCTTCTTGTTTCCTTCTTCCTCAATCCCAAATAACCACATATCTCCACTGCAACATAATGATGCCGACTATGCCTTCGGCTGCCAATTCACCACCTCTTGCTACCATATCCCACCGCACTTCTCTTGCTTAGATCTTTTATCTAATATCTGTTCCAAATGAGATCACACGGAGAGAAAATTTGATAACAAGAGAAAAGCAATAAGCAGCGTAATGGTAGTGGTAGCAAATGGCAAGGGCCTCAAGATAGAATAATGTTTAATATGGCAAGGCAAAAGAAAGGGATGAAAAAAGACTAGAGAAGCAAAGAAGGGAAAGAGAAGTAAAGAAAAATGAGAAGTAGAAAAGAAAAAAAAGAGAGAGAGAGAGAAAAATTAATAAGGGGTATATATGAATTTCCAATGATTTACAAAATAACAAAGATTTCCAATGATTCTAATAAGAATTTTGGCTTAATTTAGCGTTTTCCTCTTTGTAATGGACTAGAAGGACTTGAAGGTAGGAATCAAGATTGTGTTCGAGGAAGGAGAGGATAAAGAAACAGAGATGATAGTGCTATTAAGAAGGGGGTGGTAGGCGGCAAGGGGAAGAAAAAAGGTTGGCAATAGTTGAGGGTGGTCAAGATAATGAGACAATGATGCTCAGGGGGAAGAGTGAAAAAGAGGTGAGCATTGGAGACTAGAAGAGAAAGAGACTGTCGCAGGGGAAGGTAAAAAAGAGAGAAGTGGTAGCCGCAAGGGAAAGATGTTTGGGAAGAGAAAGACAAGGACAACAAAAGACAAGGGCAACAAGTGACATGGGAAGATCAGAAAAAGGGTTGAAGCAACAAGGGTAAAATTAGCGTATGGAAGGGACTAAGGAAATATAAGGAAAGAGCACTTACAGTATGGCAAGGGACGAATATCTTCATTGCAGAAAATCAACCCATCCATCTTCATAAATACGATTTCTACACAGTTGCAGAGAGTTTTAGAAATTTCAACCTGAAGATTGATACAGCCAAATAACCTTATCTATCCTCTTTTTATGAAGACTTAATTTTTATTTTTCTTTTGTCTTTATATGTTTGGCCTTTTGGGTTGGATCATGTCCCTCCTTCAACTCCATGACCAATTTTGAAAAAGGAAAATGATTTGCTCAATTTTGATAATCTATTACTCCTTTCGTCCCTTAATATAAGTTGTTAGAGACATAAATAAGATAGTTTGACAATATTCTATCACCATTTCTCCCACACATTAATAGCAATACGAACAACAAATCCTCCATAGCCAACAACCGTTCATCCTCGATCAATTTCCATCAAACAACCAATAATAATACAAATAGTAAACCCTTATACTAGTCCTAGATTTCTGAACATGAATACAAATAACCCATTAACAACAATCCACATTTTACTCAGATAAACAGAATGTCTTTATCCTCAGTCAATATCCAACATATATCCCACAATTACATCCAACATAATCCAACAAATCAGTTTGGCAAAAGTAAAAGGTAGGGAAAATCTATGCAACAGGGATAGGCCAGGTGAGGTCTTTAGTGGTTGGCAGACCTAGGCAAGTAACTTCAGGTCATGCCATAAGTGTTCACGCTTTTCATTTGTAGCAGCTTTTATTAATGCCCCATATGACTGCAAGTGGTAGTGATTCATGTTAACCTATCTAGGTGAATTTCAACAAATAAAAAAAACTAAATCAATGTACGTAAAAGAAGAGAAATTCAAATAGGATATTAGCTAGCATACCGATTTACTTTAATAAAAAAATAGGTCAATTTGATCCCACCACCATTCTAAGAATTGTATGACCATAACTCTGGTGTTACACCTAATAACAAAAAACAACAAGTACAATACGGACACGCTTAGAGGAAAAACATCAAATCAACCCTATCATAATTTTAGATTATCTTATTGAATACTTACCTTATGTTCTCTTTGCATCGAGATACATGGGCTGCTTGACACTTGAATGGCCTAGACAACAAGTACGTGAATGGGTATACTAGTCTTGAAACTGTATCAAAGATATACCCATGCAAATTAAATAAGGAAATTAGCATCCTCTTAAAATATTTTTAATTGTTGTGAAGATGGCAATTGAACATTTTCATAAGACGGTGAATTTAAATAATTTAATACGCTAAATTTGGATGATTGAAGTAAAATAGAGAAAACAACAATAAATTTAGCAAGTTCTGAAACATTTGTTGTTGCTGCCCCAGGGTAGGGTCAAGAACATTGATCCGCCTTTGCTGCAATTAGTATTATTGTTTAGAGAAGAAACTAAGATGGATGGCCTTTGAACCTAGAACCGTGAGTATAAAGCAAGTACACAGTTAAAGCTCCTTTGCAGTATGCCAAAATAGTTTAGAGTAAGTTTAATTATTTTTTATGGCAACTAAACAAAGCTCCCTGACTGGTTATATCCGGAGCAAATATTTTTGATGAATTTGTTATACAAGTAAATAGTCTAGCAGTAGATGTTCTATTTAATTCACTTTCTCCTCGTCTCAAAGTCTTGGAGGGAGATCTATGTTTAGGCTTATTTGTTTGTCTATTATCCTGATGACATTAAAGAAATTCAACTAGTTGGTAATGTTAATGATGTAGGTTAGGTAATAGTTTGAAGAAAATATAGCCTTCTGCATAGGTTGAGCTCTATAGGTGAGAGTGACCAAAGACAAGGAATATAAAGATATATTAGTGGTAGGTGTGAGTAGAGTATTGGGGAATAGATGTTATTTTTGTACTTGACACAAATTATTTGACTCTTAAGATCCCTATAGTATTTTTAATGGGAAGCAAAGTACTTTTTATTTTAATATGTTTTATGGGTGTTTGATTCACTAGAAAATCGAAAATATTTTATTCTCCAGATTAATATAAGCCTAATGATGGCCTCCACTTTATTTTTGAATTTTAATGGGGTCGTGACTTCTTAATTGCAACCCCTCAATTTCTTTGTTTGAAGATTACTTTTGACCCCTTAATCTTTCTGGTCTGCATGTAGAAAGTGACAAATAAGTACATGAAAAAGATCAAGTCCATCTACAAACAGAAGGAGAAGGTAAACTTCCCTAAATTTGTTTTCTTACTTGTGTTTAATATGATTTCTCTTACCCCAAGCTATCCCATTACAAGAAAAAATACAAAAGAAGGAAAAGATAAAAAAAAAAAAAAAAAAAAAGCTCTCCAGGGAAATAATTTCTTGTGCCTAGTATACTGCACTTTCTTTTGACATAAAATATGGAATTTAAGCTTTACAAAACCAATTGAGAAAAAAGAAATCTCTTGGTACTGCCTGTTGTATCTTATCAACTCTTGAATTCAATATTTTCTATTATTTTATTGATGAAAGTTTTTTATAAACAACTATTTCTTCCTGTTTGACCATGATCTCACAGTCAAAATCTCTTGGTGTTTTGCTAAATGGACAATCCATTTATATATATATATATATATATATATATATATATATATATATATATATATATTGTCCTACCACTATCACTATCACCCATTTGAACTACTACCAAAATAACTGTTTATTCATTTTATAAGTTATCATCTCAATAAATAGAGCAATATAAACCTTTATCAATGAACAAAAAGAAAAAAAGAGATAACACAAACTTGAATTCAACCTATTAATAAATTTTCAAGAATCTCATCCTTTTTTCATATTCGCTATAATCTAATTTTAAATAATTTTCATCATTCAATAGCATGTTATGCAACCATAGCATGGTCAGGTTTTTTCCCAGACAATGATCTTCTCGACTGTTGGAATGTATGCCCTCTTAGACTAGGTTTTTGATGAAAATATCGAATATTTTAATAAAAGAATTTATTTATGAAAATCGTTTGTGAATTTATTTTCTTTATTTGTGTACAATTTCGTTTGAAAAAGACCCATTGTGTTTAAATAAGTGATTTATGTGAATGTGGGTCTTTCACAGTAAGATGTGGATTATGGGTTATTTAAATACATAAACATTTGTTCTTAACCGATTGATGAGAATGGGAATCTCATCATATTTAGGTTGTTATGTTATGAATTTCAAATGGGGAATGGCTTACCTTTAGCCAGTAAGTAGTCCACTCACTTCATGACATAAGTGTATTTCGAATACGTAGAATAGGACCTGAAGTAGTGGTTTCTAAAAGTACTATATGGTAAAAACCTAGACTACTACCGCTACAACGTGGACTAGTACTCTATGACTTGAGTATGAGTTGATAGCCTGGCGAAGCTGGAAGCATATACTTTGATATACTATATTTGAGGTTCTATCATAGGGCCAATATACTTGCATGTTGGGTATATGTAACTAATTAGTTAAGACAGACTTGTACAAGATAGTTTCTACACTACATCGCCCCTTGTGGTTATCTGAATTGTCTAAATATCCAGGGCCCTAAGAAACATAACTTGGATGTTTGCTTTAGGGTAGCTCCCTTAGAAAGCAGAAACACTCCAGGAAGTCGTAGATCATTGGACTAAAAGCCTAAGGGTGGTAGATGTTATTTGGAGAAGTGTTAGTACACTTCTTCCTCTCTAAATGTACGGCGATGTGTAGAGGGGTATTTTAGTTATTTTACCTGTAGGTCGAAGACTTTGCGAATGCAGCATTATCTTTGGGGTCAATATTTCCTTATAGTGATATTAGAAAATATTTAAAATGCAAAATACATCTATTTATATAGTAGGGGTATTTTGGTCATTTAGTAGTTAAGGCGATATGTCTTTTTGATCCTCGGAATAGCCTGTAAGTCATAATTAATTTTTTGGTTATGAAATTGATCTCAGTTGAGAGGGTTTTATTTTATTCAAGAAGTCTAATTTATTATTAGATTGGAATAAAATAAATGAAGAGAAATTTTTTATCTTGTTTAATTGGTTAATTAATTATTCAGGACCGAAGTCCAGTTTTGAATAATTAGAAAAATTAACCGGGATTTAAACTAGAGGAAAACAATTAATACTTAATTATTTATTGGGTTATTTATTTAATTAATCTCAAGAAATAAATAATTAAAGTTTAATTATTTTTTGGTTCATTTGGATTCATTAATTATTTATTGGGTTATTTATTTAATCCTAAGAAAAATAATTAATGTTTATTATTTTGGACTTTTCGGGTCCAAGAAAAATAATAAATATTATTTGGCCCAATAGCTTGGACCATACGATTTTTTTCGGACACAGTTCAGAAGAGTTTAGGGTGAAGTCAAAATTTATTTTATTAATAATATTCGGATATTAAAACTCGAGAATATTATTTTTATCAAAATAATTATTTTTGGTTTCATGACTCTTAGTCTGTGTGGAAAAATAAAATAAAAGAAAAGAAAAAAAAATTTCTCCCAAGTCTCTTGGCTCTCGGTCTCTCGTGGCTTTTCTCCTACTGGCTTTTGGTTTTGTTTTCTTGATATAAGATGCCAAGCCAAGAAAGCTAACGGGTGGGTCTGAAAAAAAACAACTGAGACTTTCTTCATTCCATTTTTTGTGTTCACCAACTGAGATTTGGCAGGGTCATATTCTGAGAGCTGAAAAGCCGAGCATTAAGGATTCACCGGACGAGAAGGAAGAAGGGTGGTGTCTTGCACTGGAGCTTCATGAAGCTGTTATTTGTGCTTCAATCAACTCACCTTCAATCTTCAAGATTTAAGGCTCCAAGAGGTATGTGTTTCATGCCTCCATGTTGGTACCATGCTTTGTTTCTATTTATTTCTTCCATTTTTATTCCACTCGTATGCATGCTCTATTATGTTCAAATCCTTCAAGTGGTATCAGAGCATTGGATTTGATTGACTTAGGAAGCATGTTAGTTAATAAAAATGGAGAAGAACATTGTTTGGTGCTTAAACCTGTGATCCTTCACTGTTTTGGTATGGGATAGGATGAATGTGAGCTTCACAGTGGAAGCATAGGAATCATCTGTAAATTTCTGGCTTTGATGTTTTGATCATGTAAACCCAATTTAAATAGGTATAGACGGTTGTAGTTTTGGTTTGGATGAGTTTTTGTAATGAAAAATGTCCAAAGAAGCCATAGGAAGCAATTCGCAGAGAAAAACGCAGATAGAATGCAGAGAAATTTCGCGGAGAAGATGAAGTTACTATTCCTAAGCCGCCGCCTAAGCCTAGCCGCGTTGAGCTACGCTGATGTTTCTGTGTCACGAGCCGCTTCCCGCGCGCGCACGAGCCAAGCCGAGCCGATTTGCAGGAATTGAAGCCAAATCAAATTTTGCAATTGCAATTGCAATTGGGGTTCATGCGCGGGTAAGCGAGGCACCGGTCGGGCAGACGCGCGGGTCGAGCGAAGAGAGGAAGCGGGCGTGGGTCACGGGTGGGCTTCGCGGGTTGCGGCTATGCCTGATCTGGTGCGGTTGGTGCACCGGAGCCGCGGTGAACCACAGGCCAAATGGGCGCGGATCCGGTGCGGCGGGTGCACGTGGACCGCCAGTCAATTTTTTGCATTTTTTTTAATTTGGGTTCCATACCAGACGAAATTAATATTTATGCAATAGTTTATATTCTTGGAATATATTTGCATGAAAAATATTAGTAAAGGATTTTAGGATTAAACAGGATCATTAATTAACTAGTTAATTAATGTGTTTAATTATATTATTTGGATACTTAGGTTTAAAAATAGAAAAGCATGAAACCGTTTACTATTTTCTAGCATGCTATTTATTTTGTGTACCTATGTGCACGGTTTCTCAAAGACCAAAGTCTTTGGGAATATTTATACAAGGAAAACATTTTTCTTTAAAAAAAATTAAATGGTTATTTTAACTTGAATAAAAATTAATCCTTTGATATTTTCTCAAAGGATTTAATCCTTAACATAGAAAATATATTGAATTTAGATATTTTTGTAAGTTAAAATAGAAAGCCATTTTATTTTATTTTGCACAAGAAAAAATGTTTTGTTTAATAAACTTGAGACCAAAGTCTCTAGAAAGTTTTAATTGAATTTTTTTTAAATCATTAAGTTTTAACTTAAATAAAATTAGTCTATGGATAAATCTCTCGAAGGATATAATCCTTGACATAGAGATTTTGATGGATTTGGATATTTTATTTTGAATTAAGGAAAAACTTAATAGAAATTTCAAAAGGATATTTTTTCAAGAAAATTTTATTTTAAAAGACTAAGTGGGAGAGGGGTTTCAAAGGCTCCACGGCTTCCATCATGATTCTTATTAGAGATCGTAGGTCCCCTCGCGTCACCCTGGGAATGAACCCGTATAGGATGGGGATACCACAAAGATCTAGATCTAATGGAAGGATGTAATTGATAACCCGAGACACGTACTATAATCGGCCAGCCCACGTTGGAGGTTATAGTGCGAGAAATGTCTATAGGAAATGAGAGAAAATGGCCATCCCACGATGGAGTTATCCTCTAGATCATTACCTAGAAGGAAAATTAATTTGTGGTGGTTAATACACTTAACTTAGGGAACTGTTAATCTTCCAAAGAAGTTATGTCAGTTTTCCTAAGAGCTAAATTAATTTCAGTGCACATATTTATTTTCACAAACTAAATCCTTTCTTTTATTTTTCATTTTTTCAAAAATGGTAGGAGGTTCTTTTAGTCCTTTGGCCGTTATTCTCCGTGAGAATAAGTTAGTGGGACCAAACTATGTGGACTGGAAGAGGAACCTGGACATAATACTCACAGCCAAAGAGTATAAGTATGTCCTTTACGAAACCTGCCCTGTGATTGGGAAAAGTTCCATCTCCGAAGAGCGAGAGGCTGAGAAGGCATGGGAGAAGGCTAATGAAATGGCACGTTACTATATGCTAGCCTCCATGTCTAATGTGCTCCAGTCTAAACACGAGCACATGACTTTTGCGTATGACATTAGTCATTCATTGGCCACTATGTTCGCGGATAAGAGCCGATCCGCAAAGTAGGAGGCTCTTCGAACTATAATAAACACTAAGATGGATGGGGGAGTATCAGTCAGAGAGCATATGCTCAAGATGATTGCTACTTTTGAGGAGGTAGAAATCTTAGGAGCTATCATTGACCCCGAGAGTCAAATGGACATAGTTCTCGAATCTCTACCGGGTTCCTTTACTCAGTTCAAACTAAATTACAATATGAACAAGTTAAACATGAGTTTGACTGAGTTGATGAAGGAACTCCAGATGACAAAGAAAGTCATAAAGCCACATTCAAAGGCCATGATTGCTAAGGGTTCTTCCTCAATAACTGGGTTCAAACCCAGCAAGTTCAAAAGGAAGAAGGGAAACGCAGTAGCCTAGCCCAAGACCCAGCCCAAAGACAAACCAAAGGGCAAGTGCTTCAAACGTGAGAATAAGGGACACTAGAAAAAGGAGTGTCCAGATCTTCAAGCCAAGAAAAACCCCACAGGTAGTATTTTCTATCTAGAGTCTATATCAATGATTGGATCAACTTCCACTTGGATTGTTGATTCAGGAACCACTGATCATATCTGTAACTCCTTGTAGGGGTTTAGAAAGATAAGAAGACTCAAGAAGGGTGAACATGGATTACGTGCGGGAAATGGAGCACAAGTCTGAGCCCTTACATTGGGAGAACTGGATCTTGTTTTGATTGTAATAAGAAAGTGGTTTTAATAGATATTTTATATGTACCTGGTTTTCGTTAGAATTTGATTTCAGTTGCGAAACTAATAAATCAAGAATATTATGTATCTTTCCATTCTGGTATTTCTATCAGTAGAGATAGAGAAATATTATGTACTAGGCACATGTATGGAAATCTATTCTATTTAAACACTATTAATCATCAATCAAATAACGCTCAATCTGAACCTTTAACTAAGAAGAGAAAGACCAATGTCAATGACTCATATATTTGGTATCTAAGGTTAGGTCATATCAACCCAATCAGGATTCAGAGGCTAATCCATGATGGGCCTTTGGACTCATTGAAATTAAAAAATTGGCCTCAATGTGAATTCTGTCTAATGGAAAAGATGACCAAAAGGTCTTTTATCCCAAAGGCGGATATGGCCAATGTGTGTGGTCCCTTGTCTACACCAGCTAGAGGAGGTTATGAGTGCTTCATCACTTTCACGGATGATTGTACAAGGTTTGATTATATTTACCTGATGAGGCGCAAGTCTGACTCTTTTGATAAGTTTAAGGAGTTTAAGGTTGAAGTGGAGCGTCAGACAGATAAATTAATGAAGACCTTACGATCGGATCATGGTGGAGAATACCTCCTAGGTGAATTCAAGAACTACATGGTACATCATGAGATAATATCCCAACTCTCTGTGTCGGGGACACCCCAGTAGAACGGAGTAGTTAAGAGAAGGAATAAGACATTGATGGAAATGGTCAGAAGCATGATGTTTCATGCTACTCTTCCAGTATATTTTTGGGGATATGCCCTGGAAACAACGGCATATATTCTGAACTTGGTGCCTTCTAAGTCAGTACCTAGGACTCCCTATGAGATGTAGACTGGGCGTAAGCCAAGTCTGAATCATCTCAGGATATGGGGTTATCCAACTTATGTACTGATCAAGGAAGACAAGTTGGAACCAAGATCAGAATTATGCTATTTTATTGGGTATCCAAAAGGAACAAAGAGCGGTTACTTTTATCATCCTAAGGAGCAGAAAGTACTAGTTAGTACCAATGCTAGATGCTTAAAGGATGATCAAAGTACTTCCACGAAAGGTTCAACTAGGTTAGAACTCGAGAAAAAGTTATCTTCGAAGCAACTTCTTCTAACCCGATTGTAGAACAAGAAGAGGCACAACCTCAAGAGCCTGTACAAATGGTGCCTCGTCGTAGTGAGAGAGTGTCTAAGGTTCCGAATAGATGGTATGGAGAAGCTTTTGAGCTGGTCTCTGACTATCAGGAACAAGACCCCACTAGATACGAGGAGGCTATTTCTGATGCCGATGCAAATCTATAGCATGAAGCAATGAAAGTCGAGATTGAGTCTATGTACTTCAATCGGGTTTGGGATCTTGTAGCTTCACTTGATGGGATAATACCCATTGGGTGTAAGTGGGTGTACAAGAGAAAAAGGGGAGCGGATGGGAAGGTGTAAACTTTCAAAGCTAGGTTTGTGGCGAAATGGTATACTCAGAAAGAAGGGATCGATTATGAGGAAACCTTTTTCCCGGTAGCCATGCTTAAATCTATCCGTATCCTCCTTGCCATCGTATGTCATTATGACTACGAGATATGGCAAATGGATGTCAAGACGGTATTTTTGAATGGCCATCTTAGCGAAGACATCTATATGTCCTAACCAAAAGGTTTTATTGTTGAAGGCCAAAAACATATGATTTGTAAACTTAAGAAGTCCATTTATGGACTTAAGCAAGCATCAAGAGTATGGAACATTCGTTTTGATGAAACTGTAAAGTCTTACAATTTTATTCAAAACGAAGATGAACCATGCGTGTACAAGAAACTTGAGGGGTCTAATGTGGTTTTTCTTGTCTTGTATGTAGATGACATTCTACTCATTAGAAATAATGTAGGGTCGTTGTCATCTACAAATGTTTAGCTATCTAGTTAATTCAGTATGAAAGATTTGGGAGAAGCTAGCTACATTCTCGGGATTAGACTTCTTAGAAATATGAAGTAGAAAATGTTAAGATTATCTCAAGCCGCATACATTGACAAGATGTTGGCCAAGTTCAGCATAGACTCATGCAAGGGAACTCTAATCCCTTACAGACATGGACTGTCATTTTCTTCAAGGGACTGTCCTAAGTCTCAAGAAGAAAAGGACAGAATGAGTAGGATTCCCTACGCTTCGGCTGTGGGAAGTCTCATGTACGCCATGCTGTGTAATAGGCCAGATATCTGCTTTGTCGTAGGCCTAATTAATATTAGTTAAACCCTGTGGAGGTTCATTGGCATGCTGTAAAGCATATTCTCAAGTACCTCTAAGAAACCTCAGAACCACAAGCAGGGGAATCACATCAAGAGGTAGTACCACCTGATCCGGGATTTCATCCAAAGACGGGAAGTCGCGGTGGTACAGATTGCCTCCGAGAACAATCTAGCAGATCCATTCACTAAGCCTTTGGCTGGGAGGGTCTTCAAGTGACACTTAGACTCCACTGGGGTGGGCACCTATAGACTTACCTAGTCTTAGAGTGCAAGTGGGAGATTGTTGGAATGTATGCCCTCTTAGACTAGGTTTTTGATGAAAATATCGAATATTTTAATAAAAGAATTTATTTACGGAAATCGTTTGTGAATTTATTTTCTTTATTTGTACACAATTTCATTTGAAAGAGACCCAGTGTGTTTAAATAAGTGATCCATGTGAATGGATGTCTTTCACAGTAAGGTATGGATTATGGGTTATTTAAACACATAAACATTTGTTCTTAACCAATTGATGAGAATGTGAATCTCATCATGTTTAGGTTGTTATGTTATGAATTCCAAATGGGGAATGGCTTACCTTTAGCCAGTGAGTAGTTCACTCACTTCATGACATAAGCGTATTTCGAATACGTAGAACAGGACCTGTAGTAGTGGTTTCTAAAAGTATTATATGGTAGAAACCTAGACTACTACCATTACAGCGTGGACTAGTACTCTATGACTTGAGTATGAGTTGGTAGTCTGGCGAAGTTGGAAGCATATACTTTGATATGTTATAGTTGAGGTTCTATCGTAGGGCCAATATACTTGTATGTTGGGTATATGTAACTAGTTAGTTAAAACAGACTTGTACAAGATAGTTTCTACACTACATCGCCCTTTGTAGTTGTCTGAATGGTCTAAATATCCAGGGCCCTGGGAAAAATGACTTGGACGTTTGCTTTAAGGTAGCTCATTTGAAAAGCGGAAACACTCTAAGAAGTCGTGGATCATTGAACTAGAAGCCTAAGGATGGTAGATGTCATTTAGAGAGGTGTTAGTACACTTCTTCCTCTCTAAATGTACGACGATGTGTAGAGGGGTATTTTAGTCATTTTACCTGTAGGTCGAAAACTTTGCGAATACAGTATTATCCTTATGGTCAATATTTCCTTATGGTAATATTAGAAAATATTTAAAATGTAAAATACATCTATTTATATAGTCGGGGTATTTTGGTCATTTTAGTAGCCAAGACGATGTGTCTTTTTTGTCATCGGAATAGCCCGTAAATCCTAATTAATTTTTGGGTTGATAAATTGATCTCAGTTGAGAGGGTTTTATTTTATTCAGGAAGTCTAATTTATTATTAGATTGGAATAAAATAAATGGAGAGAAATTTATTATATAATTTAATTGGTTAATTAATTATTCAGGGTCGAGGTCCAGTTTGAATAATTAGAAAAATTAACCGGGACTTAAACTAGAGGAAAATAATTAATACTTAATTATTTATTAGGTTATTTATTTAATTAATTCCAAGAAATAAATAATTAAAATTTAATTATTTTTTGGTTCATTTGGGGTCATTAATTATTTATTGGGTTATTTATTTAATCCCAAGAAAAATAATTAATGTTTATTATTTTGGGCTTTTCAGGTCCAAGAAAAATAATAAATATTATTTAGCCCAATAGCCTGAACCATAGGATTTTTCCGGATACAGTTTAGAAGAGTTTAGGGTGAAGTCAAAATTTATTTTGTTAATAATATTTGGATATTAAAACCCAAAAATATTATTTTTATCAAAATAATTATTTTTGGTTTCATGACTCTTGGCTTTCTGTGTAGAAAAATAAAATAAAATAAAATTTTCTCCCGAGTCTCTTAGCTCTCGGTCTCTCGTGGCTTTTCTCCTATTGGCTTTTGGTTTTATTTTCTTGATATAAGATGCCAAGCCAAGAAAGCTAACGGGTGGGTGTGAGAAAAAACAATTGAGACTTTCTTCGTTCCATTTTTTGTGTTCACCAACTGAGATTTAATTGGGTCATATTCTGAGAGCTAAAAAGCTGAGCATTAAGAATTCACTGAAGGAGAAGGAAGGAGGGTGGTGTCTTGCACTGGAGCTTCACCCACGGGAAGAAGGTAGCTGTTTTTTTGTGCTTCAATCAACTCACCTTCAATCTTCAAGGTTTAAGGCTCCAAGAGGTATGTGTTTCATGCCTTCATGTTGTTGCCATGCTCTGTTTCTATTTATTTCTTCCATTTTTATTCCACCCTTATGCATGCTCTGTTATGTTCAAATCCTTCATTGACATCATTCTTAGTGGGTTGGAAGTTGTCACAATTACGTATGACAGATTCCAAAAGTATTCTAATGGAGTATGGTATCCTGTCTATAGGAAGAATTTTATGAGGAAGAATAAACAAAATCTTAAAATACAAAATTGTAAATCTAAAAGAAGATTCCTAAAAGAAAAAAAAAATCATATACTGAACTCAATCCAATGATATTACTCAACTGTAGATATGGGATAGGCTACCAGATCCAGAAAAGTAACATAAATGGAAGCATCTCACTGGCAGGAAAACTAGGCACAAGCACAATGGAAAAGCAAGAGAGAATATAGCAGTAATTTTGATAATAAACACTAAGGTAGTATATAGACACATACCAATTCTAGGGTCGTTTAGAGCTGGAAGGCTATAGAATTTTCCAAACTTGCCACCTCCAGGCTTAGGAAGACTGGTCAAAATTTTGGTGAAAGGATTCTGGAAGTTGGCGATAGACAAATGAATAGATACAATGATGATCAGTAAAGTAGAATTTTACAACAACAGCACTATTAAATTAACATCCCATTTTGTTCCAAGAACGGGGAAATCAGAGTAATTGTTTACAAAATCAACAGTGGAACATGCAGTTTAGAAACAACCAAAACAATCAAAATGCAGGTTCAACAAGAACTTTGAAAACACTTCCAAAATAAAATCTTGACATCAAAATAAAATATAGGACTACCTCCCTAAGTTGATGACATTACACACAAACCATAAAATTAGGTAGAAATGATATCCCCACGGCAGACTATGTTATGCACAAATTGAATAGATAAAATGACTCACATAGGAATTACACTCTGCTAAAAACATTCCAGATGTCATCATTACGCTCCAAATAAACATAACATAACAAATCCAAAAAAATAATCAGCCATAGCAGAATTATAAAGAGCAAGCCCACAATCCAGTTCACTCAAATTTCCAAACTTTACAACAGACATGAAAAAAATTTCCACAGCAAATACCCATAGTAGCAATCTTGCGCTTAAAGCGTTTGATCACAGGAGTAGCAGTTTTGATTTAAGCCCTACGACTGACAAGTGATCTCCAGGCAACACCATGACTCCACTTAGGAATGACACAACGAACAAGCAATATAGTGACTTCACTTAATAAAAAAAGTTACAGTTGCCGGCGATAATGGAGGTAACCGGCCTAGGTTTTTTGCCTAAAGAAAGGTGGAGTATTTTCTTTCTTCTGGAGAGATTTTTCCAAATCAACCCCAAGAAATTTGTCAAGGCTTCCAAAATTTTTCTTTCTTCTAGAAACTCACGGTTGGAATTCCGATGGTAAAGGAAGTGAAGGGCGGTGCTAGTTTGGTTGTCCAGAGGTGGTGATTTTCGGGTTGGCAATGGCGTGAAGAAATTAATCCTCGACAACTGAAAAAACCTTTGCAAATGTCATTACATCAACATCAATAGTGAGGGACAGAACCGGATTGGCTTCCGCCGCTATAGAGCCAAAGCCAAAGACTGCTTAATACGACATCGTTTTGTCCTATATTTATAACATGCAACGTGCTTCTCCTCAACCCCAGGATCTACTGTTAGCATATCCTGGCCGTAAAATGACCGCGCAATTTCCATACTAAAATTGCGCTGCCCCGGATCCACTCTAATCCTAAGTCTTTATCTTTCAGATCAAGCTACCTCTTTAGCTATTGGATAAATCGAGAATTTCACCCCAGGACATATAATACAACGGTTAAAGATGAGTCTTTAAATAATTATGCTTTTGTGAGTTTACGAATTTCATTCTTAACTTTACATTACACATTCTATTATTTATATCTTCTATAAGATCCGAACACGACTGATAAGACGCTTGTAACATAGCATTATTAAAAAAAAATGGAAAACTTTTTTAATGATGATTTCAAGCCTCTCATTGCCACTAGTACTGATTCTTTTTTGTCTGATCTACTCGTCAATTCATAATGGCCTCCGATAATCAAAGAAAAATAATTGAAGAAAAATAAAAAAAAAGAAAAAGAAAAAGAAGAATAGAAGAAGATAATGGGAGAAAAAGAGAATTGAAAAGAATAAAGGAAAGAAAAAAGAAATAAATAATTTAAAATAAAAATAAAATTTTAATTTAATTTAATTAAAAATGAGAAATGTGTAACACCCCACACTCTAGGTACCTAGTTAGGGTAGGATGTCGCCCCATCCAAAGGACCAGGGGTCTTTATAACGAAGTACAAAATAAAACAAAACTGCTAAATAAAATTAAAAGAATAATTCCATTACATCCAGAAGTAAAACTTATACAAGTTTGAAAACTCAAAACTAACAAACGTCCCTTGAAACAAACTAAAAAATACAATTAAAAAAATAAGCTGGAGCTCAACCCTAACTTCACCCTGCTCAATATAAGCAATCCCCTGAAATCATTATATAACAAGTGTGAGATTGGCATCTCAGTAAGTCCCATGAGTGCAAGTGTCAATTGTAACCATTGCGTGTATGCAGGTTTATCAAAATTACAAATTTATGTTTGTAAGTCAATTTCATCAATAACAATTATACAAAAGAGCATTTCTTAATAAATCCAAAACAGTTCACAATACATCACTCTTTCATCTCATTCATAACTCATTAAGTAGGGATTAGCAAATGATTCAAAAATATAGTAACATAATCCATATCATGGTTACCACTATGATAGCATCCCAACATATTCTTTCAACAATAGGCAGTGAGGGATCCACCCACTAGGTGAGATACTCCTCCATCTCTATACCCAATATTTCGGTTGTCCAATCCGGATAAACAATGTCCACATAGACTAATATACTAGCACGGACGGTCTGACTAAGTAGTATTGTCACATTTCCAAGTTGAGTTTATCTTCTGGAGGAGGCTTCCTACTAGAAGACAAACTCTTACTTTTCAAAACTAGTACTACTAGCCTACCCTCGCTGAGTACTCAACGCTCCCCGGTTAGGGGCATAATCATTTTTCCTTTTTCAAAAGTCTTTGATTAGCTTAATTTCAAAACATGGTTTTCATAAGAACATTTTCAAATCGTTTGACAATAGTGTAAGAAATTGTTTTTGAGTTTGAATAAATAAAATTTAGTAAATTCATTTTGAAAATACAATATCTACGTTTCCAATCCAAATATCACAACAATCTAGTATAACTCATCATTTTTAGTCAAGTCTCAATCCTTATGTCAAAACATCATATTGACATCAATTCCAAATAACATTGTAAAAATTGCTTGCAAACATGTAACATTTATCAAAACGGTTATACAAGGGACTTACCTGGATATTCTCAATAATCAACCAAAGTGATGCTTGATATCTTTTTCACTTTCTTCCTTATTTAGAATTAACGATTCTATAATTAGAACCCAAATATGTATCCACTTATCTTTTCATGCATCATGAATGTCTATGATCATACTAATCATCTAATTCATCCATAACACTTAGATGGATTAATTCATTAAATCACCTCCATGCTTTCTATGGTTATATATCTCACCCATGCATGCTTACACTCGGCTCACATCAACTTATATAATAACCCCCTTAATCAACTACCATCAATTCCATATATTAACCCTAATTGCACCAAAAGATCGCATCTTTATTCAACATACAATAATTCTAGGTCATCATAGCAATGTTTAACCATGCTTTACTCCCTATACACCTAGTTCACAATATTGCACCATCAAACCTAATCAATTCTATCTATTCATGCTTTTCATGCAAGATTTCATGCATATTAGCATCACTATAAGGTCAACCTTATTTAAATCAGTAAAGTTAATATTTAAATACCTCTTCGACGGCACAACAAGAGTAAAGGTGGCACCTTTGGTGCTTGATGGAGTTTACTTTGGAAAGAAGAGTCGAGTGGTAGCTCTTGGTTTCCTTGATTCGAAAACACGAGATAATAGGGGTAAATTAGTCCCCTTTGGTTTGAAATTTAGGAGAAAAGAAGAAGAAGAAGAATTGAATAAAAGTTGAAGGGGTTTGAAGAGTTGCTTACCTTACTCTTAGGATTTGATTTTGGTGGAGATTGGTCCTGTTTTGGCCGAGTTATTGGTGGGGGTTGGTGGCTAGAATTTTTGGGCAGAAAAGGGTTTTAGGGTTTAATAAAGTTTGATCTTGCTTTGGTCTCTTAATCACAAGAAGGAAAAGATGACAGCTTTTGTTCCTATTGCTGTAGCCGAATTCCAGCAAGGTTTAAGGGGGTTTAGGGCTAGTTTTTTTGTGGCCGTTTTCTGGTTGTTATTGTGGCCACAATAAGGGAGGAAAAAGAGATGAAAAAAGCTGATTTTCTACCTTCCTCTTAGACGAAAATGGGAGGAGGAAAGAATAGGATTTTGCGTGTAGCTTTTGCCTAAGATAAGAGGGAAGTTGAGAGTAAGGAAAAGCTGAAATTTTCGCGCAGCGAGAGAGAGAGAGAGAGAGAGAGAGAGAGAGAGAGAGAGTGTGTGTGTGTGTGTGTGTGTGTGTGTGTGAACAGTGGGGATAATTGGTGGGAAGGAGGGGAAATTTCTAGTTTTTTATTAGCTTAAAAGAACCTTGATTGATTAAGGTTACTTAGGGAAGTCCCCTCCTTTATTTAGGGAACTTGAAAGGGAATAAAACTCATCAAGGTGGCGGCTAGGGTTGATTTTATTCCAGAAAATTTAGTTAACAAAAAAGGTATGTTGATTCAAGAATTAATTTAGGTAATGCCCCAATTTATTTTAGGCAAAAATAATTAATTGAGGAATAATTATATTAGGTGATAAAATCTAGATTTTTGAAATAAAGCTGCAATTTTCTTTCTTTAAACACTAGCTTTCGAAAATACCATAAATCTTGGGAGAAAATTTATTTCCTTTAAAGCTTTGGACAAGATCTCTTTATTTCCAAATAAACTCTTTTAGAGGGAACAACTTTGGGAAACTTTCATTCTTTTGAAAGTAGTAACTATAATATGGTTTTCAAAAGAAACGTTCCTATAATCTTCTTTCCATAATGAAACCCTTGAGTAAGATCCTTGGAAAATTCTAGATAATAAAATAATTAAACTTCCTAAAAATTTGAAATAAAATATTAATTAGAGAATTTTAGGAATTTAATTTATCTTAAATTCTTTTTAATAAAACCCAAAATAATCAAAAACCCCTATTTTAAGAAAATGGAAAATGTTCCACTCTCCAGATGTTCAATTTGTAAACCAAGGCAAAATTTGGTTTTACCAAAATTCTTGATTTCGAATTCTCTTTTTAAATAATCAATTGTTTCTTGGAGCTCTTCAAGAGTTCCAATAAGATTAATATCATCAACATATATAGCTAATATCACAAATTTAGAACCAGATTTCTTAATAAAAACACATGGACATACCTGGTCATTTTTAAATCCCGTTTTCAATAAATATTCACTAAGACGTGTGAATCACATGCGCCCAGATTGCTTCAGGCCATATAATGATTTCTGCAACTTGATGGAGTAATTTTCACGAGGATAATGTTTATATGCTTCGTGCATATGAAATCCTTCGAGGATTTTCATGTAAACATCATTTTCTAAATTTTCATACAAGTAAGCGAGTGACAACATCTAATAGGCGCATATCTATCTTTTCATGTATCGCCAAACCGATAAGATATCGGAGTGTAATAGCATCAACAACAGGAGAATAAGTTTCATCATAGTCAATACCTGGTCTTTGTGAAAAACCTTGGGCTACTAATCGCGCTTTATATCGAACGATTTCACTCTTTTCATTGCGCTTTCGCATAAATATCCATTTGTAACCAATAGGTTTTACATCTTCTGGTGTTCGGACTGCAGGTCCGAAGACTTCACGTTTTGTCAGTGCATTTAACCCCGATTGAATCGCATCTTTCCATTGCAGCCAATCTTTTCTATGCCGACATTCATCAACTGATATTGGTTCAGGATCATCATTATCCTGTATAACATCAAGAGATATATTGTATGCAAATATATTATCAATAACAGTTTCTATCCGATTCCAACTTCTACCGGAAATGGTATAATTGATAGAAATTTCGAGTGTTACTTTCATCAACTTCCGGTTCTTTGTCATCGGTTCTCTCTTGGTCTTTATCATTCTTTTCTTCAATATGATTTTCTAGATCATTTAATCCTCTTTTCTTTCGAGGATTTTTATCTTTAGAACCAAGAGGCCGGCCACGCTTCGGCGTGTTTTTGACTCAGCAGACTATAGGTATAATATTTTGTTCTGCTGGAACTTCAATTCGAATAGGAGCATTTATAGTCTGGAATATGCGATTTTGTAACTCTTCTCGGAGTCAACAAAAGCGTTCGGCATTTGATTTGCAATGCTTTGCAAATGAATTATCTTTTGAACTTCAAGTTCACATGCGCTTGTGCGCGGATCAAGATAATTTAATGATGTTGTCCAAGCAAGATCCTTTTTATGATGTTTTGGTTCTCCCCTAATTTAGGGAATAATGATTCATCAAAATGACAATCGAGCAAATCTTGTCGTGAATACATCTCCTGGCAGGGGTTCAACATACCCGATAATAGAGGAGAATCATATCCAACGTATATCCCCTTTCTTCTTTGAGGACCCATCTTTGTACGTTGGTTTGGTGCAATTGGAATATATACAGACACACCCAAAAATTCTTAAATGAGCAATATTTGGTTCGACCCAAAAGCCAATTGCAAAGGAGAGAATTTATGATAACTAGTCTGGTCTTATACGTACAAGTGTTGCGAGCATGTAGAATAGCATGTCCCCAGGCAGATGTTGGGAGATTTGTTTTCATTAATAATGGTCTAGCAATTAATTGTAATCGTTTAATCAAAGATTCAGCAAGACCATTTTGTGTGTGAACATGAGTTACAGGATGTTCAACATTAATCCCAATTGACATGCAATATGCATCAAAAGCATGTGATGAAAATTCACCAGCATTATTTATTAGATGTTGAGAAAAATTTGCTTCCACATTTTTATTTTTCAATGAAGCTTGATACAATTCAACTAAATGCTTAGCCGTACGACAGTTTCGTGACCAATGACCTTTCATGCCACATCTATAATATATATCCTCATGCTTTTCTTCAATTTCTTTTTCTTTTCCCTTATGATCTTTTCTGTTCCACTTCAGGTGGCCAGTATTTCTCCCAATTTGATTATAATTGTGATAAGGGAAATATCGAGCGTGTCTACGACCATAACCACGACCACGGTCACGGCTATGGCCACGACCACGACTATAACGATGGCTTCTGTTGGAGCCAACAGCATTCACTTCTGGAAGTGCTGTTGAGCCAGTTGGTCTGGCTTCATGATTTCTCAATAATAACTCATTATTTTTCTCTGCAATGAGGAGGGCAGTAATTAAATCAGAATTTTGTATACCCCTTTTCTCGATATTGTTACTGCAGGACAATATTCGAGGCATGAAAGGTGGAGAATGTCTTCTCCAACATATCTTCATCAGTTACTTTTTCTCCGTATAATTTTAATTGAGATGTAATTTTATACATTGCGGAGCTATATTCATTCACGGTTTTAAAATCTTGCAACCTCAGGTGCAACCATTCATACCGTGCAGTAGGTAGTACGACCATCTTCAGGTGGTCAAATCTTTCTTTTAAATTTACCCACAGGCCATATGGATCTTTTTCGGTAAGATATTCCATTTTCAAATTTTCATCGAGATGACGACGAATAAAAATCAAAGCTTTAGCCTTGTGTTGTGCAGATGCACTATTATTTGCTTGAATAGTTTCACTAAGGCCTTTAGCATTTAGATGCATTTCTGCATCGAGAACCCATGACATATAATTTTTTCCAGAAATATCAAGGGTTACAAATTCGAGTTTAGTGATGTTAGCCATAGAGATCAATAAATGCGTACCTGTTTTCTGATTTTGGTAACGGCAGAAACTCGTGCTTAGTCTTCTGGCTTTTGTACCGGTAGAGACTCGTGCTGATAACGTGTTATAAAATTAGGGTAGTGTTAGAATAAAATCTACACACTAAGAAAATTCTAACTATTCTTTGCACAAGAATTTCTCTTCAAACTTCTCTCTTTCTTTCTCTCACAATTCTTTCTCTAATCTTTCTTTCACTAATCTTTCTTTCACAAAAATAATGATGTATTACAAGTTTAGAGGATAGCTCTATTTATAGAGCTCTAATTAGTGGATTACATCATGGCATACATCATCTTCCACTAATCTTAATTAGTTGTATCTCCACTAAATGGTGGACATCCATAAAAATCTTCTATAATAATTCACATAAATCCATAATTAGTGGAGCCTCCACTAATTAATAAAGATTCTAATAATTCATAACAGAAAAAGGTTTATTTAATTATTTATTGGGTTATTTCTATAAGCCCAGGAAATAAATAATTAATGTTTAATTATTTTTTGTTCATTTGAGCTCATTAATTATTTATTGGGTTATTTCTACAAGTTCAGAAAATAAATAATTAATATTTATTACTTTAGACTTTTTGAGTCCAAGAAAAATAATAAATATTACTTTGGCCCAATAGCCTGGACCATAGGGTTTTTTCAGATACGATTCAGAAGAGTTTAGGGTTAAGCCAAACTTAATCTATTGATAACACTCGAGTATTTGAAATATCATATCTCGGAGAATCAGATATCAGATACCTAGTTTTGGCTAGAAGACTCACGTCTCTTTTGGAGGGAAAAAAAACCCATTTTTCCTCAAGCTCTCTCTCTCTCGTGTGACTCTCTTTCTCTTGTGGTTCTTCTTGATTTTTGCTAATCAATAGCAAAAGGGTCAAGAACATTGAGACCACTCTCCTCGCCTTTTGTTTCACCAATAAGGATTGAAGCGGTGGAATATTCCGAGATCCAGAAAGTTTGGCGTTTATGCAAACAAGGCATAGTAGGAGGATAGCGAGTTTTCAACCGGAAGTTTCATCAAGCGGAGAAGAAGGAGTTATTCCTGTGGTCCAGTCGATTTCTTCACAGCCAAAAAAGATTAAGGTACACAGAGGTATGGATTAAACGTTTTCGTGTTGTTGTTATGCTTCGATTTTTGCCTCTGTGTTTTTTATTTTCTCCCACACAGCATGCTCCTCTGTTTTTTGCAAACCAACAAGAGGAGGGTGGGCCGGTCCCTGGGCCAGAAGCCTTAGGATCGGCATGGCCCGAGCCCTTGGCCCATGAGGCTCGCGGGCTGGCCCGTGGGTTTATTCTTTTTTTTTCTCCTACTTAATTCGATTTAAAATTTTGATATTCAACTATTTTGTAATTTTTTTTATTGTTACTTAAATAACACAATTTTTTAAAATTATAAAAAAATCACATTGAAGTGGTTGGGGGATTGGCTGGGACCCTTACCTGTTTTATTAATTAATAAAATAAAGATTATATAAGAGGGAGACTTGATATCTAAACTTCTTAAAAATATTACAATGATTAAAATTTAAAAATAGAATAAAAATTCTAAAAATAAAATTAAATATATAATATTACTTATCATAAATTCCTAATTAAAACAATACTAAACTAACTATTTGATTCACCACATTCATTATTTGAGTTATCATCAATAATTTACGAATTAGATGTCCTATCTTCGACTACTACAACACATTAACATCTCCAAAGTTTAAGGAGCCAATCGAGATCTTCTTTCATCGATTGTTCGAGCGCTCTCACTGAAGACGCTTTTTTGATGGCACTATGGAGATTGGTGGTGTCAAAAGATCACATGTCATTTTAGATAAAATAATGTATTGACTTACATGAGTTTTCCACTAACCACAAATATCAAAATGCTGATATTCATTTTCTACCAAGGGCTGCATCTCATAAATTGTCATCTCGCTGTAGGTGGTAAACAATCTTTTTTGACGTTTCATAATATCCCATGGATTAAATACTGATGAAATTGAAGAGGTAGATTTTTGTGGAGGCTGAAAGTGGCTGCTAGATGATGACGAAGCTTGCCTACTTAAACTAGGAGAACTAAAACAAGAAGACTCAAACTCATACAAATTATACATATCAAATAGAGTTTTAGCCATTTTATCTTTTATATCTTTTATCATACAATGCCTAAGTGTTTGAGATTTATCAAAATCTAATGTTTTATATAAATATTCAATAATACTATGAAATTCAGTCGTTTTTACTCGAAGATCCATTTACAATGTCATACAATATAAAATAGGAATATCTTTATAATATTTTTTATATTTTTCAAACATACTTCTCATAAAATAACCATATTGGGGATGATCCATATACTCACCAAAAATATGTACTACCTTAGCAAGTGTTGGAAGAATATGATGAGTAGTGGGATAATAAGATCCCGATAAAAGTTCAGTGGCTTCTTTGAAAGTAAATAAAAATGTTGAAAGTGCAGTACAATTTTCAAAATGAGTTTCAGTTAGTAGAGGTTGAAAATTATTACTATTACAAAATTCAATAAGTTAGTTTTGAAAATGTATAACACTTTCAAACATATATAAAGTTAGGTTCCATCTAATTTTACAATCTAATCTAAATTTTTTAAAAGATACTCATTATTCTTGGCATAATGCCTTAAAATTTTGTTGTCTAGTTGGGGAGGTTTTAATAAATAAAATAACATTTTTAATTATGTTAACAATATCATCAATATATTTATATCATTCTTTAACACACAAATTAAGTATATGACAAGCACACCTAGTATGAAATAAAATACCATCTAACATAGGATTCATAGTATTTTTCAAAATTGTTATAGCGGAATCATTATTTGAAGTATTATCTAAAGAAATAGAAATAATTTTATTTAAAATCCTATTTTCATGACATGTTTGAGTAATCATTTTAGCTATACTACTATCTACATGAGGATATTCAAATAATTTAAAACAAATAGTTCTTTTTTGTACTAACCAATCATGATCTATCCAATGACATGTAATACACAACTAAGACTCATTAGTAATTGCAGTCCAACCATCACAAGTAAGAGCAAATTTAAAATTACAAGAATCAAACATAGCAATTAGATACTCTTTCATTTCTTTATATATCTTTATTATATCATTTTTAACGTTGTTTAAGTAATTCTTTTCCATGTTGGTTGACAATTATTTTGCATATATTGTTCATAATGTGAATTTTCTATAAAATTAAAAGGTAATTTAGTTTGAACAATCATTTTAGCAAATCTACTTTTATTTTTTCTATGACCATATTGAAAATTACTAATAATTTGACCTTCTATAGTACGTATTTATTGTTGTTTAAGTAGGGTTTCTAACCAATCATTATGTGACCTTTTCATATGTCTAACTAAAATTCCCGTCCCTCCTCCCTTCTTATGTGCATATACCACCCTACAAATTTTACATGTTATCCTATCATTATCATTATCCTTTTCAAAAAGATTCCAAACTATAGATGTTTTTGCTTTAGCTATAACATCCGTTGTTTCAACATCATCCTCACCTATATTAGATTCGTTAGGATTAATTGTTGGAGTTGGTTGTGATTGTGAAATACTAACGCTAGGCCTACTAGGACCTTCATCTTCATTACCTATTTTATTATTTATTAAATTCAAGACTGGATCTATATTAAAATCAAAATGTGCGGATGATTGTGATGAAAAAAAATGATGATATTGATTTGGATCCATTATTTCTTAGAAAAAACAAGCAATCAAAATTCAAATAAAAGTTCAAAAAAATAAAGTATTAACAAATAATGAAATAAGAGAATTGAAAAATATAAATAACAAATTAACTTAAAAATTAAAAAAATAAACAATTAATAAAGCTAAAAAATAAGAATGTAAGATTAAGAAATACTAACTCGTTGATGACCAAGAATAACAATACTTTGTGGAGCTTTTTTCTTCTTATATTCACTATTCTGCTACTCAACAATCTTCCAAAATATGAAGAATTTCTTAAAGAATTGAAAAAGTATAACACAAAAATAAATTATATTCTAATACTTTTTATAGAGAAAATGAAGAAATTTGGAGGATTATGAGAGAAAGATGAATGAAAATAAGAGAGTTTGAGAGAATTGGATAGTGTTTAATGAGTTTTGGGTTGAATTGAGGGGTATTTATAGAGTTTTGGGTGTTAGAATAGATAATATAACCGTTAGGGACTAAAATGTAAAAAAAATATTCCAATCATTTTTGGAACTGAAATGCAATAAAAAATATAAGAGAACAGTTGGGTAACGGCTCTCTCGTGCAGACCAGCCTGCAGGCGCTGCGGACCCAGTCGGGCCGGCCCATGGTGGGCCAGGGGTTTCTACCCTTGGCCCGGATCGGGATCTAGGACTGGCCCTAAGTCGGGCCCGGTGTATAGTGGTCGGTTCGGCCTTCAGGTCGGGCCTGGCTTGACCCGACCCGACACACCGGGCCACTGACCATTGCTAGTATCTACTACTTGTCGTACCTTTTATCATTTTGTCCCCATCCCCCACAACTACGCCTTCTCTACCCCCACCCCAACCCCCACTCCCACCCCCTGGCCCGTGCCACCCCCTACACAGCTTCTCCTTTCTTGAGCCTTTGAGCCCTTCAATCTTCTTTATAGCCAAAGACAGAACTAAGATGGGATAGGGTGGCATTCGCTTAAAAAAAAATTTAAAAATTATATGTTCATTTTTAAAAATCAAAATTTTTAAAACATATCTTAAATTTTAATTTTACCCCCTCAATTTTGTTTTTTAAATGTGCAGCATTATCCTCTAATCTATACTTTCGTACTTTCATATACATTAACTCCTCAACCACAAGTTCTTGATTTCATTCCTATTTATAACCTTCTTTTATTCTTGCTATCAACTCTTTTCTCTTCTCTCTGCATACTAGCACTTCTCTTTCCCTGTTAACTCCCTGACATGCCAAAGCCACCATCTCTCTTCTTCATTGTCATTCTTCAATTGTTTTCTACTCTTGTTTCATCTTCTTCTTCATCAAGATACAAGATCTTCACATAAACAAGAGAAAAAACAATTATCAAAACTTATATTTGACAAACCATGACTCAAATCTTTTTATTAAATGGATGAAAGATTATTTTCTAAAGTGTGGATTAAAATTGTTAGAGCTCTATTGCAATCGTTGATGGACCCCCCACCCCCCCAAAACAATAGGTTAAATTTACATTTGGGAATAATATTGGCAATGTAAATTTAAAATCTTAAAAATTAAAAAGCATACTATTTTGACTGGAAATTTAATGAGGTTCCTAAAAAGAAAAATTAATCAATTGGCACATCCCTTAAAGTTGGAAGAGACTAGATCTAAAATAGTTTTAAATAAAAAGGAAAAAAAAAGAACGGAAATAACTATTTTGGACACCCAATTGTCAATTTAAAAAGAATAAGCATTCAATCAGCTAACCTCCCACAATTGAAAGGGGCCTAAGTGGAATTAACCCCTGTAGTAAAATACCATAACCGGCAAGCTAGAAGAGCTGGATCCGGGGCCGCGCAAGTTATGGTAATACAATTTGTGCAGTCATTTGAGCTCATATAAATATTTGACACAATCACATGAACATTCCACACGATTACATGAATATCAAAACGACGTCGTTTTGAATGGTCAAAACGACATCGTTCTATTAAAAAAAATTTTACACGCGATCGCCTTCTCACACGTTAAATTTTTATTCTTTTTCATATGAAACGTTAAATGGCCGCGCAAATTGCCGATGCGCAAGAGCTCCTGCCCAGGGACCTAGACGTAGTCACGTGGGCTAAGGATGGGGACTCCCTGCAGCTGGACATGTTCTGAACGTATCATTACCGATCAATCACAATAAGCATCGTCACCAGCATTTTGCAGTGCTAAAGTGAATAACGGGACCAGAGGCCAGAGGGCCAACTTGGTGTTTTGTCTTTGTGCCATTGGCCCATGGACTACCAAAAATGACCCTAGCTTCGCATCTAGTGGTTGCTCTTTTTCCCGTTATCAAATGGCCACTATATTATCGAGATTACAAAATTAATGAAGAGGGAATAATCATACCATATAAGAGTATTAATAAACTTGATAAAGATTCCAATGCTTAATCTATTCTATCTATTTTAAAATATTTATTTATAAAATTTTTTATTTTATTTTAAAATAAATATTTATAAATATTTTTTTAATTAATGATTAATTTTTTCTTATTTTATTTTTATTTATTTTAAATCAGTTACATAATTTTTTAATTTTTTTCTTTTTACTTCTTAGAAATTTTTACTAACTAATAACTCTCATATTTTTAATATGAGTAGAATAGAAAATTTATCTAAATTATAATACTATTATTTTCAATATCCTTAATCTGTGTGCAACGAATTTTATAAATATATATTTTAAAATAGAAGAAGTAATTTTTATCATACTAACAAAATTTTTTCTTTATTACTGAACACTAAACTCTAATCTACTTTTTCTTTTTCTTTTTAATGACGACACAAATAAAGAGAAGGATTAGACTTTGAAAAATATTTCAATCATATAAAAAGAATCTTTGACAATTTATGAATTAAGTTACTATTTGCTTTATTCAGCAAAATGAATGACAAAATTAGGTGATTCTTTATACTGTCCACACAAAAGAAATTGAAATTTGAAAATTTTCATATATTATGCAACAAATTTTGTAGCAATAACAACTTATAATAATACTCCATCCGTCTCACTAAAATTGACAGTGGTTGACTTGGTACAATATTTTATACAAAGTAAAAATTAAAATATAATAATATAATATAATAAAAATAATAAATATATGAATTTCACAATATTTTATATCAAATCTAAATATATAAAAATAATATATATAGAGTATATTGATTATTTTATAATAAATTATATAATAAAAATTTAAAAAAATATATCAAATTTTTTGAGACCGTTCAAAATAGTAAATAGATTAATTTTGTTAGAACGAAAAAAATAATAAAATAATTATTTAAAATATAAATCTCGAATTTAATATCGAAATAAATTTAATCCTTTTTTCTATTTCCTTCCCCATTCTATATCTTTTCCTCCCCTCCCCTTCTTGAAAAATTTAGCAAATTTTGTAAATGTTCAAAAGTATCAAATATACATTTGTACGATCTCAAAACATGAAAGCTGACCGGGTTGAATTAGGTAAATCAATCAAATAATGCATGCATTATTCATTACAAATGAATAGCTTTTTGCCTACTTCTACAAATATTGTCGGACCTGCACTCTTCCCCCGCGCCCCCCCCTCCCCCGCGGCCCGTATCCGACAAATATTTTTCTGCCCTAGACATAAAATTGCTATTTTTAGAAAACTACAGGATTGACGACTTCTTGTGTACTAATAGGAAAGAAGAAAATATTTTACTACACATAGTACATGACACACGAGCATAAAATGGGCAAATGCTTCTAACACGACTAAAAACCGCCACCAAACAGTGAGAATGGATAAGGCGGTGGACTGGCCGCAGCCTCCCGCACCACCATCCCTCCCATGTAGCCGGAATCCCCAGTGTATATGTTATTATATACTGCAACACTATCCGCTTGCGGCACTACCGGAAAGCAACCGCTACCGGCGGAGGAGCCCCGGGACAAAGAGCTAGAAATATTAGCAGAATTGTATGGTTCCTGTGCAATCATGGGCCAATTGATGACTTGTTGTCTTTGACTGAACCACGACCCTGACCGTGTCTCTGGTGAGGGTGAAGACTGGCAAAAGTTATCGACATCGAAGTTTGCCTCCGGAGACGATGATGATATTCCCCCTAGGGTTGCAGCGTCCTCCTCCTCTTCACTCTTCACGGATGAACTTGTCATGGCCATTCCTGATGAGGATGGTGGTGACGAAACAGAAGATATCATTAGCCTTCTTTTTTTCTCTTCAGTGCCAAAATTCAACCTTTTGGTTCTCCCCTTTTCAAGCATCATACGTGGGAAAATTTCAGGGTCTTCCACAACTTTACACAAGAAAGCCATCATTTGTTGGGGCCTTCTCTCGGTTGCTTCGAGCCTCGTGTTCATCCTTGCAAGTTCTTGATCTAAACCCTTCTGTTCTTCCTTCAACTTGGCGAGCTCCATTAACAACTCCTCATCTTCATCTTCATATCTAGGACATGTGCTCTTACTGTTCTGCTTCCTCCTCACAATGTTCTTCAGTAAATGGGTTTGCCCTCGTAAAAACCATTCATTCGCGAATGCCCATCTGTCCGGATCCACCTTTCTGAAACCCTGATGTATCACCATTAGCAAGTTAGCTAACTAACACAACAATCTATGGTACGCAGTATTCATTTTGAACAATTAAATTTTAAACACACACTCACATAAGTGTTGAGCTGACGAATAAAGCTTGAGAAGTTGTTGTGCTTGAAGTATATAGGCAGAATTTTTTGAGAGAAATCTAAAGGGTCAAGAACGATGAAGCTATTGTTGGATTTTCCCCATGCGATGAGTCCATCAGTGGTGGGATCGTTCACCATTTCATAAGTCTTCACAACAAACGGCGCAATAATATTATTGGTCTCCTCCATCCCACATATGCCCTATATGACTTTCAGATATATCTTTCTCTCTATAACTATATCTAGAAGAAATTTGGCGGTTGCGGTGGCGGCGGTGGTGCTGGTGTGAAAATAAGCTAAAGCGTGATATGTTACCGTCGGGAATGGGGGCAGGGGGGAGGGGCGGAGCCAAGAGAGAGCCGCATTAATCTATATAACTGGAGGAGTTACAGTGGCATATGTGGTAACGTGGAGGCCATCGGGGCAGAGATGATATTTCCTGGGGTCACGAGAAAGGGACCCACTGGACATGCTTTTATCATCTTTCGATACACGTCAGGGGTACGACGTTTAGATATTTTCCAAGTTACCTGTGACCTGTAAAACACGCGCGGAGAAATGAGTGTGGTGATGGACTAAAATAAACTAAGGTGGTCCTAACAAAGTGTACCACGTGGCGAAAGCACATGGTAGGATGCCAAAATTGCTAACCTGGAAAATACAGCTAAGCGAATCATCAAATGCCATTACTTTAATACGTTTAGCTACAAGTTGCATTGTATTGGAGCGTGCCTAAAAAAACAAAAGGGTTAAATGCATGTTGCCCCTTAAACTTTACTCAATTAGCGTATTACGTCCTCAAACTTCTAATTGCTTTAATAACCACCTTGAAATTTTAGCCAATTCAAATTATTATAATTGAGCCAGTAAAGACACTTTATCCTTGTTATATACTCCCTCTACCCCAACCAAATTCACTTACTTATTATTTTAGGATATCCCAATAAAATTGACACTTTTTTTAAAAAAAAATTAATATGTTATATATTATAAAATAATTATAATACTTTTCATATATTATTTTTATATATTTAAATTTGATATAAAATCTTATAGAATTTTAATATTTTTTATTTCTATTATATTATATTAATAGTATATTATAACTTTTATTTTTATATTAAAATATCGTGTCAAGTTAAATATTATTAATTTAATTGAGAATGAATGAGCATATTTTAATTTTAATTATTCTTTTCTCTTTACCTTTCCTCTTTATTCTCTTCTCCACCTTCTTCCTTCTTAGATTTGACAACTAATTGCTGACAACAACATGGTGGGGAAGCTTCGAATGTGAGATAATGCAATCCTCAAAGTCTTCAAGCACGCACAAAGCTCACCAATTACAGCCATATGAAAATTCAAGAACTCTTAAAGTTCAAAGTTGTCATTGAAAAGTGTTGAAGTGTAAATCCTGCATCTTATTGGATGTTATTTTCTACCTCTTCACATCTTTTTTAATTTTTTTTTCCCTAAATGCTTTTTGACAATCGCCATTGAATTTTCTCCTTTTTTTTCATCCAACTATGATCATTATTAATTTTGACCTATTTTCTTTGTCACCTGACGAAATGCATGGTGTGAAGAGTAATGAATTAGGGGTTAGACAAATAGCAATTATTATTCAATGCCAAAGCTCTACTCCCATCATTCACAAGTAGTTTATAGTTTGGATGAATTTTGAAGAGCATTTGTGGGCATCATGATGTTTCTTGGCTATTTCTGGTGGGATTTATAAGAAAGGAAGTATAGATTTGAAGTTTATGTGAATAATGAGTTAACTAGTTATTTTTAAGGTTAGTTTTGAGACTAAACAAGGATGGCGGCAGCTGTGCTAGCCAGCAATGGTCACCAATGGTGGCTTCTAGGTTTTGGGAGAGTGTTGAGAAAGAATAAGAGAGAGGAGGAGAAAAATAAAGAAAAATATAATAAAGAAATGGGAAAAAAAAATCAAAAGAAAAGGAGAGATTTGTAAAATAGGGATATAAATGACCACAAACCACTTACTGGAAAGAGCAAATTTGCCTTTTGAATGTGAGGCCAAAATAAATTGCACTAGATTATATAATATTTATAAATTATTGTATAAAAAATTATATATATTATATTATAGATATATGTAATTAAATTATAAACGCGAGTCTAAATCTTTATTTATTACTTTATTCATGATTTCAAATGTTCATTATAAAAAATGAAAAATGAAAAATGATTGTAAGATTGAATTATCATAGGTATGGCTTCACTTGTCTATCTTATTCTTGAATGATAGGTAAGAGAATTATAATTACCATTCTTCAATAAATTAAGCCATTCACAGTAATAGTTGGTGCATGGTAAAGTCTTTTATACACACGAGACTCGATTAATATTTATATTTATTTGTCGATTCACGATTAATTTATTTCACTCTTTCAATCAAATCTTTATAAAAAGTAAAATTCTTAATAAAATTTTTTATATATACAAAACTCAAACTCAAAAGTTTATTTAAGAAATACTAAGCTTCGTCTTCTTGAATTTCTAGCTTTGAGTTCCAACCATATGCCATTCTATTCCTCCATAAGCACAAAGGCTGACTTTTTTTTTTCCCTCCCCCTAGTTTGAGAAAGCAAGGTTACTACCTTTTTAATTCCCCTTTCCCCTTTTATGTAAGTATTCCCTTTTTTTTTTCCCACATAAAATGTGAAAATATAATAAATTTATGTAACGCATCTCTTTTATAGTTTCTATGTAATTTGGTACATTTAGACCGTAATTATTTTTAGATGAGTTTAATTTAATATAATAAAAATTTATTAATATATGTAAAGTTGAAGTAGAACAATGAAAGATAATATAATATTATATTGTAAGTATATAATAAAATTTTAAAAATAAAAATTATTTAAATATATGAACAGCTTTATTCCTAATAAAAAACTCATTTTAATTTGAAATAATTATTATCATCTTAAGACAATTTTGAAAGTTTAATTTGGATATTGAAGCAAGTTGACGTTTGAAGTGGTAAAATGTGCTAACTCAATAATTTGAGGGGGCAAAATGCAGCTAACCAAAAAAGAAAAATGGTTTTATTGGCGCATGGACTGCAATTCCGACGGACACGTAAGCAGATGAGTATTGGAGTAGGGACGGTGTACTGTGGACCACGGACCACATCATTTCAAAATGCTATTCTTTTCTTCTCCAATTAAATTTAAATATTCTATTATTAACAGGAAAACTTATAAATTAACAGGGTATATATTTTTAATTAAAAAATTAATTTAAAGAAACTTAAAAAGAGAATATATTTATTTTACATATTTAAAAAATAAAAATAACAAGTATATAAATTAAGAATATCTGATAAGGATCCTTATGAGGAGAAATAAACAAATACACTATCATATTAAAAAAAAAGAAAAAAATAGAAAAGTGCAGAAGAAAGAAAAATAGTTGCGCATAAATAGTAAGGACTTAAAATTGATCTACTTACTATTTTGGACTGTCTCACTAAATTTGATACTTTCCTTAAAAGAAAAGTTTTTATTATACAATTTATTATAAAATAATCAATATATCCCACATATACTATATTTATATTTTTAGATTTGATATAAAGTATTATGAGATTTACATATTTTTTATTTTTATTATATTATATTATATTATATTATTATTGTATTCTAATTTTTATTTTTACATAAAACATCGTATTAAATCAACCATTATCAATTTTAGTGGGACGGAGAAAATATATATATACACGCGCGTTGACGGAGAGAGAGAGCCTTTCCTCTCAAGAAAAATAGTAGATGCGGTCGTTACGAATCTAATGTGATTCCCAAGGCCTTTACATTTTTGGACCTACACAACCCTATCTATCCCCAGCTCCTCCTACTCCCTCGTTAACGTACAACGACGTGGCCCATTCTACATCGGACACTTTTTCGCTGCTGCATTTCTTTTTGTTATTTTTTGGTAATGTGGGATTTGCAGTGGGCGTTTGGGGCTTCAGAATTCAGAAACATAATTTTATACTCCCGAATCTATGCTTGTCTCCATTCTAAATTTAACATTAATACAATATTATATTCTCTCATTCTTATTAAAATTAATAGTAATTGACTTGATACAAAATTTTATATAAAAATAAAAATAAAAATATAATAATAATAGAGTATTCTCTCCGTTTTAAAATATTTGTTCATAAAATTTTTTATATGCAAATTAAGAGTATTAAAAACAATACTATTACAATTTAGATAAAATTTTTATTCCATCAGTATTAAAAATATGATAATATTGGTTGGTGAAAATTCTCAAGAAGTAAGAAAAAAGAAGAGTTTTGAAAAGTTGTGCCGTTGATTTAAAATAAATAAGGATAAAATAGAAAAAAACTAATCATTAATTTTAGAAATATATATATGAATAAGTATTTTGAAACAAAATAAAAAAATTTTATGAACAAATATTTTGAAATAGATGGAGTATAATATAGTATAATAAAAGTAAGAAATGTGTGGGTTTCATAATACTTTATGTCAAATCTAAATATATAAAAATAATATATATATGGGTATATTAATTATTTTATAATAAATTATATAGTAAAAAATTTCTTTTTAAGAAAAGTGTCAAATTTTGTGGGACAATTCAAAATAGTAAGTAGGTCAATTTTGTTAAAATGGAGATAAGGGTGTTCATTATTCGATTTGAATCGAAAAATCGAATTGAATTGATCTCAATTTCGATTTTTGATTCATTGTAATGAAATTCGATTCGGTTCAATTCGATTTTAGAGTTTATATAAAAATTCGATTCGATTTTTTAAAATAAAAAATAAAAAAACTAAAAAATCAAATTATATTTTTAAAATTCAAAATATATAATTAATATTAAAATATTATTCATTAATTAATTAATTATTTTTATAAATTATGATTTTTTTAAAAAAATTTCTGTTCGATTTCGATTATTTCGGTTTGGTTTGGTTTTGTTCAAAATAAAGTTATTAGTAATTAAGTTTAATATTTTCATCTTTACAATTTACATATGTGATCATAACTTTCTATTAAAATATTTAGTCTAAATCTTTAAAATATTTGAATTTTAATTTATATTAGATTTGAATTATAATTTATATTAAACTTTACTTATTTAAGCTTAAATATATATTGGGTAGATGAATTTATTAAAGAAGACATTCAATTTCAGTTTAAAATCGATTATTTCAATTCAGTTCTATCGATTTTTTTAAATTTCAATTCAATTTGATTTTTAAAAAATAAAAATAAAAAATAGAATTTAAAAACTAAAAAACCGAATGAACACCCTTGACGGAGGGAGTATTACTCATATTTTTTCACTATAATACTGTTTTTCCTTTTTATAGGTGATGGCCAAAGACTCCAATAATTAGTACTTACTATAAAAAGAAACAAAGACGTAAAAATTAGTTGTGCTTTTGTTTCCACACGTTATTATTCCTTTTATTCTCTAATATATATCATATTTTAAAATTTCATAAATATTAAAAAATTTAATATCTATAAATTTTTAAAACTAAATTAACCGTATTAAAAATTATAGAATTGATTTAAGAATTAAAAATTAATTAATACATAATTTAATGAAATAATAAATAATAAAAGTATATTTAAAAATAATAAAGAAAATTTTAATTTTACAAATAAAAAATAATTTATAGACAAAAAGAAAGTCTCTACAAACAAAAGAGAATAAAGAATGTACTGTTTAAGGTAAATGTTTTCACAAAAATTTTTTATACTTTAATCGTTGATTCATGTTATTATTCTTTTAATATATTATATAATAAATATAAATCGATCTAAATTTTATTATATAATAATTAATGTTTCTAACCAATTGAATTATAACCTTGTAACTTAACTCATAGGCACCAATTTAAAAAAATTAAAAGCGACAAATAAAAAATAAAAGAAATATAATTCAGCATAAAAATTTTCACAAATATTTCTGACGTTTTAATTTTTGATTAACAATATCATTCTTTTAATATATTAAAAATATAAATATAAATCAAATATAAAATTTATTATATAATAAAGAATATTTCTAATAAATTAATGTACTGTCTTGTATACTCTTACACACAAATAGATAAGTTTTCAACAAGATAAGTTTTCAACACTACTATTTCTTTTAGAGTATGTTTGCTTGGAGTAAAGAGAGAGAGGAAAAAATGTAGAGGTGATGTAAACTTAGATATAAATGTGTAATTTATATCGTTTAGTTAGAAAAAAAAATGAAAATGAAGTAAATTAGGAAAGAAAGAGTTCTACCTCTATGTCAGCAAACAATCTTTCTAAATTTAGATAGACGTGTAAATTAAAATAAAATTTATTATTTATTTTCTTTCTAATTTAATTAAATAAAATAAATATATATTATAATTACTTTTCGTGATAGAAATAAAAATTTTCATATCTTGTCGCTTCTATCTCCATTTTTTTTTAAAACCAAATATAGGGTTAGTTGAGTGTAAACAAGAGAGCACAGTCGTAGTCAAACTCAAATAGGAGTACCATATTGTTTGTCGAGGGTCGTTATCGACAACATTTGTGCACCCTAGACATATGACAACGCACTTGCCCCATAAATTAATGACACCTTAAGCCTAAAAAAAAAAGGAAAGAAAGAAAGATACGCCTAAACAACCAAATTACCTGTTTTGTAAAACTCATCCAGGGGTTCACATCAGTTTCAGATGTCACACTCAAGCCCAGACCTTTCTTCATTTTTTTCCTCAAAAATCAAACGCACTAGGATTAGGATTAATCGTGGGGCAGTCGAGAAATGTTTTTGATTGGTAGTTGGTCGTTAATTAGAGTACCTAGATAGGTGTTGTTTTTATTAAGGTCTAACTTTGATAAACCACCGACTAATTCTAGTATTCGGACCTTCGACCAATCATTAAAATTTGGTTCCCCCACATGTGACTACGGACTTAGCTAAATCATACTTTTTCAATTTTACAATATTTACTCATAAAAAATTTTTATTTTATTTCAAAATATTTGATTACATACATATTTTTAGAACTGATGATTAATTTCTTCTTATTTTATCTTCATTTATTCTAAGTTAACTACACAACTTTCTAAAATTCTTCTTTCTTCTTACTTCTTGAGAATTTTTACCAACCAATAACTATCATGTTTTTAATATGAGCAGAATAGGAACTTTATCTAAATTGTTGTATTGTTTTCAACACTTTTAATTTGTATGCAAAAGGTTTCATGAACAAGTATTTTGAAACGGATGGAGTATTAAATATGCTACTACTCACTTTTTAGCTCTATTTTTGACTTGAAGTATCTTGTCCATATCTGCCCCGTGTTTGAGGTTATCTGCATCGGTCATTATTATGAACAAGATTCTAAAAATCGGATCGGTTATTAAATCGGTAAAGTAATAGATTCAATAATTTATAGGTCCGAACGAGTTGAATCGTGATCAAATCAGAATATAATTAAATATTTTTTAATATTATTTATATATAAAATTATTATTTATTATATATATCAAAAATAAATATAAATATATAATATAAAATATGTTTCTTAAAATTAATAGATTTTAAAAAATAATAACTTAGTTGTTTGCTAAAAAAGTTTAAAACATAAATTTATTATTTTTTTAAAATTCAAATTGATTAGTTTGACCAATCCGATTGATTTTGACCGATAATTGATTGATTTTCTCGCTGTCGATTTATAGTATAGAGTCGAATGGGATTAGTGGCCGGTTCTCAGTTCGACCGGTTGAACCAACCGATTCGATCCGACTTTCAGAACACAGGTTATGAAGGAAGCCACATTTTCATATGTTTCCATTCGAAAAGGAAATAAAATTTCATTATAAATTATACTATTTCCATTTCACAATATAAATTATTTTAGATTTGATTTTTTTTTCATAATATAAGTCATTTTATAAAATTTTATAAAAATTTATTACTGTTTTTTGGACCGAACTGAACTGACCAGTTAGACTGTGAACCGATCTCCAAACCGGTCCCGTCCTCTCCTTCAACCTGGGATTTTAAAAAATCATTCTATTTTGTGTGAATCGGTTTGGATTGGTCGGTCTAAGTTCTAACCGATGAATCGTTAAATCGGTTGGTCCAACCGATTTGAACTATTCTTTTTTTTTTAAATAAGATAATATATTTATAGGAAAGAAATAAGTTACATAAATAGACTAATTAGTCTATACCAATAGAAAAAATATCACATTTTTCTTCTGATTTCGTTATATATACATTTATAAACTTGAATTACATTATATTATGATCAATTTTATTCTTAAAATAATTATATTTTTAATTTTTAAATTATAATATTACCGGCTCAATTACGATTTAATTACAGTCCAATTACAATTGGACTATTAAATCATAAACTAACAAATTTTTTGATTCAATATCTGGCCCGGTTCTAAAAACATTATTTTTTTTCATCTATATTTCTCTATGCAATATTTCTCTTTCTACTAATTATGATTCAACTTTCTCCAATTATTAAAATTGACGAAGACTTAATTAGGGATATTTTAGAAATTTAGTTTTAAAATTAACTAGAATTTATAAACTATTAATTTTTGTGCATAATTTTAAAATGATTTATATTGTGAAACATAGATAGTAAGATATATATATTTGTACTATGATAAAAGAGTGAGTTCAATGTACTGCAATGTTCTATAGTCTTATCATTTTTGAAAACCATATATTATATTAATTGCAAGTTATACTTTTTAATGAAGTATAAATTAATATGTGTAATTATACCATAAAAGACAGAAAAAAAATAGTAATTATAATTATAATATCAACATCAAACCTTAATAATTAAATAGATAAAATCGGAGATAAGAGTCTTGGAATTGGATGACGGCAAGAAAAAGTGGTGTTGGAAGTTTACCAAGAACAACCAATGAACCGAATACAACGTACCTTTCCATCCCCCCAAAGAACGGAGACAAGAGACGAGGGGAAAAAAAAAGAAGCGTTTTGCCATTGGAGATTGAATACGTCACGCAAAGCTCACTCTATGAATCCTACTGGCAAAGTGATTGAACGGTGAAGTTCAAGTGAATCTTTCCAAGTTGATATGGCGAAAAACTTATGGAACTCAAATTAATATTATTATGTATGAAACATATAATTTATTTTAAATATTTTTTCATTGTCAAGTGATTTGATAGGACAATTTTAATTGTATAATTGCACGATGCAAATCCAAAAATATGATTTGCATAATTGTACTGAGACATCACTATTGAAGAAAAAAATCCAAAGTGGTGTGTCAAATGTTTTGTGGAGACGTATTAAGTATTATTGAAGCATTGGCCAAGGTGTCAAATTTATGCACACCACTGTTTGTTGTGCCGCTCCTCAATGTTTTTTGATGATTGATCCGTTGTGTCACTCCTCAAAATCTTTGCTTTTGCCTTTTTGTGGGGAACTCGAGTGGAGGTGATGAATTGAAGGTTCTTTTTTTTTTTTTTTTGGCTAAATGATGAACTGAAGATGTTCATTTGTTCAATCTACAAAACGCTATGATTGGATTATAAAATATTTTTAAAAAAATGTAAATATAATTTTAAAATTTATGAATTTAAATATCAATAATTTAATTTATTTAAAATAAATAATAAAATTATCAATAATTTTTTAATAAAATCTATTTATTGATTAAAACAAGTGTAAAAATGTTATGTTTTTCAAAAACAGTTTCAGTCCAAATGAACACCTGAAATGCGGTTGTAGGTTTCGTTTGGGCTTAAATTCACGCTCTTCTCGGACTATAACAGAATTGGTGTATTTAGCGGTGTCGGACACATAATCAGAGACACACGAGAAAGTTTTATACGTACTCAATGTACGTATATCAATGTATTAAATTTATGAATAAAATTATATATAAATTTTATTCTACTTATAAATATTATATTATTTATAAATAAAATTATATATTTAATATACAATAAATATTATAAATAGTACTTTTACTGTTTTAAAATATTTATTTATGAGTTTTTTTTACGTAGATTAAAAGTATTAAAAATAATATAATAATTTAAATAAAGTTTATATTCTATTCATATTAAAAATACTATAACTATTAATTAGTGAAAATTTCTAAAAAAATATATTCAATATGTGCATATAAAAATTTCTCGAGAAACACAAACTGAGAAAAGAGTCGAGAGACGAAAACAAAATTGACGGCTTTTATGAACAATGATGCACAAGTGCCCAATAGCTCCTAGATTATAGAAAAACTCAAAATACGAATATCGATAAGTATTTTCGCCAATTTCTATCTCAAATTTTTATTTTTATCCTTATTTCTGCTCTTCGTCCATAAATAATTAGTTTAATTTTTTTAAATTTATTTAAAAATAATTGTTTATTTTTTAAATATAAGTTATATTTAATTATTTTTTTAATTTTATCCATAACATAATTTTTTATCAATTAATTAGTATTATAATTACACATACTGAAATTATTTTAACCAATAATGAAATTATGTTATTTTATATAAAAATAGTCAAAAGTGTAATTTAATAAGGTAATATGGGTAAAAAGAAGACTCTAAAATAAAGAGTAAGAACAGAGAGATGAGAAGAGAAAGACATACTCCTTTCGTATCTATTTATATGTCACAGTTAATTACTTTACATAATTTGAGAAAAATTAGTTAGTCTCTTAAATTCATACAACTTTGTTTATACATTTCAAAAATGCACTTAGATTTAATATTCTCTATAACTATTTTATTACTTTATTTGCTCAAATCTCTCTCTAAAGTTATTGCACTCTCATTTTCTAAAACTATTTAATACAAAATTATAGCAGTAAAATTAACATTAATAGCATCTAAATTTTTTCTAATGTGACAGATAAAAAAGGATATCAAAACTTTTTATTTGTGACAGATAAATAGGGACAGAAGGAATATGTAATTATTATAGTAATATAATTAAAAGAGTGGTGAGATTCAAATTAATGAGGTGAGAAAGATAATAAAAATATTTCAAATGGTATAATGGACATTTTAATCATTTTTACTGCAAAATTTTATAATTGCTTAATATGCGTAATTTTTATAATTAGGACAATTATTTGTAGACAGAAAGAGTATATTGTAAGGAGCTTGAAAATATTTATGGGTGTTTTAATGATTGACTATCTAACATATTAAAAAAAATAAAAGACATACGCTTGATAATTTAACAGGGAGAATGAAAATGTTCTTGAAAAAAATGATTAGAATAGATCATATGCATCAAAATTTTGTACCTTTTAGATCGTACAAAATTTTAATGTCCACGTTACATTCAAAATTCAACCAGGAATACAATAAAAAGTACAAAGTCCACATTGACTAGGATTGGTGATCACATTGGATCTTAGTCCTAGTTCCAGTAGGAGATGGAAAAAACTTCGTGCACTTAAATAGCTACCTGACTTTTATTCTCTCGATTCTCTCTTGCGTGGATACTGAGATTCCAGCGTCAGTTTAACAATGGCTGGTAACATGAAGAAGACGGGCAATCACTTCGACTTTCACAAGTGCGCCGGTGTAACCCTCTTGATGGTTTCCTGGCTTTTGGTTTTTGCTGCCATTATATTTTCCGATTCCCAGTTCATGACTTTGGAACCAAACTTGACCTCCTCCGGCTTCGTCCTTGACTCCGTCGGGACTCCTTTTGAAGACGCCTCCATCACCGTCTCGGATATCGCAACTGGTTTTAAGAAAGTCTTTGCAGAAAACTTGCGGACAACTTTGCCTGCACTTGATGTTCTTGTTCTTACTTCTTAGTAGCGGAGCCAACCCCTCTTTCAAGACTTGCGTGTTCACTAACGTGATGGAAGGCTGCCATAGTCGAGATGAAGAGAGGTCGCGCAGTTTGAAAAGCGAAGGAAAGAGACTCATATTTGTAGTAGCACGAATAGATTTCTTGTTATGTATGGAATAATTTTTTTCCTGTGCTCATCAATGAATTTACGTTCAAATTGCGGTTTTTTTTTTCTTCCCTCGCGCAAATTTCCTTTTGTGAAATGAACTAGATATCAATTGTTAACCTAGGGGTTGAAATACAGGCAAAAATCCAAAAAATTGAACTTCAGGGATCTCAAAACTCCACGGTTGCTGCTGCCTGTTGCGCTAGCTCAAAGACGGGCTTTCATCAGTTTTAGGCTGCAAACATGAGGAGTTGCGGGATCTTCATAAGGAAAAAATTTACATTACAAAAACCAACTCTTTCGGTTTCACAAAATACATGCCAAAATTTCATATTCACCAGTAATTGTCAGTTTACAACACTGCCAATAATGGATATTGTAGTAGTCCAACTCACGCCAGTATGGTAGGGAAAAACTCGATATTGCTACATGCAGTATCAAGCCTTGCCATAATCCAGTCAAATAACCAATAATCTAAAATCCCAGTTACTCACAAATACATAGATTTTCACACAGCCAACAAATCACCAGTCCTACGGAAGCAAGTCAAATCAGACCTCTAAAAGGCATTCAATTACTAGAAGAAAAGACTAAAACCTCATGATTTTTAAGGTTCTTTTGAAATTCTACCAAACGACTCTGCAATTGCAGAATCCCTGCAGCCTTCTGTGACAAAATATCATCCAGTCTAGAAATATAATCATCCAGTTGATTACCTGGTTGATCAACTTCAGCCAACAGGTTCATTTCCTGCATGGACAAAGATTGCCAGTATAAATGCTTCAATACTGGAGTAAAAGATGTCTATACAAGATGCATTGGATCTGCGGGGTCCAGAGAATACTAACCTGCTTAACAATATCCATTGTCTCCTCCACTTGTTTTCGATGAGCATTTATAAGATCTTCCTCTTCCTAAAATCCAACAAAAGCAAGTTTCTCTCGGCAGTTATTATATCATATTTGGCAAGAAAATCAAGCCACTGGCTTAGCTGTTACCTTAAGTAGGACGGTAAGATCATCATCTGAATGCAAATTGTTGGCCTCAGAGCCAGATGGATCTCCGTATGAAATACGAGTGCGCATCTTATTCTCCGCATTTGATGTCAGGTGGCTACCCAAATTTGTCGAGCATGATGGCTTGTCTGGTTCATAGGCCCCTCCAGAGTAATCAAAATCATCTTCATTTAGGTGAACTTGACTACTCTGTACTCGTCCACTGGCAACACGCTCGACAATGGGACCAAATTCTTTGTGATTATTTATACCTACGACTGAGATTGCATTGCTCTGCACTCTCCCACTAGGAACACGCTCAATTTTAGGTGATGGTGAGGATTCTTTTTCAATTTGTCTAGCCCATCCAAATTTGCTAGTTTCTTGGTACTGGGGAACATCAGCTGCATTATCATCTGAGCCTGATACAGACTGCACACTTGAAGACAGTGCAACGGAACTTCTAAGGCTTATTGAAGACAAAGGTTCCCTCTTTGAGTTGTTCCCTTTTGATAGACTCTTGGCCCTGATGCACAAGTACTTGTTATCATTTTCTTGCAGCAAAAATAAATAAATAAATAAAAGAAAGGTTCTTGGTTCATGTTATAGATCAGTCACCCCAAGCCTTACCTGTCAGCATATCTCAATGTATTCAGAGTATGTTCACATGATCCTGAATTTGGTGAAATGCAAGATATCATAACTGTGCGTGAGTCACCAACAAACGAATCTCTAAGAACTTCAGTCAGCTTACTCCCTCTGAATGGAATGTGACCCTGATCATTATCAAGAGCTCGAATGCATTCTTTCAGAGCAAGTAGGCTTTTGTTAATTTCAGCACCTTCCATTCTGCAAAGAGGACAAACCAAATTACTTGCACAAAATATTTGACCTTCCAAATATGGGCATTCTGTAACAGATGTTGCATCAGTTAATTGCAAGTGGAAGAGATCTAGGCCAAACTACCTTGTTTGTTTATCGTTATCTGTTGTATCAGCACCCCGCTCACTTCCAGCAAGATCAATGAAAGATAGTTTGCCAACAATTCTAGGAGGCTTTGATTCCTTGCCATCAACCTTTCTTTTGATTGAAAGTTGAAGTATGGCATGTGATCGGGAGGATTCTTCATTTGCTCCTGTGGTCCCAGTACTCCTTGTGGCATTCCCTTTCTCAATCAACTCCTTGATTGTCTCTACATCAGATACCCTGTATTCTTGCAAGCCTACAATGCAGACCTGCTGTTTCCCATCCTCCCTCATGCACAGCTTTCTGCAAAAATGAATTACCTACCTTAGAAAGTGAAATTCTTAAAAAGCTTCTCCTGTCTGTGAAAAGTTGACAAATGTGCATCTCACTTTCTGTCATTTAGGAGGTCAAAAACTTTGCCTCCGTATATCTCAAAGAAACTGACAAATAACTGAAATCCTTGGTTTTGATAATTGCGGTGCATTAATGTAAATATATCCTCAGATGCTTTCAGGGGCAGAGGTTGCATGGTGTAGGTCTTCCCACTTCCTGAAAATTCAAGATATAGTTAACGTCAATTGATACAAACTTTAACAGAAAACCAGGGGGCACAAATCCATCTGAAGCAAGTCTAAGCTGAAATTTCAAAAATTACAAAAGCTGGAATTATTTAATATACCAACAAATAAATGATAAAATAATAACTATTGTAATTTATTTATATATTAAAATATAATAAAATAATTTATTTAAAATTTTATTTTATTTTAGAAAAAAACCTCAAACAGTATTCAAGATCCATGATTACTGTCGTAATTTCAAAAAGTTATACTGCATTCCCAATTTATAGAAAGTTATATTGCATTCCCATGTTAAATTTATAGAAATATTTAACAATCATGTCAAAAGAGAAAATTGGTCGACGTTAAATGTCTTGTTGAAATAGATAAGAAATCCAATTTTGAAAAGAGTGAAGTTCATTTTCACTTCTCAGTTGAATGGTTAAATAAACATAAGGATTGAATCAACGGGAATTCAGAGATAATATTCTGACCAAGCAGGTTAGTTTTGCTTCATCTCCAACATAAACATGTCGTACAAGCGCAATTCATCAATTTCCAGCATGAGAAAAGAAGCCGGTGCCAAGAATGGGAAAACACCAAAAAGACAACAGTATTGCCAAACTGCTCTGATAACCTAAAACCATGACTAACAATTTTCCATCATTGTAGCTCATTGCTTCATTTTCTAAGAGAATGGAACGATTATTCCCTGCCTAGAGGGCTATCCAAATTATCTGTTTAGAATTTGTGAGATCCTTGAAGGAGTTACAACAGAGTCTCTAGAAATCACGGACATAAATTCAGAGTAGTCCAAATACATGTGCAGGCAAAACAACTGCATGCATAAAAGAAAATAGAAGGAAGAATCAACCACTTGCCTGTTTGCCCATAAGCAAAGCAAGTTGCTTTTGTTCGCTGAAAAATTATTGGGACTATTGGCTCCACTGTCTCAGCATAAACCTATTACATTAATAAAGTGACCAACAGATTCCATGATATGCCTTCCAGAATAGAACAAGGCCTACAACATACTCACATCATCATTAGAGGCTTCCTCATTCATCACAGCATCAAAAACAAACTCATGTCTCTCAACATACTCGGTCAAGTCAACCTGCCGAATGAGCAAAACTAGATTTTAAGCAATAAAGACATGCATGTAAATATTGAAAAGTTGCTAGTTGAAATAGCTAGCTGATATGGTAAAACCCAAAGAAATACATGAGGTAGGATGGGGGAAGAGCCAACAGATGTAAAAGAAATGAGATTTTGTCCAAAGCTCAAAGAATCCCTAAGAGTTAGGCAGAAAATGTATAGAGGTTCGGAAGGGAAGTCATGATTACAACAGTTGGAAAACATCTTTTAATTCTATAATAGGTTCTCTAGGAAATTCATTTGGAAAACTAATTACAAACTAAAGAGTTTAGAAAAAATAAAACCTTCTTCATCTACAACAGCAGAAGTCTCTCCCACTTAACATGATATGAAGATATTCAAAGAAGACCAATCAATATTTATTTATTTTTTTATTTTTTAAATTATAAATGCCAAAAGCTGGAGTAGAAGCTAAACCAACTCTATGCATCATTAAGAGATTAAAAAGAATGTTATTGCTTTTAACTTTAAGAAGGCATGATCCTAGAAACGGCAGAATGGAGAAAAAGGGATTGTTGTAATAGACCACCTATGATGTGGAATTGGCTTTTTGCTGAATCAGTTAAACGATCAATAATTGCTTCGTTTTATGATAATTATAATGCAGAGGACAGGTGAATTATACACCAGTACCAACAGCTTTAGTTGTCCTACACTCTTCATCCAGATAAATGTGCTTAAAATGATAGTGCAGAAATACCTCCAGAAAGAAAAAATGACCATAGAATCCGAGGAAGAGATTTTCATCTCTCCCTAGAAACCAACAGAAAAAACTCTCAGTAGAAATCCAACACAAACTTACCTTGAGCTTTGTTTCATGGACGGTGACTGAATTAGTGCTGGGATTGATAGTTATGATGTCTTGCTCTTTCTTTGCAAGTTCCTTCTTGTTCAGCGGTCTCTTTCTCACCTACATTGGAATAATTGGTCAGTACCATAAATCACATAAAGACACAGAAACAAGTAGGTCTCTTAGTTGGGCATCACAACTTCATCACAATTCTAGAATAGTTATTAACTTCTGGGCCATGAAATCGACAAAGATATAGTAATAGTTTTCTTTTAAAAAATGAACAAGTAGAGGACATACCACAACTTTGATCTTAGCAACATTATTAGCTTTCTCCTTGTCAACGGAGAAGCTTTTGAGAAAGTTATTATCAGACAAGCCTCGAGCATTATTACCAAGTTTGCTTGCTGCAATAGATGGTTCGGAATCATCAAAACTTCTGCCACGAGTGCGTTGGTTACCAAAGCATCCATCATTCTGGGAAGGGAACTGCACAATAAAAGATGGAGACACCTTAATCTGGTAACAAGTGCCACTGTCACCGATGTCAATTAAAGAATCATCATGGCTAAGCAGTGAATTCAATTGAATGTATAGCATTCTATCTATTTGTCAACTGTAGCATCTTGGTTGGAAAGAACTTCAAAGAAGATGAACAAAGAGATGGATAACTAATCGCTGGTGCAGAACTAAATTTTGTCTACCTAGCCATCATTATTCCTCAGATCAATTACTACGATGGTAGCACTTTAAGAACTCCGGGAATCGAAATAAGAAATTGCCACTCTAAGCAAAACTTTATCTTCAACAACTTTGAAAATGAGTAATCAAAATCCAATAAAGCTACTTCAAGCAATTTTTCCCCACCTTCAACAACAGAATCATCCACAAGAATTAACCATCTCATCTTTTGGAATATAAACCCAAAGCATAGTTGTTATAAGAGCCTAACCCACATTATAATCCGTCCCTACCTACCACAATTAACATCAACATAATTCACCATTGACAGCATAGATGGAACGATCAGGAGACACCAGGAGACAAGGAAAAAGCTAAAAGCTCTACAGAAGTAACCACAGAAACAATTTGAAAACCTCTGGTATTAGCTCGGTATCAAATGAGTGCAAATCAAGCAACCCTGGGCTAAGTTCACCCACAGACACTTCCTCTCCTGTCCCACTCTTCCTCATACTGGATGACCCCGAATAAGGCAGAGGAGTGGAAGGGTTTTCATCGCCTTCTCCCTTAACACCTTTCTGCCCATTTCTGCCCCATTTTGAACCCTGACCTGCCCCGTTATTACCAAAAAATCCAAAATCCTGCAAACAAACTCCATAATTGAGAAAAATTTGTCAAAAGTAATTAGTGATCATGGTCTATTTCTGTTCAAAATTACATGCTTGGAGATGGCATACCTGTCTTCAAACTAGTCGCGCATGGGAAATTTGAAAAGAGAGAAATGCAATGAAGGAAAAGTGATGAACCTGAAGGGGAGGGATGGAAGTTTTGGAGGACTGGAGATGATGAAGGCCAGCCGATTGAAGCCATTTGTTATTGAAGGCATTGTCAATGAAGTTATCAGAGTACTGACGATTATGGTGCCCTGTTGAACTAGATCTCTGCATTTGCCTACCCACAGCATTCATCCTTCTTTCTTACTCTGAAAGTTTGATGTTTATCTCCGTCCTCTGTTCACTGTTTGATATGGATTTTGTCAGCTTCTTTATCTCTCAAACTACAACTACAATAACAAGTCAAATAATGAAAAGTTGAAATCTTTGATTCAAGAAACGTAGGAAAGGAGCGTTTCTGCCGGCCATACAGTAAAGTGAAAATCTTGAACAAAAAAAGTAAGAGAGAAAGAGAGAAGACGGTGTAAATGGAGGTTGTTGAGACTCGAGATAATTGTTGGGTTTGAGTTTTTGTTGGAAGCTCTTTTGAAACCCCTTTTGAAAGAAAAGAAATGAGTAGTTTTGAAACTTTTGAAACGAGAGACCGGGCTTTGCTCTCTTGGCTGCTTTCAAGGTTCGCATGTCTATCTCTGTCCCCTTTCTCAGGTCCTCTGCACAGTAGTACGTGTCTGCTTTTGGAGGGGGTGACAGCCCCCGTCCAGCATTTTGGCACAGAAAGGACTTACAGGGTAAAAATTCATGTTCGATTACCTTTCAGGAGAGTGTTTCTAATTAATGAGCGTACAGAGTGCTCCCCGGCTCGGCGCAAATATATTTCAATAATATTTTAATTTCTGATATTATTTTCAAATTACTCCTTCACTTCACTTTTACTTATTCAGTTATTTGCATTTCAATTCTATTAAAAAATAAACGAACACCATCGATTAACTACGATTTCAACAAATGAGCCCTAAAATCACATTTTGCTCATAGATTTGGTGGGGGAGTGTATTACAAGGGTAACTTATAAACTTTTCCCTCCCAAGAAAACATAACCCTGACTACCCCTCCCCCCCGCCTGTATTACCCCAGGAAAAAAATGTTTTGGGCTCAGAAAGAACAAATAAAAGAACAGTCTTGTCCAAATCTTTCAAACATCATAATCCATGGAAATTATTGAGGTCTACCTCCTACCTCATTGCATTCTTCAACGCCCCCCCGGGCCGTTGAAATATAGGAAGCCAGAAGGGAAAAAAAGAAATATTCCATCTATTCTCTTTTATATATCTATTTTAATTAAGATTTTTATTTTTATTTATTTATTTTATTAGTAAATTAATATTATATTAATTTTTCATAAATATATATCTTTAATACAATAAATACTTCTTCACTTATAATGGGAAAAAAAAATAAATTAAATATATTTACAACATATAAAATTTTAAAATTTGATTACTCTTTGATAAATAGAGAGATCTTTTGTGAGTAAAATAAGAAATGTTAATTAATTAATTAAATTTTTTTATTTTTTTAAATTTGTGAATCACTTAAAATGTATAGATAAAAAAGAACGAATAATGTATCAAGATAAAAAAAAATTCATTAAAAGTTGATTTTCAAAAATAGAGAAAAAACTCAAAAATTCACATCATATTACAACATATTTATTCACCAGCTCTATTTAATTGTATTAGACATTCAAAACCACCAATCCAAAGTCTCCACTATTTTATGTAGGAGTGGACCCAGAAAGTTGGATTTGGTAAGGGCAAAATTAGAGGAAAAGAAAATAATATAATAAGTTTTAAAAAAAAATTTCAGAGATAGTGGAAAGTAAAATTTATGTAGATTAAAAAAAATCTTAATTTTTAAAAAAATTTTGAAGGTGTACCACCGCCTCCTACATCTTTCTATGAGAGAGAGAGTGATAACTGCAAATTTCCTTATTTTATTGATTAGGCAATTATTGTAATGAAAGTGTGCTTAGAAGTAATGATGTTGAGAAGACTGATTAGCGTGCTTTGGAGCGTCGCATTTGCATTAAAACGAATGAAAATTTGAGAGTGCGAGTTCCATCAAGTACATAACGCTGTCCCCAGCTACCGCACCGCACACGCCTTCCATGCATTGTATTGGCGCAATCACCGCGCAATATTAAAAACGCTGTCATGGTGGCTTTACTTTAATCTTTTGTCATGGCCGGTGAATGCCCAAGTGGTGGTGCACATTTAATACGGAGGGGTCATTCATCATCCAGGAGAAGCCCTTACCGTGGTGTTTACGAAATTTGGTTGTAATGAGTAACTGTTAACCGATCATTGAATCATAATTTTATGATCGGTTAGGAGGGTTAGCACTACAATACTGATGGCCATCACGTCTGTCAACCTTATCTCCTTGATTTATAGAACACCAAAAAAAAAAAAAGGAAAAATCACTCTATATTTTACATATTTTAAAATAGACGAAGCCAATTGGATTGCCATAGTAGGAAGTAAACAAATAAATTGGAGTAAAAGCATGCTTAGACAAGTAAGTAATTTGACATATAAACTACTATGTGACTTTTTATCTAAAAGATTCAAATCTCTATACGCTCTTGAGTTGTGACAAACATTGCTTTGTCAATTGGTGAATCATTGTTCTTGTCTTATTATCTATCAACACAGCAATTAACTAATGTTGTTGAAAATTGAAATGACATATTGGAGAAGCATTCAAAATCTATTGTTAATCGATTTTTTCCCCTCATACTTGTAAAATTAAGAAGAATAAAGAGAATGGATTAGTCACCTTTCTTATATTCTAAAGCCTCCTACACTAACATTTTGTTTGATTCAAAAGATAAGAGGGAGGGAAGAGGGAAGGGGAATGGTACTTTTATTTATTAAAGGAAGTAAATATATTTTATTTCAATATTATTTAATTCGATTGGATTGAAAAAGAAATAAATAAAATATTTAATTTTATATTAATTTTACTATTATACCTATTACGTTTATTATTTTCAAGTATTAAAAAGTGTGAAAGAAATGAAACATTTGTCTTTTGAGCTCATTTACTTATTAATCATTTCAAAATTGGTGAGAAATATTTACCAGCGTATAGCAAAAGTAACTTTCCTCTCCCTCCCTCCAATTTACCTCACCTGTCATATTTATCTTCAATCAAACACAAGACAATTTTCATTTACTTTCAAATTTACTTTCTCTTCACAATAAATTCTAATTCCCACCCTAACCAAATATAAGGTCACTTCAGTAGCTATACCTTTGATTCTTAATCCAAGTTGTAATTGAATCAGGTTGTTGGTAAAATATATATATATATATATATATATATATATATATTTATATTTATATTTAAACATGTTCGTATTTGATTTATGTTCATTTATACGACAATCAAATTGAATTTAAATGCAAAATCAAATTCAGTTAATAATCAGACGAACATGGAATTGTTCATAGACATATATTATTTTAATTTATTATATTATTATATTGTTTCGGCAATTGGCATCTCAAACTCAATTCCAAATTATTGAGCTGTGTTGATTTTAAAGATTCATTAAGAATTAAAATGAAAAAACTCGAACAGCAAACAAATATTTGAGTATTTCTCAGTGTTGTATTATTCTATCAAGGCTTCTCACGGATAATTTGCTACAAGTTGAGATGGCCGAGTTGGTCTAAGGCGCCAGATTAAGGTTCTGGTCCGAAAGGGCGTGGGTTCAAATCCCACTCTCAACAAATTGAATTTTCAATTTTTGGGCCGTTAGTTTTTTGATCTGTATCATTAAATAGTTGGGCCTTGACATGGTTGGCCTATTGTAACTTTGTATTGTTTTCACTATTGGACTTAATTTTCAGTTTTGGCCCATTGAAACCCATTCGTTTTAGACCTGTATCACTACATTATTGGTCCTTTACCTGGTCTGGCCATTGTATTTGTGTTTTGTCTTTCACTTTTGGACTTGTCACCTTTCCGGCCCATTTCAGTTTTGCAGTTTCAGATCTCCCTCATTGACGTGTTAGGCCTGGACCTTTTTTCCCTGATCTTGTTCTGGACTTTCAACTATTTAAAACAGTGTCAATGCTTCAAATTTCCACCAACCCGCGCTTTTGAGGATATATACATTTGACTCTGCTCTCTTCCCCTCTCTTACGATTTTCTTCTTGAGATTGGAATACGAAACCCTCCATTGCTGCATCATCAACTCTTCCAAACTTGTAAGAAGCTAAAATCAAGCAGAGGGGTGAGGTGCAATGGCGCAAGCTGCCAGACTCAACCTCCGAATGCAGAAAGAGCTAAAGCTACTCCTCACCGATCCACCTCCCGGCGCTGCTTTCCCTTCTCTCTCTTCCGAGGCCTCTTCTTCCTCCGGCACTTGTCTTTCTTCCATTGATGCCCGTAAGTTCCGGCATTTTGCCTTTTTTTTCCCCCCGTATTTCCTTTGGATACAGATTATGTTGCCTGCGGTTATATTTTTGGTGAATTAACAGAAATTGAAGGTCCTGAGGGTTCTGTTTATGAGAAAGGGGTCTTTAAGCTGAAGATCCAAATACCTGATAGGTTTTTCTTCTCTCTTTCGACATTTGAGTATTTTTTGCCCCAATTTTTTTTTTTTTAAATGATACTTTTGCAGAAATTGAGTTTTGTTTGTGGTTTAATTCTACCTCACAGGTACCCATTTCAGCCTCCAATTGTGACCTTCGTCACTCCAATATATCATCCCAACATAGACACTGGGGGTCGCATTTGCCTGGATATTCTTAATCTTCCTCCCAAGGTGGATTTTTGTATATCATTCCAATGGCTTCTCAATTGGATTTATCTTGCAAGAACCTCAATTTCAACTCGTTTACTTGTTTTATCAAATTGTGTGTTGTAGATCATTGAAATCTTGTACTTTATAGAACACACACCAATCTTACATCTTATAGGTCAAGATTATGGATTTTAGCCTACTCATAAAATGGGATCAATAATTTATAAATCCATGCCCTTAACATAATTACCATTCATTTATCCCTTGGACTTAGATCACTCGAAGGTTTCCAAATCAATATTTCCGTGGCCAAGGAAAGCAATGATGTCAACTAAAATTGTTCTACAAATGGAGGTTGTGAAACTCTAGATTAAGTTGCCATGAATAAAGAGTCTCTTCCTTCTTCTTTTGTGTTTTGAACTGTCAAATGCCGGATAGAAATGCTTCTCTTATAATTTGGCTGGAGTGCTATTCATGAGTGACCAATCATTTTCTGACCTTTAGAAAGGATATCCTTTTAGGTTTTAGATACTTTACTAGTGTACTATGTAGGAGATGAATCTTGACATACAGTCAATATCATTTTGTGCAAGTTAAAGTACCATTGTTTTTATGTAGTAGCGCAGATTCCAGATTCTTTGGAAGTCTCAGCCAAAAGTTTGAGAACAAACCTTTTCCTTGTTTTCACACCTAAATATTGAAGAATGATTGCAAAGCTCATGTTTTGCTAATTAATGAGATCCAAGTGTTGCGTCAACTGCTTTTGCTTTTATACAATTTCACAACTTGCTCATACTTCTTGATATTTTTGTAAGGAATAGATTTGAAAAGGTTAAGAAATATCCATAACTTCTCTTGAAGAGAACTTCATTACAATTCATTAGTAATACTGCAATTTGTGCTCACAGTACATTGGCTTGGGTGGACCAATCTTCATTCTTCTCATAGATGCAGATTTTTGTGAAGAATGCAAAAGGACAAGTGTCATATGGAATTTTATAAATTTTGTTGAGGTTTTGGATTTTGTCAGGGTGCTTGGCAGCCATCTTTGAATATTTCAACTATCTTAACAAGCATTGGACTGTTACTAAGCGAACCAAATCCTGACGATGGTCTAATGCATGAAGCTGTAAGTAAATATTTCTGTAATTACTCTGTGAGTTGCTTGTTATTAGCAGGGCTACATAGTTTAAAAACTCGCTCTTTTAACGCGCAGAGCAGGGAATACAAATATAATAGACAAATATTTGACCAGAAGGCAAGATCAATGACTGAAAAGTATGCACAGGTTGGGGCAAGTAAAGTCCAAAATGTTGTGCAAGGCAGGCAGACTCTCCCGAATCCAAATATTGAATCAGTAAGTTATCTACTTGACCATGTCTGAGTCTGCAAATTTATGGGGACTTCAACTCTTACAATGCATTTGCTGCAGGCTGAAGCTGAAGGATCAGATGCATCTATGATGCCAATCCAGGCGCATTTTGTAAGCCACAAGCGATTATGTGGAATCAGTAGGAAGTTGTCGTTGGAGTCTTCAGGATCTGATCAGAAGATGAACGATGGAAAGTTAGTGCATGAAGTACCTACTAGTCATCTCTATGACAGAGAAGGGGAAATAATGGGAGTCAAACAAGAGTCAAAAGCAACTTTCATCGAGCTTGACACGACTCATACGAAACTGCAAGAGAGCAGGAAGAAACTGTCATTGGAACTTCTGGTTTCAGTCCAGAAGGAAAACGAAGGTATCATGATTGACGTGATGCCAACTTCATCCCTTTTGCAACCCCAGTTCCCCTTGAAGGATTCTTCAAAGTCCTGGCCCTTGGTGCAGCCCGGTTTTAGTTCTCAGCAAAGTCCCTCTGCTGACAAAGATAGTCAACCACCAAGTAACAGCAAGGCGACAAAGCTAGAAGGGGACTTACGAAAACCCCCTGCCTCAAGACAAGGAACTGGGGAGGATGATAAGAAACTATGCTTTGCTCCTCAACAATCTGCCTCTAGGTCGCATCAAACTTCCCTGGAGGCCCGAACTATTAGCCATCAGAATGAAAAAGAACATAATCCCAATGTTGATGATGGACATGGAAGTTGCCTCTCCAGGAATAAAAACAAGAAGCTTGGCTTATCCGGAAGGAGATTGTCCAGGGAACAATTAGGCTGGAGTCAACGTCCACAAAAGGATAACAAAGAGAACATAGCATCAAATTCAAGTTTGCCTCTCTCACACATTCAGAAGAACCCTACATTATCCTCAGGAGCGTCAGATACTGGTGGTTGTTACAACATTAGTGTGCAGATATCAACTATTTCTTCTCATAACCCATGTGGGACTGAGCAGTGGCAGACATTAAGCCCTCTTGTTAAATCAAATGATATTAGAAATACTGAACTTCAGTTGAAAATGCAATCTGAATACCCTTCCAGGCCTCCCAATCTGCAAAAGGAAAGCTGCAATGATAAGAAGCTGCAGTCTAAAGATTGTGATGAAAGGTTTGCTGCAGGGATAAAAAATCAGGACCAAGCATCTTCATCGGATGATGCTGTCATTGTCTTGGATAGCGAAGATAGTGAGGAGGAACAGGGCAGAACTACAAGGTCTAGACTGTCACTTGCACGGAGACGCTTGCCAGGGAAGAGGAAATCCTAAGTATTAAATCTTAGAGGCAGGGAAACTTTAATAGCAGATTGTTCCTCATGGGCCTGTCCTTGAAGTGCCTTCTCTGTTTCACCCAGTAAACAAATTAGAACTTAGGTGGTCGTCAACTGATCGTCAATATGCTGATACCTTTTAGACTCATGTTAATGACAGAAATGCTTCCTTCTTTACATATGCTTTTGGATTGTCCTGTACATTTGCGAGTTAGAGGCTGAATTGCGCAAGTAACATTAACAGCGTTAAATGACAAACAACGGTCACGTGCTATGCAGGTGACTACATTTGAAGGACAATAAATGCAAAAAAAAAAAAAAAAAAAAAATGTCACTTCAAGTGGGTAATGCTACTTGTTCACAAATTAATTCATCGGGTAATTTACATATATAAACTCCTCCATTCTTTTTAATTTTATAAATTCAGGTTTAAGATTAATGGTATATAAGTGATAGCACTCCTCTTTTTATCTTTTAATAATCTTGTTTGGGAGGGGAATAAAAGATATTATAATACATAAATTTAATTTATAAATTTATCATTCCTTATCAAAATACTTTTGTATAAATTCAAAATTTTGTGAGTCATTTAGTCATTTTACTATTTTCACTTTTATTGACTAAACATTGATTACATCAATCAGGACGAGATTGAGAATTTAAGATTGAAAAAAAAGATATATGAAAAAATATATTAAATAATAATATTATTTTTTTAAAAATTGTTGACAAAAAATAAAAATTTTAAAAAATATTTTAATTTTTAAAGATAAATATATTATTTTGAAAAAATTTTAAAAACAAACCTACTCCGCCCAGTGTATATGAGGGGTAAAGGATGGTTAATTTTTGACATATTCTCTCTTAGGCTAAGTTTGGTTCTCAAAGGAAAGGGGAAGGGGAAAGGAGAAAAGGGGAAGTAAAATGTAATTAGTTTCTTCCTGTTTGGTTGGAGGGTAAGGGAAATAAATATGATTTACCTCTCATTATTTGGTTGTAAGGTATATAGGGAGAAAATAATTATTGAATTACTATTAAACTCATAAGGTGAATTCATAAAAAATTTACAAAGTAGACCTTTTTTTTTTTTTAAATGTTATCTATATATATTATGCATCATAAACAGAGAAATGGAATCTCACTAGTCCAGCTAATGATCCCACTCCTAGCTTGCTCTGCCTGCGATTTCCCTAATCTATCAATAATACGAACCGAGCAGGTACTTCGCCTCTCCCTGTTTCGACGCTCCTACCGGGGATTATGCAGAGACAAGAGCCCGGGCGGCAAAGATAAGGGGCCTAAGCGCAAAAGGTTTCGATCTCTTTTTTTGCTGTTATAAGCAGAAGCTCTTGTTCCGAGTAGTTAGCGAAACCGCAAACTAAGAACTACTTTTTTTATGTGTTGAAGTGTTGAAAAGCACAATCTTCATTTTCGTTAGACCACTAAAGTAGGAAGAATGAATAATACCAGATCAAACTTTCATAAATTATCAACAAAAATATTCTTTTACTATTATTAATTTTTTGAGAATAAAATAAATCAAATAAATTTCATAAATTAGAAATCCAATTATCTAAAATAATTACCTTTAACTACAAGTCTAATTGTTATAAATTATTTCGTTGATATATTTAATATGATTTGCAGGCAACTACCATAACATACTCTCGTGAGGAAAGAAAAAAAAATAAACAATTTCATGAACCCAAAATCAAGATATTGTATTGAAGGTAGAATTGTACTAATAGAAATGCCCTAAGACAATGAGGTCTTTTAACCCTCATTTACTTCCCAAACTCTCCAAAATGGAAAGGAAGAAAAAGCTGATGTGGAAGGGATCCATATACTTCCCCCCAATCATTCCAACCAAACGAGATAAATCACACATTTATCTCTAATTTTACTTCCCCTCCCCTTTTCCTTCTCACTTTCATTCAAACCAAACTCATCCTTAATTTTGGATTCCCAAATAGATGAAATCACCCTCCTTTCATCAAACACCCACCCCCCCCCCCGCCCCCAACACAAGCAACCCTTACCGACTTCAGGCACCTACCTAATTTGGCTGGTGCCGTTGTTTTGGAAATAGACAAAAGTGAGAAATTCTTGTTAGGACAAAAGGAGAGAAAAAAAACAACTTCCCGTAGCCATGCAACTAACTCTCCCTGTTGCATTGGACGGGTAGGTTTGAATGTCAGCTGAAATCTCAATCACCAAATAGTACTACTATAGAAGCTCATATATTCTCCAATGTCTCTGCTTTCTTGGTGTCCGTCCACTTTCAGTCCATGATAATGCCATAATGGTATGGTTGCTCCCTCTTCCTGCTCTAATAAATTTCATTTTCCAAACTTGTTTGCCTTTAATCGGCGTTCTTGATTGCAAAATGGATTCTTGGTTGCAGATTCTTACACCTTGGACGTTGCGGTCGTTGTTGAGGCTTTTGAAGACTTTCGTGTCCCAACCGGCAATCACCATTACGACTATTCTGTATTATAGTGATCTTCTTCCTCAAGACGTCACACTGCAGAGATTGGTTAGGAATGAGTTGTTCGATCGGCATAATTACCTCTTTAATTTTATCGTAAACTTCTTGAGATGTATGTTATAAAGTGCTGGTGATCTTCTTTATTTGATAGATTCTAGGAATCCTGTTATACAAAGTTCAGATTAGTCAATTGTGGCTCAATAAAGCACATTTCCTGAAAGAACAAAAGGCAATCAAGAATTTATTACAGGCAAGGTATTCGACACCCCATCCCACAGCTTCCTTGAAGGGCCTATAAGATGCCCCTTCAATTCTGAGAACTTCACTCTCTTCTTTGAGTAAAGATGGCAGTGTCCTCAATCTCCATTGCATTTTACTTGGTGTTCATCATTGCATCGGGTACAAATTCTCTTGCCATTTTTAACTTGGATTATCAGAAGAGCAGAGTCGTTTAACTGAAAATTTGTTCTGCTCTGTGTTATGTAGATGGTAGAGGAATAGGATTAATGGAGGAAATGGTTCCAGAGCGAGCGGGTGAAATGGAGCATATCGGGAGTTGTGCTGATGGTTGCCTCGGAAGGTGTCCTAGAGTCATTCGAAATCTAATCGCGATTTGATGCATCATGCAAGTGAGTTCACCCAAGGCGCAGGCAATGCTACTGTATGTACTAGTGCGGAAACCAAGCCAACAATGTTTTTCTCTTCCTACGGTTCTTAAGACGAAACTAGAAATATCTCATTCGAGAAAGTAAGATGGATGAAAATATATATTGAGGGATAATATTATAAATTAAAAAATTAAAAATAAAAAATAAAATTCAAAATAATTTTTAAAAATAAATATGCACTTTCAAAATTTTAGAAGAAATAGATGCCATCACCACATGATTCCATCTCTAGCATAATCCAATAAAAGTGATAAATTTGGGTTTTTATTCAAAATGAAACCCTTTTAAACCAGACGTTAAAAAGTATGGATGTTTTTGGAATATTCCCTAGGAGGGATATCTCGTGTCTACTGAATATGAGGTCCATTGGGACTTCGCATCCAGTAGACGTGAGCTCCTAGTGCGGCCTAACACCCTGTCGGCTTTATTGACTGAGGTCAAAAAGCGGTGGGATTGGTAAAAAAACAGTGGACCTTGTGCTTGTGCCTCGTGTCTCCCAAACACGAGGAATAGAAATTTTTCAGAGACTCTGTCAGGAATCTTTGAAATTCACATGGGTTTCTCGCATTTTACAGAAAAATCCTGAGAAAGAAAGAAAAAATTTCAGAAGTTCATGAGAAAGGAAAATGCGTCTGGCATTTCACTCTATATAAATCGATGCCACCCATTTTTCGTTTCTCCCTTGCCTTCCAATTCCTTCAACTCCTTTCTTCCTTACCTCCGTCTAAATCGAAATCCGCTGTGCCTTTTTTCTTTGCCTCATCTCGGTGATCTGTTACTTTTATTTTATTTTTTTTACTACTATCAGAGTTTATTCTAATAACTAGTGAGAGTTGCTGTTGGAATAGTACTGTTCATGAACATCGGCTACCAGAATTTTGATTGGCTAGAGCATTGCTAGAGTTTTTACATATAATACCAGTTTTTTTTCTAATGTACTTAAAATTCTGTATTTGTTGAATTTTAAATTATTACAATATTGAAATTTATTGTTGAATTATAGCTAAATGTTGTATTTGAAACTTTGTTGAATTATTTACTAATACATATATTATATATAAATAGATTAGATCTATGCATTTCACTCAAAATTTTACTGTATTGTTAGTTTGGTTTGTATTGTGATGTGTTGTGATGAATATGTATAAATGGCTTTGGTTTGTGATAAATGGGTATATATATGAATGATTTTAATTTACGGACAGTGGGTATAAAATAAAGTAAAATAGTCTCGTAATTAATCTCATATTTATGGATTATATACAATCCTTGAATTATAAAATTTTCCTACTTCATAATTTAATTTATTTACAATTTTTAATATATATTCAAATAAATGTCAAAAGATAGAAAAAATAGTGCGACTATTAAAAACTAAAAACTAAGGAATTTTTGTCAATTAGTACATATGTTAATTCATAATTGAATATGAACATAATTTTAATTTTTATAAATTCAAAAATTAATATATTAATCTATTCAGAGCGTATAATATAATTATTAATATTTCACAATTAAAATTTATTTTACATTAAATATATTTTTTGTTAAAATAAAAAATCATAGTTTTTTTTTTATGAAAGAACCCTAATCTAAGTACATCTTTATTTTTTTCCAAATATAAAATAAATTTAAAATGTGAAAAATACAAAAATTAAAATTTTATCTTTTAATAAAATTGAGAATGTAAACAATTTCAAATAGAAATTTGAATTAAATGAAAATATTAAATGAAATTTTCTATTGAGTAAAATTAAAAAAAAGCAAGGTCAATTTTTTTATTCAATTACAAATTAAATTTGAAATATAAATATTACATGAATAAATTTTTAGAATTTAAATCTTTTGAAATAAAAAATAAAAAAAATAAGAAAAATATAAATTAATCTAGAATACATAAACAAAAAATTAAACAAAGTATCTTTTTTATCTTTCTCTATATACAAACTAATACAAAATATTATATGAAATATTTCTTACATATTATACATTTGAATAATAAATATTTGGATTAACATAGTTTCATGTGCATGATTAAAAATCTATATTTTGAATGATATTCAATTTTTGATTATTTATCTCGATTAATTGATTTTTTGTAAAGTAAAATAATTTTTTATACAAAGACCTCGTGTCTGTTAGACAGTTAAACCAATTGCATGTCAAATTGGAATCCATCGGGATTTGAAATTGAAACCGGGTCAGGAATGCATCGGGATTTATGGGAATGGGGGAGCTTGGTCCTTGCGTGTGCGAGACCCGAGGTCTCAGTGGACCTGGCGTCCTGCTAACGCAAAGTGCCCCTCTGAGTGGATGCCCCAAATTTGTTACCCAATTTTGGATGTCCATTTTAAAAGCTCCCTATTTTGGTCAAGGTTTCTCATTTATGTGTGCTAGCAAAATGATAATGCCGAGTCCTTCATGAATTTTTAACCATTTTATACATTGGAGAATAGTGGTTTGAATTGATTACTAGATTTATAGTTTAGTAAAAAAATTAATCGATCGAGTTATTATGGTATTATTTAATTAATCATATCGTATCTTGCATCCAAAAACAAAATTAGAAAATTGTCATTGGAGGATGAGCTACACCAAAAAACAAAAAAAAAAAAAAAGTTGGAGAATAATAGTTTAATTTAAAAAAGATAGAGGTGAAAAATAAAATTTAAAAGATTTTTTATAAAAATTTTTAAATTTTAAAAAGAAATTCATAATAGTACTATTCTTTTTTCTGTAAACCTTTCGTTTTAATATATATATATATATATATATATATATATATATATATAATATGTGTGTGGCTGCAGAAGGCTAATGTTGTGACACGTGACAACACTTGAAACTCCTGAAGTGACACTTGACTTCACCCTTCTCAACCACATGGTGTTTTGATTTGTCGATAATTGTTGTTTTAGGGGGGAAAAAATTAAAATGTCAGTTGACTCTACTGACTTTATTTATGTGGAAATTAATACTTTTTTTAATTAAATTAAATTTATTTAATTGTTTCAAAAAACAATGAAGGGTCATTGCACATACATTGATAGAATGTTATTTGCTTCCTCCATTCTTTAAACTTTTCGAATTTCTATCAATTGAAAGAAGTTTATTTGTATTCCACATTCTTTGAACACTTCGAATTTCTCCCCGTGTTAAATACTGCTCATAATGATTAAGCTTTAGACATTGCATAAGACAAAGCTTCATACGTTTCATCTACAGCAGCCCAAAAATTCTCTGAAAATTTCCTCCAAAATCTCTTGCCACAACTCAAGTGCTATCCCAAAAAGATTACTACTAATGCATAATTGTATGATGGGATGACAGAGCTTGGACTATGTTTTCTTGAATGAGTTGTCTCCAAGAAAGCAACAAAAGTACATATGTTCCAAAATTTTGAGATTATGGAAGACATACAATGCACAAAAACCAGAGAAGTAATCAATATTGATTTATTGATTATAGATAAAAAGGTACGATTATAAAAATCTATATTATATATATATATATATATATATGTATATAATAGTAGCTGCAGAATACTCTTGTAGTGACAACTGACAAAGTCCTATGCTGATACATAGAGTTGAATTTAACAAAAGCTCCTGTAGAGATATGATAAAGTCCTATTTCAGAATCTATTAATTAGTTCACAGACTCTTAATTTCTCTCTGATCTAATAATGCATTAAATTAGTGCACGTATGAAGGCCTCTCATCTTTTTATTTTATCAATGTAAAGCTTTTTATAAGTTAGTTTCCTTTCAATGTTCTGCTACTTCTTTCTTCTCCGCCCCTTTCCTGCTTTTCTGTCAGAAAATCGGTGTCCTTTCAGTGTTCCCCAATCATGACGCGTAGTTGAAAACTACTTGAAGGTCGCTTCCTGGACAGAGTGATCTTTAGAGTACAAATTTTGGAGGTCAATCACTGGTATCTGCAGTTTGCTAGCAAAAAACTCCACAATGGAGGAGGGTTCCGATGGCCTTTTAATATAATGTTCAGCGATGGCCCAAATGCCATTCTCGGACAAAGATTGGACACACACAATTAGCTCCGGCCAACTTTGTAAGCAACTCATCATTTGGCTTGGCTACAGAGTTGGAAGGTTCACAGTTCAGACTCGGTTATAGGCTGTTACAGTTTGCCCACGATTGTATATTGAGGTGATCTCCACCGGTTGCTAGAACGACGCGAGTCGGCCTGGGTTTCGATTCAAAAAGATGAAGGCCCCAAAAGAAACTACAAATAGGGGGTTCAAAATTCCCATCTCATTGGGGGCGAAAAACGAATCGACATCTCGATGTGGATGTCTGCTTCAGTATGTTTACCTTTATCTTGCTGGATATCAGTCTGTTTAGGTACATGGTTGATTTTTCGAACTTTTGAATTTCTTTAATTTCCACTTAAATCACTGTTTCTAAAGAGTATAAACTACTATCTTTGGGAGTTTATTTGCAGAAATCTATATATATAATAGTAGCTGCAGAACGCTCCTTGCAAATGGCCATTGCCTTAGGCTTCCAAAACCAACCCAAACAACACCCCCTCCCCCTCCAATAAAAAAAAAAAAAAACCATCGAAAACATCCTGAGGGAGAGAAATTTAGTTAATGGTGGGAACTTGGATGCATAGAACACCAATTGTAAGATGGTTGCCAAGAACTCATTTTTAATTATGTAATAATCATTCTATGGGTTTAGAAAAGCTTGCTCATCATGTATAGTATAGTAATTAAATTGTGTTCTTATACTTTTATTTCTATATCTGTTGTATCCAAGAGATTGAAAGCTGCTAATGTTAATCAGACAATTTGAAGCCTGAAAGATGTATTTGGATGTGCTCCGAGTTTCTTTTAGAACGTAAAGGAAATCATATCATTATCTCATAATAAAAGCTAAGACATTGAAATAAATTACCTTTGGCTATTGTAATTGATTTGTGGACAAATTTTTCTTTAAGGATTTCAAAACCTTTAGGAGAGTTTATGTTTTGCACAGTTGTTTTTGTCCAGATTGATGAGCTCAAACGCTTGACCAAGATTGGAAGTAAGACCCCCGGTCACCCACAGAATACCTTAACTGAGGGAATTGAAGTTACAACTGGTGAGATCACTGTTCTCAGTTGATTCAATAACTTTATGAAAGCCACTGAATATGAGTTCAAATGAAAATTGTCAATCTCAGTGGTCTTGATAAATTCTTCGTTTGAAAATGTTCTTATTATTTTATCACTTCCTCTTAAAACCAGCTCCCCTTGGGCAAGGAGTAGCCAATGCAGTTGGTCTAGCCCTAGCAGAAGCACATTCAGTTGCTAGATTCAATAAACCAGAACGAGGATTCAGGAGTCGAAGCAGTAGGAGTAGGAGCTAGCCTTCATGGCGGAATCAAAGGTAAGAAATTCTGAGTTCATGCCACGACGATCTATATGGAAGGGCAGTTTTGTTGATGCATTTCTCTTGAGAATGAAGAAGAAGAGAGATATTCTTTTGAATAGGAAAATTTTGGTCACGTAGATCTTCTATTTCGCCGGAATTCGTTGATTGCTCCGTACGAATTTACAATGGAAAAACTTCTGTTCATTAAAAGATTACTGAAGGAAAGGTTGGTCATAAATTTGGGGAGTTTACTTCTGTTCGTTGTAACATAACTTATTATTTTAGATATTACATAATGGGAGGTGGGTGTGCAATGATATGGCAGCAAAGTCTGTGTTTGTAATTGTGAGTCAATTAATTGCATTAGCAATTTCGTACCTGTTGTTGATTCTATGCCGGCATGAATATGCACTTCAAATGAGTTTAGAATGAAATTTCACTTGATCTTAAATATTTGCATTTAGATGGAAAATATAATTTACTGTTAACTGTTCTATCCATCGTGATTGCTTAATATTGGTACTTTCTCATTCTCCATTTTTCCTTCATTTCTGTGTGTACTTTTCTTTTCCTTCCGTTTTCATCATCAAATCTCCTTGAGGACAGAGAATTTTGTGTAACTATGGAATTTTTTTTTTAATTTTTGAATTTGTTTCGGACTTATATTTCAGGAGGCAATGGGTAAGGGGAGAAGACTTGGCAAAAGACTTGAAACTGCACTGAAAATAAATTCGTTGCACTTTATGCTGTTTTTGAAGAAGAAAAGCTAATAACACGCGATCATAGGAAAGAGGTCATATTTTTTTGTTCATAATTGTGCTTCAAGATTTGACCTTGATTATATTCCATAATGATCCTCAAAGATATTGCTGTGATATTTGCTTTTAGAATCGATTCATTAGTTGTTCTTGAAAATCAGTTGTGTTTCTAAGATTGATTGATATTTCATCTAACTAATAATAGTTGTCTAGGTTGAGAGTCCAGAGATGATGCATCTGTAACTGAGGTGGTGTTTGCAGCATTGGATTGCAAGAGAATGTCTCCCTTTAAAGTGATTCTTATGTGAAAGTTAATTTGTTTCATTTTCTCTTTCTATGTGATTTTGTGATGCATTCTGTGGTTTTTTGGTGATATTGGAGTACCTTTTTAGCTTTTTGAGGAAATTTAATCAAATTCATATATTTTTATATAGTATACATAATAATATATCATGAATCTCCTGCTGCTTAGATCCATTCTACATCCATCGCCATGGTCATTGAATCCTTACTAGCTCACTCACGGTAACAAAAGTTCAATTTCTTACTCTTATCTTTCTTTCCCAGCAAAACCCCTAAAGCTTCATCTTTCTTGCTGTTATTCTCACTCTTCTTCCCCATTGCTTACCTCTTTGTTGTCCCTCAAGAAGAAAAGGGCTTCCCAATCTTCTGGTGTGGTGTCTGTCATTGCTGCTCAGCAAGAAGAGGACAACACCATAGTTCTTGAATAGGAAGAAGGAGAAGAAGATGGGTTTCAAGGAGAGTTTGATTTTGGAGGGAATGAGCAGTCTGAAGGTGATTATGATCCAGGGGATGTTGTTGAGGTTGTTGGAGATGTTGGGGAAAGTGATGGTTTTGTTGAGGCTGAGGAAGAGGAGGAATATCAAGAACCACCTGAGGGTACAAAATTGTTTGTTGGAAACTTGCCATATGATGTGGACTGTCAAAAGCTTGCTTAACTTTTTGAATATGCAGGTGTTGTTGAAATTGCAGAGGTATGAATAATTTATCTATGAAAATGTTTCAATTTTTTGGTCAGTAATTAGAAATAAATTAAATTATTGCATGTGGTGAATGTTTTGAATCTTTGGGGATTCTGATAGGTAATTTATGGTGAATTTGCAGGTTATTTACAATAGGGAGAGCATACTCGCATTTGGGAGCTCTACTAATTTTACAAGCGGGAAATCATCCGGGGAGAAGAGTGATCTATCGTATGTTTGTCTCATTTTATAGCTTGGACTATTGGTTTGCTTCTCTTTTTGTTTTAATTTAATTGTTCCTTTTCTTTTGTTTGCTGGATTGCAACGGATTTCAATTCTGATTGAGATTGCCAACAACTACCACAATTATGTTTAGGGCCTTAGTTTTGAAGCATTCACCAGCTTTCTTTGAGTAGAAGTATCAAATATGAGATGGGTATTGGAGATCATTTGTTTAACTGGTATTATAGGATATAGTCTACAAGCTGTAAACTAATGCTTGGGTTAATTTTGCAAAACATGTTCTTTAAAGTTGGCTATTTTTGGGTTTGCACTCATAGTTTTCTTCCTATGAGTTGTACCCCCAATCTTCCCTCATGCATAATCTCTATTATGCCTTCTCATTTGGGAGGAAAAAAAAAGGGGGAATTGTTCATGGAGTTCTTAAGGCCAATTTGATATTGCAGAGGTATTAAAAGACAAGCCATGGTTGTTGACTTTTGTGCTGTTTTTTCATTCTCCAATTTTGCTGCCATAGATTTTAAGCTAGGTTATGGCATAAGTTCCCCATTGTTAAGAACTTGCTTACCTTTTTTGTGGTTTGCTGATTGTCTTGATAATATTAGAATATAATCTTTGATGAGCTAAAATTGAACCAGAATGTTTTTATAGTGCAATGTCAAAATTACAGAGGTATTATTTTTTGGATTTGGCCATTTGTTAGTTCTAGAAACCTGATGGGTTCGCATTCATAGTTTTGAGTTGTACCCCCAATCTACCCTCTTGTATAATCTTTATTCTGCATTCTCATTTGGGAAAAAAAAAAAGGGAATTATTCATGGAGTTCCTTTCATATAACTGGAAGTAGAGGAATCCATAATTCAATTAACTAAACCAATTCAAAGTGTAGATAATGCCTTTTCTTGACAACACTCAGTCCTATGGCATGGGGTAAGAAGGTGTCACAAAAAGTTTACCTTGGAGCTCTTTCAATTGTAGCTGTAAGTTTACAACACTGCTTTGTTCCCCATCTTAAGCATGCTCACATGTTTCTGATCGTTGATTCTACCACAATGTTTTAATTGAAGTTGTGAATTCATTTGTATTAGCATAAATATGGATTTTTATTACTGAAAAAAGGGAAGGGAGTGTGGAATTAAATATGAATTCATTTCTATTATTCATTTGAATACATTTGTAAAGTTAAGCGTAGGATTCTCCAATGAAAAGAAGATATTTGATGCAATGAAATTCTGATTTTCTTTGTTAACTTAGTTGTGGCAAATAGTGGACTCCATTAACTATTATCATACAAATTGGATTGGCTTGGTGGAAACTAAAGTGAGGACTGGAAAGGCAGACTTCGTGTGCACCACCTGAGACGGAAGAAACCCGCTGTTTCGGATACAGCATCATAAATCCTTTTCTCTGCATCCATCTCTTCCTCTCTCTCTCTCTCTCTCCCGCAGACATCCTTGGATTTGGAAATCTGAAATGAGTTTTTGCTTATTTTTGTCTCTTTGATTTGTTGGCTGTATTTGTCTACCAGTCTTGGTCCAAATAAAACAGCACATGATGGTGTTTGAGGATATGGGAATGGTTTTTTCTAATCTTAAGTTGTAGATAATGCTACTAATAAGAAAACTTTTAGTTTGAATAAAATTATGATAGTAATTAATGTCCCAAGCGGGCAATGAAGGATCATGAGAATTTTGGTATATTTACTGCATTATATGAGGATTTTTTGTATATTTACTGTATCCATTAGGGAGGGCATTGGAGGATCTCAGAAACTTTAGTATATGAGGAATTTTGGTTTTAAATATAGCTTATTTCAATCTATTTTAGGATCTGATAATAGGTTCATCTCTCTATTTTAGCTGTTTCTTAGAAACTTCTGCTGTCTTTTTTTTTTTAAAGATCATTACATATTTTGCATTCCCATTGAAAAAAAGGAAAGATATCAAAAGAGAAAGAGTAAATGAATTTAAAGTGAAACTAGTGAATTACTGGCACAATAGCAAATGAACCTAACAATTGGATAGAGATATTGTGATAGACAAAGTAATTTTATACTGGTTATGATGTGTAAAACTTTTGCGATTTATAGAAAGCATATTTTGGAGAAGTCAAATCAGGACTACCATAGAATTTTAATTCACAATGAAAAGATCATTTGACTTAAAAAAAAAAAAACTCAATACAAGTAAAACTACAATGAATTAAATATTAGAATTAATAACAACTTTTCTTTTGTCGAGATTACTTCTTGGAATTATGGAAATGTATTAGGAAACTTTCTAATGAATTATATGATATGCTCAAATGTATTTAAGTATATATCCTAAGATCATGCTCGAAGTTCTTGAAGGTTGCAAAAAGTTAAAGTCTGTCTGAAGCATCTAATACATTGCAAGAAATGAGGGAGTCTGACTTTTCAATAAACCTAAATTTCATAAAATTCTAACTATAAAATTCCATGATCAATGATGAAATTTATAAAAAAAAAACTTATTTTTGAAAGTAATAAAAACAAGAAAAATCATAGACAAATAATAAACTATCTGAAGAATCAGCTTAAAAAAAAGTAAAACTTAAGTTACATAATACTTCACACAACTTAATAAATACATTTAAAAAAATTATAAAATAAGTCACTCAATACTTGAGCACAAATAAAATTAAAAATATATCTTACCTAATCAATAATTTAACAAAAATTTCTCACTTAATTAACAATTTTACACAAATTATCTCGTGCATATTACGGGCATCACACTAGTTTCATTAATTGCAAATGTTTGTGTTTTGTTCTGTACGTAATATCTTATTTTTAAATTAATTGACAACGTTTCTAAAACAATGATATTTACACGGGTTTTCTTTATGGCAAGAAAATATAAAGTATTGTGTAATTCGGAGGAAAGTTCTATATAATGAAAAATTTCTCAGTGCAAATGACGAGACCAAATTACAAGATATTAATTGAGGAGTTGCAAATCTTATTCGATGGTAGTATTTACACTGAGGAAGTTGAAGAAGACATGCTGGATGTCCTGAGATATAAATTTCATTTGCTCTCTTTTGAAGATGATCAGTCACACGCCGAAAATACCACTGTGTTATTCGGTACGCCACAAACTCCCTCCTGCTCATGTCTCCAACCCTCCATCCTCTTGCATACCTTTTAGGCAGATTCTCAGTTTCCATTTTAAGTACTTACTTTGCTGTAAATTCGTTGTCCATTTGCAACTTTCTGTAAATCCATATTCCATTTTCAACTTTCTTTTCCCTGCTCCCTTCGAATTTTGCAGACTATTTGTGGCTGATCTTTGGGTTTGTTAAAAAAATTTCCTGCTTTGAGGGGCGAGTTTAAATTGTTCAATATCAGTGATGAGTTGTGATGCCAGATTTGAACTGGGAGTCTTGTATTATCAAATGGACATAGTTCTATAGTTTCTTATTAGGATTGCTGTATTGTTAAATTAGAAATAGTAATGTTGTCCCTCTTCTGCTGAAAACCCTCTGATTCGGATTTGAAGATTCTCAAATGAGATATAGGAATTGGGACTCTACTTCTGAAAACCTTAATGCTGTGTTTTTGTCTGGTAAAGTAGATGTTGATGCTGAGATTGCTTATCTGACGAATTGCTATATGTTGTTGATCAGTTTTTGAAATTTCATGGTTAGCAAGAATAGTTTGTTATCAGTGTCTTAATGGCCTTAATTGCTTTCTTGATACTAGAACTTGGTGTGTTGGCTGATTTTGTGCTTGGCAAATTCAATGCTTTTAAATATCAGTTTCCATATGCACTAATTTGGTGCATATTCTGGACCAGAATTTAGTACCTTATTTGGTGGGAAAACTTGCTCCTTAAAACTGTTATATGGAAGAGAGCAAGAAAATCCTGTTGTTTTAAGCTTTACCTAAACTACTTTTTTGTCCAGTAGTGTAGATGTTAATGCCGACAATCCTCAGTTGATAAATTGTTGTATGTGGTTAATCAGTTTCTGAAATTTCTTGGTTAGCAAGGATAGTTTGTGATCAATGTCTTAAATGTCTTACTTGCTTACCCAATACCGGAACCTTAAGTTGTTTGGCTGATATTATGCTAGGCAGATTTGTTGTGTGAATATTGCTGGCATATTCAATGCTTTTAATTTCGATTTCCATATACACTGATTTACTGCATATTATCGACCAGAATTTAGTACCTTATTTGGTGGGTCAACTTGCTACTTAAACCAGTGATATGGAAGAGAGTAAGGAAATCATTTTTTTTAAGTTGTACCTGAGCTCCTTTTTCCAAAAGACAAAGTTCCCACTTTTTAACTGCTATGAACCCTCTGAAGCACTTGCTTCCTGCAATAATGTTTTGACCCCTTGAAAGATGGAAAGATAATCTATTTGATGCACTTTTTGTACCAATTCCCTTTTGAAATGCTATCGGAACTGTGACAGAATGCCTTTTTTCAATTCAGTTAAAGCTTTTACTATTCATAGAATTCAAAAATAGTTGAATGTGCTTGATTTACATTACAGCAACCATTTGTACATTTTGGCTTTGGCAACTTGTTCTTGATGAATGGAATGATGGAATTGAAAAATCATGGTTGATATCTGTAGAATATGCTTTTGTTCCTCCAATTCCTGCAGTATCCATTCTATTCCTTAAAATCCTAATATGATGAATTGATTGATTGAGTTGATTAATATTGGCAAATTTTAGGTTATGAGTAAGAGTTCAGTGCATACTATCCATTTCTTGACTGTGTTAGTTGGTTTCCCAATAAACGAACCAACACTTAGTTTAGTGTAATGTTTCTTGGCAGACATGTTTGCTGAATATGCCGGCCAGATACAATCCAGATAAGTTTCAGTTTCCATATTTATTTATTGCTGAATGAATTATTTTAATACTATCATAATAGGAAGATTATGAAGATTGACCATTTCAATTACATAGTTTCCGAATACCGAAACCTTGAGTCGGTTTGCAGATATGTTTCTTTGTAGGCATTTGCTGTTATACTTTAGGCAGATTCAATTCTGTTACCTATCAGTTCCCATATTCAGAGATTTGCCACTGAATAATTTTAATACCACTAGATCACCAACATGCTGATGATTGCTCATATTAAATTGTTGAAGATTAATTTCAATGTTGCATATGAATTCACAGATGTTATTGGGATGATAATAGCAGTTTCAAATGTTGAAGAGAGAAATCGAATGAGCCATCATGTAAAATTGCAGTCAGTTGCTATCAAACACCACAGCTAAACCAAGAACATGGCTATTAATTCAATCACACTTTTTCTAATCTTCACTACTGGAAGTTAAATGACTGTTGGGTTCAGTGGAAGACATTTACAGGTGGCTTTATGGGGAGCAGTGACAGCTGTCATCCAGAGGCACAACGTCATGAGGAGTAACCATATGCAAGTTGGTATTTTCACATCTATGATTATTAATGACGAAAATGGAATTGCCTCATTATCAAGTAGTAGTGCGACAAAGATTTATGTCAATTTGCAGATAGATGAAACATAAAACTTTAAAAAAATGTAAGTGAAATGTAGTTTGATGAATACTTTTGCTCAACATTTGGATAGATTAATGATCACTGATTATCTACTTTACCAGGTGTGAAGCAGCCAATATAGTACAACATACAACTAAAATCAACCTTCCATCTGTTTTATTGACAAGGAAGAATTATAAAGCAAACATCGAATATTACGCCAACTGAGAGACATGGTCATTAATGGCGATGAGTTGGTAAGGACTTTTAACTAATATACATTTATCACCCTTCCCTTTCATAATGAAATTGTACATTGAATTAGTTCTATTTAATGCAACAACAGGCTAAGGCATATTACTCCAACGTTATTGTGCTTGATATTGACATATACAATGATTGGAGATACAGTTCATACGGTAAATGTAGGAAAAAATTGAAAGTACTGGGCAAACAATTGGGGTGTGAAGTATGTGACAGAATAGAGAACTATTTAGAAATCAAGTAATGCTACACCTAAAATGTTACATATGTGAATGACAAAGAATATTAATATTATCCCAATATATTATAAAATAGATATCGTGTTGAAGCAATAGTTGGTGACAGCAATGGACAAGAACGATTTGTGTTCTTTGATAGAGAAGTTGAGAAAATTGTGGACATGCAAGCTAAACAATTGGTACAAAAAATAGCAGAAGTAAGTTCTCAACTTATTCATGTCAATAGGAAAACAAATGCTATCAATATCATTAACTAAGTTTCATATTGTATGCAATATTTAGGAAGGAATATGATGCAATTCCTACACCTCTAAAAAAGTTAATAGGAAAAGAATATATTTGTCAAGTGAAATTCAATGAACAAAGTCGAGAAACTCCTAGGGAATGTTTCATTGTTTAACGAACATTTCAAGCATCGGATTTTGTTGATGCAAATGAACAAGAACCTAAGGTATGATACATGTGGTAAATTTATGAGTCTTAACATTGAAGCAAAGAGAAAATGTGGCACACACTCATTTTAATAGTTGTCTACAATAATATAAGACATGCAATGAAAAAGAGTCTATACAATCAAGAAATCCGCATCAGATTCAAACTCCTGCATAAGATGAGAAAAAGAAAAACTGACCATTGCAGTAAGGATATCCAAAAATTCTAAATTCTGCTAGGTGATAAAATTTCAATAACTCAGAACATCATTTTTACTTTTACAGATCATGACTCACTAATGCAGATCTAGAAATGCATGGTATGATGAAGAAAGGAAATATGAACATCAAGAAGACTTTATTTGAAAATGAAAATAAGGACAATCGAAGAGATGACAAAGAATAATAGATAGACAGATAAATATAGGTATCTGTCCATAGCATAGACATTTATGTTATGAACATTTTCACTTTTGAAATGTGTTAATATCCATAAACGGATGTTAGAACCCTTTGCCTATGTTGAGATATAGCTAATGATTTTGATTTATAATATATGACATATTGTTTTATCAGTATGGACTAGTATTATAAACTACAATATATAGAACTAATGGATATAACTTCTGCATGCTCACACAATGGACATTCGAGGAGACTAACATTGCTAAAACCTGAAAAGAAATATATCTGCATCTCTATTGAAAACAAGGAAGAAATCAAGAGAGCAAGAGCACATGAATTTAAAGTGTAAGCAGTGAATTACTGGCGCAACAACAGATGAATTTAACAATTGCTTTCTTGATACAGGAGCATTATGTGGTATTGTTGATGTTATCCTTGAATAAACCAAAAAAATAAAAATAAAAAAATGCCAAGTAAACTGAGAAAGAATATAAGTTCAATACCCTAACTAATGAAGACCAATAAAGATTAGCACATTTATTAACTTTTGTGCTCTAGGGATCAATGAAGAGTAGCACATTTATTTATAACAAAGTTAACAACAAAAATGAAGCCACATGCACCGGACACTGATTAACAGCCACTGCAACAACAGGAGCAACAAAAAACAAATCCTTGAGCCCAAAGAATGGTAGGGATTTTCTTGGCTTTTGTATGTTTGTGATTGCATGGGTGACAAAAGAATGTAGCAGACCATTGAGTAACCCAATGCTTTACAGTTATAGCCAAGAGTATGGATCCATGTTGTTGAAATATCCATATCCATTTGTGCACATCTGAAACAGCGTACAGCCATGGAACAGAGACTTCAACAGGTACATAGGACAATGAATAGTGGCTGGGATCATTTAATGCTTTACCATAAATTTCAAGAAAACAAAAAGACTTGCAGTTCTCAATTTTATAAAACCAATAAAAAGTAATTATGATACTTTGTTTGCACAAGAAAAAAAATTCAGAATAAGTCTCCTAAAATACAACATTACATTTTTCAAATTATATAAATACATAGTAGGAAGAATGAAGAACAAAACAATATTTTCCGAGGAAGTAAAAATTCTACACAACACAACAGCTACATTACATTTGCAATATCACTTTGTAAATGGCTATCCGACACTAGGTATAACATAACTCTGCTGATAACATATTTCATCTAACTGAAAATTTACAACATTTAACAAATACTGATGAACTTAGAAAATCATATTGATGATTGTCATAAATTTTCATCATTCCCACAACAATGTCATTCATTATTTGCAAAAAGGAACACTAGAATTCTCTATAGGAAACTCTTACCTTTGACACTTTTTTGACTTTGTCCCTGAAACAATATCATAGAAATGGCAAGAAGAAAAAGAAAAGAGAGTGCTCAAAGTCAGGAAGATATTGCTTCAAGTAACTACCGTTCAAAGAAAACATATATAATTCTATTTGCAGGTAAAATACTTTATTGATTTGACAAGGTATAAGCAGATTATCATATAAATAATTTCATGAAACATAGAAGAAGACAACTTGATACAATGTAGATTTAATTGTATTAACATTCTTAACTACTGATATCTTTCAAAGAACTATTTACTAACATGTTGCACAATATCTTTGTAGTTGAACATTTGGAGTACCAAAACAATTCTAACTTTGAATCATTATCAATACCTAATAGCTTGACACAGATGACAACAAGCATCCATATCTCAAATAAACAACATTCAACAATAAACATTCATTATACCAATTGTGCTGCCATTGATAATATCCAACAAGGTAGTTGTACTATCCATAAACCATTTGATAATTTTTTACTTCTATGTAAAAATAATAGTTAATACCTCAAAACTTACATACAATGAAACATGAGCACAGAAAATGGCAAGGGGAAAAAGAAAAGAACGTGCTCAAATTCTAGAAGTCAAGAGAAAAAGGCTGATGAAAAACATATTGCTTCAACAAGTTATATCATTTCCAAAAATAGACCTACAACTATATCAATAGGTAAAATACTTTCCTAACATGTCAAGTACTCGTTTTCTTATCATAAAAATAATTTCATGACAAAAATCTCCATCCAAATTTTTCAAGACTGATTAGCACAACTGTGAGTCTGATCAACCTACTATGAAAGTTGAAAGAAGATCTATAGCACAATAAATTGAAAAAAAAATTCAACAATTCAATACTTAAGTTAAATACCCATGGCATTGCTAGCAATCCTAGCACGAGGTTCTTAAAATTTTGATTCCTATGAATATGAATTTATAAACACTGAAAAAAAACCTGCAGCAAAATGGATCAATAAAAGACTTCAAATTTTTATTGAAAGCAAAAAACATTAAAAGAAATTTAAATTCCATTATTTAAAAAGGAATTACAAAAATACATAATATCAATTCCCCTGGCATCAACCGCAGTAGGAGGTTCTTCAAGATATGGTGCAAAACCAATGCTCATATTAAAGCTTACATAAGAGACACATAGAATTTAAATCTAAAAGTTAATCACACAGGTGATAATGACAAAATAACAGCAAATACTGTATGCTTCATGAGGACTCAGAACTTGCAACTGCAATGTACAACTAACATGACACAACCGAGCAACAACAATGGTATCCAAAACATTCATCAAGATATCACTTCAACCACGGCTGTAATGCATGACATTTGCTACGTTACATAGACATATCATACAAAATAACTCATTTTCTTTTGTTGTTGTTTCTTTACATTATAGAATATGCAAGGAGAAGAAAAAAGGAATGCAATAAAATCATGAATTCTAAGACAAAGTATTTTGCAAAAAATAACATAGCTTCAAAGAAAAACAAACCATACCTGTGATAGGTATCAATTTTTACACATCATAGTTTGGTTCATAGTTCATGTATTTAATACTATTTCTTAACATTCAGACAATTCCATTATTCATATATTCCGAATCAGACTTCAAATTTTTACTGAAAGAAAGAAACAACAAATAAAAATATAATTTTATTATTTAACAAGGAATTAAAAATTCTAGCATACTGATGGCCTTGGCAATAGCCACAGTAGGAGATTCTTCAACTTTATATTATTGAAGGTCAACTACATGAAAACATAACAATAGCATTTTATGCTATTATGAAAGTGCACATTTAACTTAATCTACAACTCACCAAAGTTACACATTTAGTTCAATGCTACTTGAAAAAAATATCTATAGCAGAAATGAAAGAGATCCAAGTTCTAAGAAGAACAACATTTGACTAGTTACATTAAAAAATTGCATAGGCATGGATACATTATGTTGAATTCATCTGTTTTTGACCTATTGCAATAAATAAAACTCCCTACACCTTTAAAATTAACTTAATATGACACAAAACCAAATTCTCATATAAAAGCTTACATAAGTAACAATTAGGATTTAAATTTGAAATTTTATTGCACAGGTGACAGTGACAACATAACAACAAAAACTTCATTCTTCATGAGGAATCAGAACTTCCAGTTGCAATATACAAGTGACATGACATAAGAAAGTTGCAACAATAGTACCCAAAATATTGCTAAAGGTATTACTTGAACCATGGTTGTAATGTTTGACATTTGCTACTCCAAATATACCTATCACACTAAATAACTTATTTTCTTTTTTTGTTGTTTCTCTACATAACAAAATATTCAAGAATGAGAAGAAAGGAATGTAGCAAAATTATGAATGCGAAGAGAAAATATTTTGCAAACAATAACCGAGCTTCAAAGAAAAAAACAAAAATACCTATGACAGGTATCAATTCTTACGTATCATGTTTGTGTTGATAGTTCGTGTATTTAGTACTATTTGTTAACATTCAATGAATTCCATTATTCACATATTCTATCAACTAGAGCTCTTACCATGGAAAAGCTAAGTATGAATGTGAATTTTGTCAGGCAGTATTTTAGGAGTATGAAAAAATAAAAGAGTACTCAAAGAAAAGGCATCCAAGATATAAACTCTATTATACACAGGAAAAAATTGAATTCCCACAAAGAAGGATTGCTCCAGAACCACTCAATTCACTACTGTGTCATAATGCAAGAAAAGATTCCATATCCTTCTTAGAAAACATCAGAGCATATAACTCAATGTTTTTAATGACATCTATGGGTGCAAAAGTTGATGAGCAAATAAATCAATACTTAGGACCCTATATCTATCGGATAAATGGTGAAAATTACCATAAAATTGGTTCTTTGCTTCCAAAAAGCAAAAAAGAAGTATATTTTATCCATTTATATTTTCATGATACTACAGATAAAGTACATAACATAATAAAAGTAGTGAATCAAAGATAAGCAAATAGCAACTTGAATGCACAAATTATCCAACAATTGATTCATATACTTGATGAACACAATGAATTGGTGAAAGTGTTCAAAATAGCTCAAGATAAGCACAAAAATTTTGAAATAACTGACTTTAGAATCAGATTATTCCATAGTAGGGCTTTGAGCAACAGGTAGTACCAACCTCTAACAGCCAAAGAAATTGCGGGTCTCATACTTGGAGATATAAATCATATCACTAAGGACAAAGAGATCATTGTTGAAATGAGGGCATGAATGTTGCAAAAAATTAGTTACTTACATCCCTGCTTCATGGCATTACAATATCCATTGTTATTCCTTTATGGTGGAGACAGATTTCATCCTCAAATACCATATGTCAGTTCTAGGAGACGACATGGGAAATGGCAATATGTCATAATGAGAGATTATTATGCGTATATATTACAATATAGAAGAGAAGAAGACAATACTTTATTATTATCTGGAAGACTATTCCAACAGTTTATAGTTGATGCATATATAGGAATTGAGCAAGCACGACTTCAATAGATCACAGATCACCAAGGAAAGTTGCGAACTAAATTAAACAGAAATGTACTTGATGTAACTCAAAGAGGATTACAGATTCTACAAAAGTAGGGCAGAGAACTATTTTACCTTCTTTTTTCACTGGTGGTCCTCTATACAATACTCAAAACTATCAAGATGCAATGGCATAGCATAGATATTTTGGCAATCCAGATTTTTTTATTGCATTTACAACAAATTCAAAATGGTCAGAAATTGAAGAAATGCTAGGAGAACTACCTTAGCAAAAACTAGAAAATCGACCAGATATTGAAGTCCGTGTTTTTAGAATAAAGCTTGATGAAATGATTGAAGACATTACAAACAACAAAATATTTGGACAAGTTGATGCAGGTACATTTTAATCAGTTCAAAAATACAATTCCTATTTGCATTAATACTAATATTTCATATACCTATCATATTGCTTACAGTGGTATACACAATTGAATTTTTAAAAAAAAAGGCATCTCGTATGCACATATTATCATATGGCTTAATCAATGTTCAAAGTGACACACCTTTGAAGAACTAAATGAAATCATATCTACAGAAATACCATATCCAGATAAAGATCTAACGGGATATAATGTTGTAACTGAATTTATGATGTATAGACCATGTGGACTTGGGTACGAGACATCACCTTGCATGATTAAAGCTATGTTCATTGTTACCTAACAGTATAAAAGATCCTATTCCAAAAATATTTTAACAATTACATATAAATTTGTAATTGTTATGAATATCTTAAAATTATTGGAAGCTCCATTAATTAGTGGAGCCTCCACTAATTATGGATTTATGTGAATTATTAGAGGAGATTTTTATGGATGTCTACCATTTAGTGGAGACACCACTAATTAAGATTGGTGGAAGATGATGTATGTCATGATGTATTCCACTAATTAGAGTTTTATAAATAGAACTATTCTCTAAACTTGTAATACACCATTATTTTGTGAAAGAAATATTAGAGAAAATTGTGAGAGAAAAGAAAGAGAGAAGTTTGAAAAAAATTTTGTACAAAGAATAGTTAGAATTTTCTTAGTGTGTAGTGTGTAGATTTTATTCTAACACTACCCAAATTTTATAACACGTTATCAGCACGAGTCTCTGCCGTTATTAAAACCAAATAACAGGTACGCATTTATTAATCTCTATGGCTAAACTCAAATTTATAATCCTTGATATTTCTGATAGGTTCTCGATACAAAAATGTATCTAAATGCTGAAAAGAAAAATTTGACTATATGAAGATGGTCGTATTATCAACTACACGGTATGAATGATTGCACTTAAAGTTGCAAGATTTTAAAATCGTGAACTCCGCAATGTATAAAAAAAAATTACATCTCAGTTAAAATTATGCGGAGAAAAAATTATTGATGAAGATATTTTGGAAAAGACATTCTCCACTTTTCATACCTCGAATATTATCCTGCAATAGCAATATCGAGAAAAAGAGTATCCAAAGTGTACAGATTTAACATGAGTTATTATTGAGCAATCATGAAGCCAAATGAACTGGCTCAACAGAACTCCCAGAAGTGAATGTTGTTGGCTCCAGTAGAGGCCATCGTTCTAGTCGTAGTTGTGGCAGTGACTGTGATTATTGTCATGGACACACTCGATATTTCCCTTATCACAGAGAAATATTGGCCACCTGAAGTGAAATAGAAAGGGAAAAGGATATTTTTATTAATAATAAGCATCACATCTTTTATTCATATCACTAGTGTTCACATGAACTTGAGGATACAAGTTTGTAGTTACTCTTTTGCAATTAAGCTGACAAATTTAAGATGAATATTTGTAATTGTTCTTTTTCAATATTTACATTAGAGGAAGACAAACAATTAGCAATTATGGACTTTAGCTCCTCTTCTTCGGCATCCTCCTCATTTTCCTTCCCTTTTGAGCCAATATCTAGACTAGCAGCAAAATTAGTCGTGAAGTTACTGTGAAATGAGTCTTGGGATTTTATGATCCCCTTAAGTTTATTATACTTAAGTTTCTCATTATATTTGGCCTTGAAGTATGCTTGTCTCCATTTCAATGTTTGGTCCTCCAACTGCGTATCAAGACTTTCTTCCACCAACTGCTTTTCACATTCCAATATCTCAATGGCTTCTTTCAACTTCTTCTCAGCCATATGTCCTTCTTCTTCTTTATTTTGCATCTCTTGTAAATCAAAGTGATATCATCGGTTATTTACTTGTAAATCTTTTATAGTTTCATACTTGCAAATTATAAGTGTGTGTGAGAGAGAACTTGAACATTCTGGATTAGGGTCTCCAAGCTCATCAACTTCCTGTGAGGCCATCGACGAATTCCTAACTCCCTACATCTTTTCTTGACACGGGTTATGCCAATATTCAGTTATTTGGCCGCGCTCTTGATTGGCAGGTAAAAGTTCTGCAAAATGGTTTCTCTTGATAGTGTCTGGGAGTTATTGCCCTTCTTCTCTCTCTGCCTCTTAATCCTTTTATTCTCTATAGGAATTTCATCTGAAATAATATCTTGAACTTCGATATTATGCATGTCATGGGTCCTCACTCCGACTTCATTACCAATACCACTTATTATTTCTCCTAGAAAAAGAAAAACAATATTAGTAAAGATAATACCATTCAAAATTCATGTTTGAATATATGATAACCTGGAATCATATTTTGGCTTTGTTCAAAATCCATTAAGGAGTAGAAATGATCATGCACAAGCATATCCTCATTCAGAGGAATAGTATCAAGAGGAACAATATCAAAAGTAGTCTCTTGCATGGACAGATCAAATTGGTCCCAAGCAGTATGTTTACTAATTTATATCAAAACAAACAAAAAAATAGTTTAATTTCATTATCAAGTACACTAAAAACAAATGGAAGCCTTCAAAGGTATCTCACCTGAAATTAGGCGGAAGCGATTGGCTTGGAAAATTAGGCGAAAGCGGTTGGCTTGGAAAGGAAAATAGATCAAAATCTTCTACATTAGACTTGACATTAGGTGGAAGCGGTTGGCTTGGAAAAGTAAACACATCAAAATCTTTTGCGTTAGAAACCAAGTCAAAATTTGACCATGTCTCAAATGAATTACGAGTCTCCATATCTGCTTTGTGATTTTTGTTTTTGATATTTACTAATGATTGATGATTGAGATATATATCGATACATACATACATACATATATATATATATCTGTATGAGGAAGAAGAAGAGGTAGATGGTAGGTAGAGGGTCGGAGGAGAAGAAAAGACAAGAGAGGAAGAGGAAAAGTCGGTACCGGGAAGAGTGAAAAAAAAAATGAGATTTTTATAATAGATTTCTTGGCATTTCCTACTTGTCATCATGTTCTTACATTTCCTTTTCTTTTTCATTATTCTCTTGTGAACTTATTATTCCCTAAATTAGGGGGAGAATAGAAACAGTATAAGAAAGATCTTGATTGGATAACATCATAAATTATCTTGATCCGCGTACAAGCACGTGTGAACTTAAAGTTCAACAGTATAATGCATTTGTAAAGCATTGCAAATCAAATGCCAGACGCTTTTGTTGACTCTAGAAGAGTAAAGATAAAAATTTTCGAAAGAAAAGAGGATTAAATATTCCAGATGTTCATATTGATGACAAAGAACCAAAAGTTGATGAAAGTAATATTGCAATTTCTATCCATTATACCACTTCCGATAGAAGTTGGAATTGGATAGAAACTGTTATTGATAATATATTTGCATCCAATATATCTCTTGATGTTACACAGGATAATGATGATCCTGAACCAATATCAGTTGATGAATGTCGGCATAGAAAAGATTGGCTGCAATGGAAAGATGCGAAAGATCTTGATTGGACAACATCATAAATTATCTTGATCCGTGTACAAGCGCGTGTGAACTTGAAGTTCAACAGTATAATGCATTTGTAAAGCATTGCAAATCAAATGTCAGATGCTTTTGTTGACTCCAGAAGAGTAACAAAATCGTATATTCCAACTATAGATACTCCTATTCAACTTGAAGTTCCAGCAGAACAAAAGATTATACATATAGCTGCTGAACCAAAAACACGCCAGAAGCGTGGCCGACCTCTTGGTTCTAAAGATAAAAATCATCGAAAGAAAAGAGGATTAAATGTTCTAAATGTTCATATTGATGACAAAAAACCAAAAGTTGATGAAAGTAATATTGAAATTTCTATCCATTATACAACTTCCGGTAGAAGTTGGAATTGGATAGAAACTGTTATTGATAATATATTTGTATTCAATATATCTCTTGATGTTACATAGGATAATGATGATCCTAAACCAATATCAGTTGATGAATGTCAGCATAGAAAAGATTGGCTGCAATAGAAAGATGCGATTCAATCGGAGTTAAATGCACTGACAAAACGTGAAGTCTTCGGACCTGCAGTCCGAACACCAGAAGGTGTAAAACCTATTGGCTACTAATGGATATTTGTGCGAAAGCACAATGAAAATAAATCGTATGATATAAAGTACGGTTAGTAGCCCAAGGTTTTTCACAAAGACCAGGTATTGATTATAATGACACTCATTCTCCTGTTGTTGATACTGTTACACTCCGATATCTTATCAGTTTGGCAGTACATGAAAAGATAGATATACGCCTATTAGATGTTGTCACTACTTACTTGTATGAAAATTTAGAAAATGATGTTTATATGAAAATCCCTGAAGGATTTCATATGCCTGCAGCATATAAACACTATCATCGTGAAAATTACTCTATCAAAATGCAGAAATCATTATATGGTCTAAAGCCATCTGGGCGCATGTGGTTCAATCATCTTAGTGAATAGTGATTGAAAGCGGGATTTAAAAAATGACTAGATATGTCCATGTGTTTTTATTAAGAAATCTGATTCTAAATTTGTAATATTAGTTATATATGTTGATGATATTAATCTTATTGGAACTCCTTAAGAGCTCCAAGAAACAATGGATTATTCGACATCAAGGATGGTCATAAAATTACACTTTGCCTTGGTTTACAAATTAAACATTTGTTAAGTAAAACATTTATTCAACATATATAGCAAACGTTCTAAAAAGATTTGACATGGACAAAGCACATCCATTGAGTATTCCAATGATCGTCCGGTCATTAGATGTGAATAAAGATCTTTTCCAACCTCAAGAATATGATGAAGAACTTTTTGGTCCTGAAGTACCATATCTCAGTGCAATTGGTGCATTGATGTATCTTGCTAACAATACACGACCTGATATTGCCTTTACTGTCAATTTATTAGCAAGATTTAGTTCTTCACCAACACAACGACATTGGAATGGAATTAAACAAGTCCTCTGATATCTCCAAGCAGCTACTTCTTTAAATTATGCTGAAATTACAGCTATTCATGAAGTAAGTAGAGAATGATTCATTATATCCAAGAAAGTTGTGGATTATCATATATAAGAGATATTCCAACTCCTCTTTATGAAGATAATGCAGCTTGCATAGCGCAATTACGAGGAGGATATATTAAAGGAGATCGGACACAACATAGGTCATCAAACTCCAGAAGAAATGTGAAATTGATGTGCTACAAATTCGGTCATATGACAACCTTGCAGATATTTTCACAAAGACTTTACCGACTGCAACATTTAAGAAGTTGAGATATAAAATCGGTATGTGTCGATTTAAAGATTTAAAGGAATCATCTCATCAGGGAGAGTAATAAATAGACATATAGAATAGTGTACTCTTTTTCCTTCACTAGATTTTTTTCCCACTGGATTTTTATCTAGTAAAGTTTTAACGAGACATATTCTTTATATAATGGATGGACATCCAAGGGGGAGTGTTATGAATATCTTAAAAGTATTGGAAGCTCCATTAATTAGTGGAGGCTCCACTAATTATGGATTTATGTGAATTATTAGAGAAGATTTTTATGGATGTCCACCATTTAATGGAGACACCACTAATTAAGATTAGTGGAAGATGATGTATGCCATGATGTATTCCACTAATTAGAGTTCTATAAATAGAGCTATTCTCTAAACTTGTAATACACCATTATTTTGTGAAAGAAAGATTAGAGAAAATTGTGAGAGAAAATAAAGAGAGAAGTTTGAAAAAAATTTTATGCAAAGAATAGTTAGAATTTTCTTAGTGTGTAGTGTGTAGATTTTATTCTAACACAACCCAAATTTTATAACAGTAATATCATTTCTACAGCAATTTCAAGCTAACATGAGCATTATTATAACTATATGTTAGGCCAATGCTCTAAGCATCTTCTAAAGAAACTGCAAAACATGACAACAGTAGATGAAAATGGATTTTGCATCTACCGACGAAGAGAGACATCAACTTTTGTGGAAAAAAGTTGCTTCAGACTTGACAATAGGTTCATTGTTCCATATAATCGATATCTTTTGGTCAAATATAAAAGCCACATCAACGTTGAAGTATGTAATAAACCAAGGGCCATAAAATATTTATTCAATTATGTGAATAATGGTCCTGATAGAATAACTGTGATCATGGAACAAATACAAGGTGCTTTTACAATAAACTCTATAGAAAAAAAATGCAAATGCAAATGAAATGAAAATGTTTTTAGACTGCAGATACATTTCAGCATGTGAAGCATATTGGGGGATTTATAAATTTGATGTTCATTTTAGAATACCTGTTGTAGAAAGATTGGAATTTCACTTACAAAATGAACAAAGTTTATTTTCAGATATTGTAGTTCTCTACCTACTATTGCAGACAGTGAAGATGCAAAATGAACAATGTTTACTGAATGGTTTGGAACAAATAAAAGGGATCTAGAAGCAAGAAAATACACATATTTTGAATTCCCTCAGCATTATACTTGGAACAAGAAAGAGAAGCTTTGGACAAAGCAAAAAAAGCGTAGATGTATTAGATACGTTACATTTGCACATCCAACTACAGTAGAGAGATATTACATGAGAATGTTGTTGAATCATGTTCATGGCCCGGCATCATATCAAGAGATACATAACTACAATGACAAATCGTATCCATCTTTTAAAGCAACATGTTATGCAAGAGGACTTTTACAAGATGACAAAGAATGGCATGAGTTCATAGGTGAGGTTGCACAATGGGCAAGTGGAGGTCAACTCAAGGAACTATTTCTGACAATACTTTTGTTCTGCAATATTTTAGATGTGAAAAATATTTGGGAAGTCAACTGGGAGTCCTTTAGTGATGATATTCAACATCAATAGAAAAAACTATTATACTTCCCAAGTTTAACTTTGTCGGTAGGACAAATCAAGAATTACACATTAAAAGAAACACAACTTCTCCTTATAAAGCAAGGAAAAAGTTTGGAAGAAATAGAAGGCATGCCAATTCCAAATAAGGAAATCTTGAAGGTTGTTAAGAGTAGTTGCATCTGTGAAGAAATGATACATGACATAGAGGTTTTGAAAAGTAAGCACGAATCAATGCTTAAAAAGCTAAATGCAGAGCAAGTAAAGGCATATGATGTTGTGATAAACGTAGTTGAAAATAATCTTGAAAATTTTTTCTTCTTATATGGGTATGGAGAAACTGGAAAGACTTTTGTGTATAGAGCAATCATCAACAAATTAAGATCAGAATAAAAAAGAGTACTTGTAGTAGCTTCATCAGGTAATTACTAATATGTTTACTTTGACTATGTTTTATTTCTATCTTTAACATATTCTAATGTCTTTCTTATAAAATGTAAAATATATGCACTGCATCATCATTGTTACCTGGATGAAGAATTGCACATAGTAGATTTAAAATACCTATAACAACTGATGATGAGACTACAAGCTCAATCAAAACCAATACATAACTTACTGAGTTAATCAAAAGTGTTATTCTTATCATATGAGACGAGGCACCTATGAATTCCAAGTATGTATCCAACCTAAATTTCACCATTAGTTACAAACCATTTCAACAAGAGGCAATGCTTCAAAATTAAAAATATACATATTTATGTATAAAAAAAACAAGAATTTTCATATCAGCTAAAAAAAAAAAAATACAGGTGTGTCTTTGAAACAGTTGATAGAACACCAAAAGATATTCTAAGAGGATCAGAATCATTTAATGAAAACAAAGCTTTTGCAGGAAAAAAACTATTCTCTTGGGCGGAGATTTTGACAAATTCTCCCTGACATTCCAAAAAGTGGACAAGCCGATATAGTAAATTCTTCATTAAGCTATTTTTATCTTTGGAATGAGTTAAGTTTTGACACTCACTCAAAACATGAGGCTTCAATAGTTTAATGAATGCAGCACTGAACAAGCACAAAAGAGAGAAGCATTTGCTAATTAGCTTTTGGAAATAGAAAATGCTATGCAACAAGCAAAGATAAGGGGAGATGACACTAAAGCAACTTGGATAAAAATCCCAACATAATATATGATTGATGGTGCTAAACATCCAATGAAGGCAATTTTTGATGCAACTTACCCAGACTTTGAACATAAAAGATCAAATATCAACTATTTGACACAGAGAGCAATTCTTACACCTTGGAATGGAACTGTAGATGAAATGAATGACTTTGTTCTTGACAAAATGCCAAGTGAGGCAGTAAAATACATAAGTGCAGACATAATTGACAAGGTATTAGGAAAGCTACTGGATCAAGAAATATCATATCTAGTTGAGTTTTTAAATAGCCTCAGCTTCCCATGAATACCAGATCATAAATTGCTATTAGAAAAAGGTATTCCCATCATGCTTTTAAGAAATGTGAACCCAGGTAAAGGCATGTGTAATGGAATAAGACTAATAGGCACATAAATGTTGGAATCTATACCTTCTAAACTAGTTTATCTGATATAATTATCGAATTTATTAATAAAAGAGTTTATTCTCAAAATTTGCTTGTAAATTTACATTTTATTTGTGCACGATTTTCGTTTGGAAAGGATCCATTGTGTTTAAGTAAGTGATCCATGTGAATGGTGGTCTTTCACAGTAAGGTATGAATCACGAGTTATTTAACACATAAATATTTGTTCTTAACTGATTGACGAGAATAAGAATCTCATCATGTGTAGGTTATTGTGTTATGAATTCTAAATAGGAAATGGCTTACTTTTAGCTAGTGAGTAGCCTACTCACTTCATGGCATGAGTGTATTTCAAATATATAAAATATGACCTGGAATAGTAGTTTCTAAAAGTACTATTTAAAAGAAACCCATACTACTATTACTACAGCGTGGACTAATACTCTACCGCTTGAGTATGAGTTGGTGGTCTGACGAAGTTAGAAACATATACTTTGATATACTGTAGTTGAGGTTCTTTCGTAAAACCAATATATTTGTATGTTGGGTATATGTGACTAATTAGTTAACACATACTTGTACAAGATAGCTTCTACGCTATATTGCCTTTTGTAACTGTTCAAATGATCTATTTATTTAGGACCCTGGGGAATATGACTTAAATGTTTACTTTAGGGTAGCTCCCTTGAAAAGTAAAAACATTCCAGCAATCATGAATCATTGGACTAGAGGTCTAAGGATGATAGATGTCTATTAGAGAGGTGTTAATACACTCTTCCTCTCTAATTGCACGGCGATACGTAGAGGAGTATTTTAGTCATTACACCTATAGGTCGAAAACTTTGCTAACACAGCATTGTCCTTGGGGTCAATATTTTCTTATGGTAATATTAGAAAATATTTAAAATACAAAATATAGCTATTTATATAGTAGGGGTATTTTGGTTATTTTAGTAGCCAAGGCGATGTGTCTTTTGGTCCCCGAAATGGCCGTTAAGTTATGAAGGATTTTGGTTAAAGAATTGGTCTTGATAATTATGAGTTTTTATTTTATTAGTCTAATTTATTATTGGATTAGAATAAAATAAAAGGTTCGAGATAGAGTATTTATTTTATCTAATTTAAATGGTTAATTAATTATTCAGGACCCAAGGCCCATATTGAATAATTAGAAAATTAATCTGGAATTAAATAAAATATATAAAATTTTATTTGGTCTATTTGGGCTTGTTATTATTTATTGGGTTGTTTAATAAAGTTCGAAAAATAAATAATTGAGATTTATTAATTTATGAGTATTCAAGCCCAAGAATAAATAATTTATCTGGCCCAATGAATAAGACCAAGGTAAAATAAAATTTATAAAATTAATTATTAATTTAAATAAATAAATACGGGATGGAACCCGTGTTGTTTCATGTGCAGGATAATAGAAAGTATGAAAGCTTTCTATTTGCACACGGGTGGAGTCTCTCTCAGAGGATCTGCTTAAATGAATATCAATCACTGAGATGCGGTGATTGGAGGAATCGGAAGAAATTGGCTTCTGCATTCAATTTCAATTCATAGATACAAACCCAATATCACAGAGAGAAAATTTCGTTGAAGCTTTGAAAAAGTTTATCAAAACCCAAATTTCAAGCCTTCATCAGCTGTACTACGGGCATCGTTTTGTAAGATCGAAAGCTTTGCGTGAATAAGACGCAATAGACATTTGTAAGGACGTGAACCACTAGCCTCAAATATTCTTATACAAACTTTTATATCAGTGCGAAGAGGGCCACTTAATCATAGAGATAAATTTTTTGTTTTCCTAACATGCTTTCGTTTTGATGATTTTTGCCATTTTAAACCTTCAATAGATATGTAGCAGAGTAATTCAAGGTAGAATTATTTTAGGGTCCAACTTGGCGAAAAAGTGCTTACTCCTAGAATAGATATGTCGACAGCTGATACAATACTGCCATTTACATTGATAAAGAGACAGTTCCCAGTCAGAGTTTGTTATGCAATGATAATAAATAAAAGCTAAGGACAAACACGGCCAACAGTTGGAATATATATCTACCTAAACCAGTTTTTAGTCATAGTTAACTTTATGTAGCTCTTTCAAGAGTGAAAACACCAGATGGCTTGAAAATATTGGTCATTAAGCAAGATCCAGAGTTCAAATCTCATACAAAGAACATTGTCTATCATGAAATTTTTACAAAGCTCACCGTGATAGATATCTTAAATCTGATATTTTTCATAAATTTCCAAATACTATAAATCCCTTGATAAATATTTCCTTCACTAACCATGTTAATGCTATAGGATACAACCATGGATACACAAAAGGGAAACGATAGAACAGTTCTCATCAAATAAATAGAAGGAAAAATAACAGTAAGTCATGTATAATTTCTTAGATTCTATATCTACAAAATTTCAATATATACATGATAAATGCATTAAATTGAAATGAAGTCATGACCTCTGAAAATATTACTCAAATTTTATATAGTTCATGACATATATAATTTACTCTAATAATTTTGTTCATACATAACAGAAAAAGAAGCCAATGATAAAGAAAAAATCAAACCCAGCCTATGTTCCCTTGAAGGTCAGTGGTAGTGCCAAAAAAAGAAGTACCTTAGCATTTTTTGTAACAAGGAAATGAATTCTTAATTATTAGAAATATGTCTTTTGTTTCTCTGTATAGTCTGAGGTAGTATATCAGCATACTTGGCCATGCACTTGGAAATTAAAATGTGTTTTAGTAACTTTTGGTTGCAAACTTTTTGATTGAAATGATGGACAATCTACTAGGGCTAGCAATTTTTGGTTGTAAACTTTCAATATTTACATGATCAATGCATGAACTTTAAAGAAACTAATGACACCTGAAACATGTAACAAAACAGAAATTCAGAAATAGGAAACAGTGGATTTCAGAAACATGCAATTTCTTGCTAACTTTCCATTTCTATTTTCTCCTTTCCTTTGGAACAGAAAAAACTTATAGGCTGTTGAGTGAATATTTACAAATCCTGTCTTTTAATAATTTATTTTTAAAAAATTGTTCCTTCTGAATTCTTTTTGTGTGATTTCTTCGTTTTTATTTTATATTTCTACAAAATGGTTGTTAAGTTTTGGGGCTTCTAAATTCTTTATTTCTTTGCTTTTAACTTCTTTTTCCTTTCAAAGTCCTTTTTAAAGTTCTAAATTCTTTTTTTTTTTTTGGCTTTTTTCCTTTTTTGAAAGTCTTTTTTTTTTTTTTACTTCTAAATACTTTTTTTGGCTTTTTTTTTGTTGCTAAATTCCTTTTTTTAACATCCACCATTTTCAATTTTTACTTCTAAATCCCTTTTTCTTTCTAAATTCTTTTTTTCTTCATTTTTTAACTTCTATTTATTTTTCCATCTAAAGTCTTTTTCAGTTTGTTAAATCTAAATTCCTTTTTTTTTCTAAAGTCTTTTTCTTTTTCTTTTTTTTGGCTTCTAAAATCTTTATTATTATTATTATTTTTTTGCTTAAACTTTGCATTGATACCATTGGTAGCTTTGAATTCAGATGACTTTTTTTTTTTTAATGAAGGTTATTGAATTCCAATGAATTTAGATAAATTTAAAAATGACAAACTATCCTATTAACCCTCGAACTATTTCAAAATTTAAATTCTATCCTCCAACTAAATTTTTTTTTAATTATTCAAATCTTACCCTTCTATGAGTTGACTAATCACCATTCCGTTAATTTTTATGGATATTTTGATAATTTTATATTTTAATATAAAAATATATCATTATTATTTTATTTTTAATTCATTTTTAAAAATTTCTTTTATCTTATTTTTTTCTCTTTTTCTTTCTTTCTTCTTCCTCTTCCTCTTCCTAGCCACCACTGCAATTTTTGCCGTTTCAATGATTTCATCAACCCGTTGCTAATCCATGATGCTCAACTTGTCAGTTCCATTTGCATAAACGAACCCATGTGAGCGAATCCCTCTCTTTTTACTGTCTTAAATTCCTTATCTTCTCCTCTTGTCATCCTAACAATGGATTCACAATTTTGTGTACTAGCTACTCCTTGGTAATGTTTGTTTATCTGGTTGGAGACTAGGGTTCATATTTCTATGCAGATTGGTTCTCCTCTATAGTAAAAAGATTTTATTCTGCTCATTCGTTTCTATTTTGGGAAGTCTTGCCATGGGGGAAGACTAGGTTCCCTGGATGTGGATTGGGATCCATGTTGGATCTAATATTTTTCTAATTAAATTTTGGTAATGATTTTGATTTGCTTGTTTCTGCAGGCCATGGAAGTTAATAACTATAGTATTAATACTATATATTTTATTTATGTGTTGGTAGAGGTGGCAATCATGTCGTGTTGGCGGCTCGTCTCAACTTAAGATAATTATACTCGACAGGTCAATTCGAATACAATTCGATTAATAAATGTGTCATGTCGTGTCAATCCGTTTATTTTCGTATCGTGTTCGTGTTATAAAACGGATTGACACGATATGACATGATTAGATACAAAAATTAAATAGATAATTATTAAATTTGCTAATTCGAATACTTACTAAATCAGCCAATCTGTGTACCATTATATAAAAAATTTTAAAAAATCAAATCAAATAATATAAAATTAAAAAACTAATAAAACAGCCCATAAAATCATAAATAACCAATAAAACAACAAATCATCCCACTAAATATTTAGAGATCTCAATAAATTTATAAGATTTAATCTTAAAAATTTAAACAAATGTAGTTTTGCAATAAAATTGAATTATTCAATAAATTATTTTTTCTATCTAAAAGTCATTGTAATAATATTATCATTATAGACACTAAATAATAATTAATTAAGAATTATTCATTTATTATATATCAAGCAAGTAACTATATTAACATTATTTATTTTCCTTAAGAAGTCTTATATAATTAAACAAAATAGACACACAAATAATTTAATTAATTCATATAATAAAATTTAATTCAATTAATTCATATAGTAAAATTTATAAGGTATTACAAAAAGTATTAAATATAAATATTAAAAAAATTAAACAGGTTCGCTGGTTGAAATGTGTTAAAACAGGTTGAACCCGTTTGTGACATTTATAAACGGATCGATCTGTTTCGACCTGAACTCGTGAAATTCGAACCCAAATTGACTCAAACTCGCAAAACTCTAACCCTTTCTATAATCGTGTCATGTTTAATATTACCGCCCGTATGTGTTGGTTCTTTCATTGGTTTTTTTTTTTTATTTTTATTTGAGGGCATTTTGCACATTGCTCGGGCTTAAAAAGTTTGCTTCTTGAGGTGGGGTTTCATGGGTTGAGCTCAAGGAATCACGGGTAGCTTCAGTGAAGACGACAATGAATATTGATTCTTTGATGCCCAGGAGAACATTGCACCAGTTTCAGATTCGGGTCCGGGTTGCCCCCCAAGTGTCAACAGTCTGACTCTAGGATTGAGAATTGGGAGTCCAGAAGTTTTCGGTATGATGTGTGGATTAGAAGTCCCAGAAGTGTCAGAGAACGGCGTAGGAAGTTCCATCGGTGGATGGGTCTAAGCTTAAACCAGGTGCCTGGGGATGATTCAGTGGATTTGGATGGAGATATGGGTGTATCCGAAGGACAGATTGACAGAGTAATTGAGAATAGTAGGGCTGTTTTGAGAAACTCAATCTTTGAGGATGAATTTTCTTCAAGCCGATCAATTGTTTCCAGTTGGTCTACAAATGCTTCTAGTTCAGCAAGGGAATGGGTATCAAATGAAATTTTGTATGTAGATGCTGCAATTCAGATGGTGCTAGAGAATGCAACAATAATGATCTGCTGGAGGATGGTAATGAAACTGATATACCAGAGATGGATCCAGCGGCGAAATTGCAGCAGCTACGAGGAAGAGGAAGAAGAAGGGAAAAGAAAGAAAAAAATTAAGATAAAAGAAAAATTTTAAAATGAATTAAAAATAAAATAATAGTATATTTTAATATTAAAATATGAAATTATGAAATATTTTTAAAAATTAAAAAAAATTGTGAGTTAACCGTTGATGAATTGATTAGAAGGGTAAAATTTAGATAATTAAAAAGTTTGAAAAATAATTGTAATTTTTTAGTTAAAAAATAAAATTTAAAATTTGAAATAGCTCAAGAATTAACAGGCTGGATACCAACAAAGGACACAACATCCTACACACCTAATGAACTTCGGCCAATTAAATTCTTTATGTTCTTTTAAATATCTTTGTCATCCCCAACCACATGTTCATTCTTTTATTTGTTCTTTTTGCTACTCTTCTGAGAACCATTACAAAATAAGGTGTCAACTTTTCTGAAGAAATGGAACAAAAGATTCCTGAAATTAAATCAAACATATCAAATAATTAGATACCTATCGATCTGCTGAAGAGTAAATTGAATCTACGATTTACAGAACTCAAATGAAAAATGCAAAAGTAGGTACCATTGAATTGTACCCAGAAACAACAGAAACTAGCAACCCTTTATCAATAAAAATTCTCCAGTCAACACATCAGATCTCATATGAATGACCAATCTTAAACTGAAAAAATAAATACCAACCATAAAACAGTTAGGAAACACCTTAAGATTTACAATTTCAAAATCAGAGAGAACAAACTCTTCATTTCAAGGTCATAATGAAGTAAACGTTCACTGAATCTGAGCTCATGTACAGCAATAGACATGAGAAGGCAAAATTATCGACCTCATATAATCTTAAAAGTAACAAATTTAAAGTGGAAAAGGTTTCTAAAAAGGAAAAAACAAACAAAAATAAAATAAAAATTAAAAACATACGAACCCAAAATAAAAGCAAATATCTTTTACCTCAACATCGACGTCAATGAAATGAGATGATATGAAGACACCTCAATGTTGACAGTTTATGACTGGAAATCTCCGCACACTCAAACTTCACATTAACTAAGCAATTATCCAAGGGATCTGTCTTCAACACCTCCTAGAAATAATAAAAAAACTAAAATACAATTTAAAAAAATCAGAGAAAACTAACTCTTAGTTTCTACGTCAAAAAGAAGAAAAGGATCACTGAATCTGAGATCACCATAATCTTAAAGTTAACAAATTTTAACCGGATAAGGTTCCTAAATTAGTCCAAAAATATCAAAATAAATAAAAATCCAAAAGAACCGTCAACAAAACAAAAGCAAATGTCATTCACCTCAACATCGACCACAATGAAATGACATGAGATGAAGAGACTTCAATATCGACATTTTATCACTCAAAATATCCTCCCACCAAAACCTCACCTTACCTAACCAATTATACAACAAATCTCTCCTCAACCATCTCACGGACAGCGCAATTAGTTCTTAAATAATAGATTTGCATTTAAAAAATACGATTTGAATCTTGACAATCGCAATGTGAAATTTTCATTTTTTGTCGTGAGAGGTGAATTCTTGTAAATACTAAATACTATTTCTTGTATCTGAGGATTACTAAATCACTGTGATCCTCTACACACTATGAAGCTTGGTGTGAAAGCCCTGTAAGCGAGGAATTTTGCCTTGCGCCCAAGAATCAAGAACCCAAAAAAATGTAATAGACAACAAATCAAAACTCAAAACAATACAAAGAATCCAATGCTACGACTCACTAAACGAATATTGACTCAAGCAGAATTATGAGATCCAACCCGTGAACACTTTCCTCTCAGTAATACTGTAGAGATATGAATGCGAGCTAGCTATTATGGAAAACGCCACATATACAGATGTGGCATGTGAATGTATACATCTGCACGAATGTAATAAAGGAAAATCATACACTGTCCTTTGTATCTATGCCCATTCCTTCGTATCTATACCCATTGTTTTTGTGCATGCATCAGTTAAAAAAAGGGTAAGAATCACAGATTCATTAATTACATTTCATATAATTCTTTTACCCAAGCTAATTTCAGAAAACCAAATAAGAAGCTAATTTGAATGGGAAATGTACGAAGTTAACAATTGAAATGATTTAATATTTGAATATTTTGAAAAATTAATACAAAACAAAATAAAATTAAATCATAAACTATATTATTATACATATAACAGTAAAACAGTAACTGAAATTTTAATACACTTTCCAAACACAATCTTTTCTTAAAAGTTTAAAAGACTTTAATACTTCTTCATTCACTTCATCCCTGAACTTTCATCAGCTTCAAAATTAATCTCTTTACTTGGAACCTCTTATAAAGAAATAGACACCCAGAAAATATCAACAATTTCTTTTGTATCACCAGCATAACCTTACAGAAACATCTTATTGTTAGTATAGTAGAGTCAAAGAGTATTATCTGATAACCAATGAAGCTTCATTTTCAAACAACTAAAGTTCTTGAACAATTCTTTATGAACACTTTCATTAATACAGGATTCCACTACTACTACAACATTGGGATCAATAAAATTCACAAAAAAATTCATTTTCCTATGTGAATCACCTACAACAAGAAAATCTTCACTAATAAAAATAATACTTGATGAAAATCCCTTATCTCCATCCGTACACACCCAATTATGTGTCTCTAACCATTAGTTCGTACAAATTTCAGCATCTAAACCGATACGGGTTTGAAGAAGGAACAAGTACCTTAACAGATTCAGGAAATTCCTCACCACCTTCACATAAAATAACGTGCACACAATCAACCTTTTTATCTGGAATCAAATAATGTACTCCATCACTCTACAGATCAACATAATTTAGAACAACCGTTTCAAAAGAAAAGGATATATCTCCGGCTTCCCTACAAGTTGGTACTTCCTCAAACCTAAATTATACAAATCCATCTTTAATAAATAGCTCCCTAACACAAGAAAACCAATTTACAAAGAAATAATGCAAATACAACAAAAATATTAAGCCATATATATACATAAACATACAACACTAAATGCACGAACATTCTACAAAAACAAATGCACATTATTAACAAAAAACATTACACTTAACTTGATTCAAAGAAACACAAAAAATGTATCCTAAACGAAAAACAAAACAAATTTCAGATACATATGTATCTATTAAAAGCATTCTCTCAAATACATCAAATACTTTAATTCATAATGTGTTTAAATTGGACATATAAAACTACATTATTGAACACTTTTAATATTCCAACTACATACAAACAACAACACAAAAAAGCATGCAAATTTACAATATAAATATCACAAAAAATAAATTTCACCAACACAATAAAATCATATAATCTTGATACTTTGAATACTTAACAGAAGCCATGCATGCTATGAACATAACTAGAAAAAAACAAGATGGAGGCAAAAAAATAATAATAATAATACCTTTGCGTGTTCTTGGTCTGTTTGACTGAGAAGAAGAGGTGCGAACCACTGGAGTGGCTATTTGTCTCGACGACGATTCCGGCGAAAATCCAACAATCGTTAGACTCCTCCTTGGCATGAGCGTGAAGCTCTTCACTTCTCAAAATATTCCCCCGCCTAATCTGTGTTGTTGAGACAACTTAGGCGAGAAATAACTCTTCTTGATCATTTGCTATTGATTAGCAAAATCAAGAAAATGAAAAGATGAAAGAAAGAATGAGCGAGAAAGACAGAGAGAGCTTGGCAGAGGATTCTATTATTTTTCCTCATGTGTCTACCGTGAAAGAAAAGCCACAACCACACACGACTATTCACTCTCATCAGATGACCAAAACATTGGGGTTTTGATATTTCAAAACTCCCGAAGGCTATCAACAGAAGAGGTTCGGTTAAACCTTAACTCTTCTCATCAGATGACCAAAACATTGGGGTTTTGATATTTCAAAACTCCCGAAGGCTATCAACAGAAGAGGTTCGGTTAAATCTTAACTCTTCTGTTTCGTGAATCAAAATAACCATTTAGTCTAGGCGATTGGGCCAAAATTAATTTATTATTTTTCTTGAACCCAATGAGTCTACAAATAGTAACCATTAATTATTTATTTCTTAGGCTTATTAAAATAACCCAATAAATAATTAATAAGTCCAAATAAACTAAAATAATTATTAAAACCTTTTATTAAATAGTTTAAGTCCAGGTTAATTTTTCTAATTATTCAATTTGAACTTAGGTCTTGAATATTTAATTAACCAATTAAACTAGATAATAAATTTATTTTCTCTCGTTCGTTTATTTTATTCTAGTATAAAAAATAAATTAGACTTTCTGAATAAAATAAAATTCTTTTTTATTGTAACAATTTCCTCGACCTAAAATAATTACAACTTACGGGCTATTCCGAGGGCCAAAAAGACACATCGCCCTGGCTACTAAAATGATCAAAAATATCCTTGCTATATAAATAGTTGTATTTTATATTTTAAATATTTTCTAATATCACCATAAGAAAATATTGATTCCAAGGACAATACTGCATCAGTTATATCTTCGACCTATAAGTGAAATGATTAAAATACTCATCTACACACCACCGTGCATTTAGAGAGAAAAGAGTGTACTAACACCTCTTTAAAAGATATCTACCATCCTTAGGTTTCTAATCCAATGATCCATGACTTCTTAGAATATTTTCGCTTTCTAAGGGAGCTACCCTAAAGTCAATATCCAAGTCATGTTTCTCAGAGCTCTAAATAATTAGATTATTCGGACAACCACAATGGGCAATATAGTATAGATACTATCTTGTATAAGTTTGTCTTGATTAATTAGTTACATATACTCAGTATACAAGTATATTGGTCCTTCTAAAGAACCTCAATTATAGTATACCAAAGCATATGCTTCCAACTTCGTCAGACTATCAACTTATACTCAAGTTGTAGAGTACAAGTCCACGTTATAACAGTAGTAGTTTAGGTTTCTATCACATAGTACTTTTAGAAACCACTACTACAGGTCCTGTTCTACGTATTTGAAATACGCTTGTGTTATGAAATGAGAAGACTACTCATTGGCTAAAAGTAAGCAATTTTATATTTAGAATTCATACCACAATAACCTTGCCATGATGAGATTCCTATTCTCGTCATTTGGTTAAGAACAATAATTTATTTGTTAAGTATCTCATGGTCCATACCTTACTATGAAATACCTCCATTTATATTAACCATTTACTTAAATACAATGTATCTTTTCCAATAAAATCGTGCACAAATATAAAGAAGATTTCACAAATAATTTCTAAGAAAAATACTTTTATTAATATAAGTTAAAATTACATTAGAAACCTAGTCTAAGAGGGCATACATTCCAATAATCTCTCACTTACACTCTAAGACTAAATAAGTCCATAGGTGCCCACTCCTATAGTATCTAAGTGTTTTCTAAAGACTCTCTCTGCCAAAGGTTTAGTGAAAGAATCTGCTAGATTATTCTCCGAGGTAATCTATTCTACCACGACTTTCCATCTCGGGATGAAATCTCGAATTAGGTAATACTTCATCTCTATGTGCTTCCCCTTTTTATGGTTCCTTGGTTCTTTATATTTTGAGACTGTATCAGTGTTGTCGCAATACATCACAACTAGTTTGTCCATTCGTGACACGACTCCAAGTTCCAAAAGGAACTTCTGGAGCCAAACTACTTCCTTGGATGCCTCCAAAACTGCCACAAACTCAACTTCCATAGTTGAGTCAATAATGCAAGATTGCTTGATACTCTTCCATGAAATGGTTCATTCAGATAAGGTGAAGACTGTTGGTTTAAGAAAAACAGAGGAGCGAGCTGTGCGGGAGAAAATAAAAAGTCAGAGGCAAAAATCGAAGCATAACAACAACATTGAAGCGTTTAATCCATACCTCTGTGTGCCTTAAGCCTCTTTGGCTGTGAAGGAATCGACTGGACTGCAGGAATGGCTCATTCTCCTCTGCTTGATGAAACTTCCGGTTGAAACCCGCTATCCTCCTACTACGCCTTGTTTGCATGAATACCAAGCTTTTCGGATCTCGGAATATTCCATTGCCTCAATACTTGTTGGTGAAACAAAAGGCAAGGAGAGTGGTCTTAATGTTCTTGACCCTTTTGCTATTGATTAGCAAAAATCAAGAACAACTACAAGAGGAAGAGAGTCATGAGAGAGAGAGAGAGAGAGAGCTTGGGGAAAATTTGGTTTTTTTTTTCTCCAAAAGAGACGTGAGTATTCTTGCCAAAACCTAGGTATCTGATAGCTAATAACAAAATCCCCCGGGATATGATATTTCAAATACCCGAATGTTATCAACAGAGTAAGTTTGGCTCAACCCTAAACTCTTTTGAACCGTATCTGAAAAAACCCTATGGTCCAGGCTATTGGGCCAAAGTAATATTTATTATTTTTCTTGGACCCAAAAAGTCCAAAATAATAAACATTAATTATTTATTTTCTGGGCTTGTAGAAATAATTCAATAAATAATTAATGAGCCCAAATGAATAAAAAATAATTAAACATTACTTATTTATTTCTTGGGCTTATATAAATAATTGAATAAATAATTAAACAAGCTTATTCCCCTCTAGTTTAAGCCCAGGTTAATTTTCTAATTATTCAAACTGGACATTGGCCCTGAATAATTAATTAACCAATTAAATCATATAATAAATTTCTCTCAACTCCTTTTTTATTTATTTTTATTCCAATCCAATAATAAATTAGACTTCCTGAATAAAATAAAATCATCTTTAACTGAGACCAATTTCTCAACCCAAAAATAATTAGGACTTACGGACTATTCTGATGACCAAAAAGACACATCATGACTATTACGTATTTTGCATACCCTTACCATATAAATAACTGTATTTTGCATTTTAAATATTTTCTAATATCACCATAAGAAAATATTGACCCCAAGGACAATGCTGCGTTAGCAAAATCTCCGACCTACATGTGAAATGACTAAAATATCCCTCTACACATCGCCGTGCATTTAGAGAGGAAGAAGTGTACTAACACTTCTCTAAATGACATCTACCATCCTTAGGCTTCTAGTCCAATGATTCACGACTTCCTGGAGTGTTTTCGCTTTCTAAGGGAGCTATCATAAAGCAAACATTCAAGCCATGTTCTTAGGGCCCTAGATATTTCAGATCATTCAGACAACCACAAGGGGCGATATTGTGTAGAAATTATCTTGTATAAGTCTGTCTTAACTAACTAGTCACACATATCCAACATACAAGTATATTGGCCATACGATAGAACCTTAACTATAGCATATTAAAGTACATGCTTCCAACTTCGTCAGACCACCAACTCATACTCAAGTTGTAGAGTACTAGTCCACGCTGCAGCAGTAGTAGTTTAGGTTTCTAGCATATAGTACTTTTAGAAACCACTACTACAGGTCATGTTCTACGTATTCGAATTACGCTTATATCATGAAGTGAGTGGACTACTCACTGGCTAAAGGTAAGTTATTCTCCATTTGGAATTTATAACATAATAACCTAAACATGATGAGATTCATATTATCATCAATCAGTTAAGAATAAATGTTTATGTGTTAAACAACCTGTGATCCATACCTTATTGTGAAAGACCTCCATTCACATGGACCACTTACTTAAACACAATGGGTCTTTTCTAAACGTAATTGTGCACAAATAAAAATGCAAATTCACAAACAATTTTTGAAAATAAATTCTTTTATTAAAACATTCGATATTTATATCATAAACCTAATCTAAGAGGGCATATTTCCCAACAAAGACATATCCACTAGTGAATTTTCTCTCATCCTTATCTGTCTGGGAGTCTGAGTCCGTGTATCCTGTAGGAACCAAGTCATTAGCCCTGTATACCAACATATAATTTCTCGTACCTTTAAGATACTTGATAAAATGTTTTACAATTTGTTAATGAACCTCTCCAGGGTTTGACTAATATCTAATAACTAAGCCTACGGCAAAGCAGATATCTGGCCTAGTACACAGCATAGCATACATAAGACTTCCCACGGTTGAAGTATAGGGAATCTTACTCATTCTATATTTTTCTTCTTGAGACTTTAGATAGTCCTTTAAAGAAAAAGATAATCCATGTCTGCAACGGATTAATGCCCTCTTGCATGAGTCCATACTAAACTTGGCTAGCATCTTGTAAATGTATGTAGTTTGGGATAAAACTAACATTCTCTACTTCCTATTTCTAAGAAGTTTTATCCCGAGAATGTAATTGGCTTCATCCAAATCCTTCATACTAAATTGACTAGATAGTCAAACCTTAGTAAATGATAGTGTTCCTATATCATTTCTAATGAGTAGAATGTCATCCATATACAATACAAGAAAAATCACGTTTATACCTTCCAATTTTTTATACATACATAGTTCATTCTCGTTTTGAATAAAATCGTAAGATTTTATAGTTTTATCAAAACAAATGTTTCATATTCTGGATGCCTACTTAATTTCATAAATAGATTTCTTAAACTTACAAACCATATGTTCTTGGCATTTAGTAATAAAACCTTCTAGTTGGGACATATAAATGTATTCACTAAGATGGCCCTTTAAAATATCGTCTTGATATCCATTTGTTATATCTCATAGTCATAATGACATACGATGGTAAGGAGGATATGGATGGACTTAAATATAGCTACCAGGGAATAGGTTTCCTCACAATTAATCCCTTCTTTCTGAATATACCCTTTCGCCACAAGCTTAGCTTTGAAGGTTTCACTTTTCCATCCGCTCCCCTTTTCCTCTTATATACCCACTTATACTCAATGAGTTTTATCCCTTCAGGTGAAGCTACAAGATCCCAAACCTGATTGAAGTACATAAAGTCAATCTCGACTTTCAATGCTTTATGCCATAGGTCTGCATCGACATCAGCAATAGCCTTCTCATATATAGTGGAATCTTGTTCTTGATGGTCGGAGACTAGGACAAAAGTCTCTTCAGTCTATCTTTTTTGAACTCTAGATATCCTCCCACTATGATGAGGTTTAATTTATACAGGTTCCTGAGGCTGCGACTCTTCTTGTTCTATAATCAGGTTAGGAGAAGTTGACTCAGAAGATAACTTCTCTTCGAGTTCCAACCTTGTTGAACCTATAGTAGATGTACTTTGTGTTGGGGATATGCCCTAGAGTCAATTTGTACTTATACAATTGTCATTATGTTTTATATAATAATATGAGGCTTTCCTTTCAATGAATAGTGAGTTTTGTTTTGTTGGTCATCAAGTACGTGACTTGATAGTAAAACCCTACAATGAATACAATGACTATTCTAAAACTGTCCCTGATCGATTATTATTATTGGAATAATAATAAATTAAGATTAGTATGTTTGTGACTTGATGGCTATGTTTTACTGGCCATGGATATTTGTGATATCGAGTCAAGACATAAATAAATGTTAGAGAACATTGTATTGGACATGACCCACTGTGAGAGTACTTCATAGAATATGTCATAAGTACTTTCTAGCCATAATAATATTAAAAGTCCTTCGACCTAAACTCATCATAGTTTCTTACTTGATAAATTCTATATTTTGACATTGTATAAAGTTGTCTTTAACCAGATAATAAATTAGACTACTGTTGGATATAGAATAAATTAGGGAGAGGAATATGATTGATTGTGAAGGAATTTGTCCTTCTCAGTTATGGGAGAGATATCCATGGGCCCCTTGATAAGTTAGACTGTCAAAAATGCATGGCCGTGCTCAAATATATCAATCTAAGATATTGATATCATTTGTTTGAACAGTCTACTATGAAATCAAGAAATAATTGATTAAGCTTAATAAGGATGACATGCTCCGTGCCTTATGCTTAATCTGGATATCGTGTGACAAAAGGACTAAATATAAAATTATGGTTTGGTTCAAAGAGATCACCGATCTTCATTTAACCTGGATAGTTATAATGTTTTGTTAGAAACCGCTTATAACTTGTGGGCCATTTAAATATGATTTAGGCACGCTGCCAGTGTTAAATGAACCTATAGGGTCACACAATAAGCGAACTTGTTAGGTTATTTTTCTGGTGACCAGGTTCGATGAATCGGATGATATCCGGATTATAAGAATCGACTCGGTAAAATAATTAGTTAAATTACCGAGATAATGACGGAATCTTATCATATCGGCTTTAATTTAATTTGAATTTAAATTAGAATATGATAAGATATTATTAGGGTTGGACTCTAAGAGGTTCGAGGGTTTTTTTTAAGAAAACCCTAGCCGTCTTTCAATAGTCCAATTTTCGGTTGAGAACATTCGTGCCATTCTCTACCAGGAAAAAAAAAAACCTCTCAAACCCTAGGCACTAGCACTCCCCGGGTATCGAGTGAGTTCGCGGTGTGTATCCGATAGAGGACGTTCGCATACTGCAGCGTCTGGTGATTGTTCGGGTTGAACGTACAATAGCACAACCAGAATCGAAGGATTTCGATTACAGCAACCAGAGGTAATTCTTAAAGCTTAGATCTTCTTAATCGTTTACTTGGGTCCTCGGGAGGGATTCGTAGATGTTTTCCGCGTTTAGGAGTCCACGAATCCCAACACTTTGTTCATCTTCCAAATATCTAGCATTAGTACTCCCAAGTACTTTTTGCTCCTTGGGATGATAAAAGTAATCACCAATTGTACCTTTTGGATACCTAATAAAATAACATAATTCTGATCTTGATTCTAACTTGTCTCCCTTGATCAGTACATAAGTTGGATAACCCCATATCTTAAGATGATTTAGACTTGGCTTACGCCCAATCCACATCTCATGGGGTGTCCTAGGTACTAATTTGGAAGGCACCAAGTTAAGAATATATGTCATTGTTTCTAAAGCATATCTCCAAAAAGATATTGGAAGAGTAGTATGAGACATTATGCTTTGAATCATTTCCATCAATGTCATATTCCTTCTCTCAGCTATCCCATTCTGTTGGGGTGTCCCTAGTACATAGAGTTGGGATACTATTTCATGATGTACCATGTAGTCCTTAAATTCACCAAAGAGATATTATCCACCACGATCTGATCGTAAGGTCTTGATTAGTTTACCTGTTCGAAGCTCCACTTTAGATTTAAACTCTTTGAATTTGTCAAAAGAGTCAAATTTGCATCTCATCAGATAAACATAGCCATACCTTGTACAATTATTTGTGAAAGTGATGAAGTATTCAAACCCCCTCTTGCTGGTGTAGACAAATGACCACACACATCAGTATGAACAAGACTCAATACTTTTTTAGCTCTATCCACCTTTTGGGTAAATGACTTTTTAGTTATTTTTCCCGTAAGACAGGATTCACACTGAGGCCAACTTTTCAATCTCAATGAGCCTAAAGGCCCATCATGGATTAACCTCTAAATCCTAGTTGAGTTAATGCGATCCAACCTTAGATGCCAAAGATATGAGTCATTCACATTGGTATTTCTCTTCCTATTTAAATATTTAGATTGAGCATTATTCAATTAATTGTTAATAAAATTAATGAATAATAGATTCTTATACATGTGCCCAGTACATATAACTTCTCAATTTCTACTGATAGTTATACCAGAATAGAAAAAAATAGAATATCCTTGATTTTTTAGTTTTGCAACTAAAACCGAATTCTGTTTAAAACTAGGAACAAATAAAATATCTTTCAAAATAACTATTATAGTACAATCAAAAGAAAGTTCTAATTCTCCTACAGCAAGAGCTCAATCTTGTGCTCCACTTCTCATACATAGTCAATGCTTGCCCTTCTGGAGTTTTCTAATTTTTCTAAACCCCTACAAGGAGTTATAGATATGATCAATGCCTCCTAAATCCACAATCTAAGTGGAAGTTGATCCAATAATTAATATAGACTCTAGATAGAAAATATTACCTGTGGGATTTTTTTTTTTTTTTTGCCTGAATATCTGGACACTCATTTTTCCAGTGTCTTTTCTTCCCACATTTGAAGCATTTGCCCTTGAGTTTGTCTTTGGATTAGGACTTGGGCTGGTGCATTGCATTTCCTTTCTTCTTCTTGAACTTTCTGGACTTGAGCCCAATTCTTGTAGAAAAGGCCATCATAACTCTAACTTATGGCTTTATGACCTTCTCAACTACTTGGAGCTCATTCATCAACTTCGTTAAACTCATGTTTAACTTATTCATATTGTAATTCAACTTGAATTGAGTGAAGGAGCCTAACAAAGATTCGAGAACCATGTCTATTTGGCTCTCGGGGTCAATGACAGCCCCCAAGACTTCTGCATCCTCGAAAGCAGCAATCATCTTAAGTATATGCTCTCTGATTGATGCTCCCTCAGTCATCTTGGTATTTATAATTGTTCGAAGAGCCTCCTACCTTGCGAGCCGACTCTTATCTGCGAACATTGTGGCTAGTAATGTGCTTATGTCATATGCAACTATCATGTGCTCATGTTTGGATTGGAACATATTTAACATGGAGGCTAACATATAGTATTAGGCCATCTCGTTAGCCTTTTTTCATGTCTTTTCAGCCTTACGCTCCTTAGTGGTGGAACTTTCTCCAATAACTAGATAGGACTCGTAAAGGACATACTTATACTCCTCGGCTGTGAGTATTAGGTCTAGGTTCATTTTTCAATCCATATAGTTTGGACCTGTTAACTTATTTTTGCGGAGAATAACAACTAATGGACTAAAAGAACCTCCACGAATCATTTTTGAAAATTTTGAAAAATAAAATAAATTCTTAGTATTGTAAAATAAAATAATTTTGTGCACTTTTTTCTCATATTAAACTGATAATAGCTCATATTACTATTATATTTAACATGATTAATTTGGTTCTTAGGTAAATTGATATAGTTTCTTGGGAAGATTAACAATTTCCTAAGTTAAGTGTGTTAACCACCACAAATTAATTTTCCTTTTAGATAATGATCTGGAAGATAACTCCATCGAGGAGATGACCGTTTCTTCTCATTTCTTATGGACATACCTCGCACTATAACATCCAACGTGGACTGACCGATCATAGTACGTGTCCCAAGTTATTAATTACATCATTCCATTAGTTCTAGATCCTTATGGTATCTCCATCCTATATGAGTTCACTCCCAGGATGACTCGATGAGACACACAATCTCTAATGAGGATTGTGATGGAAGCCGTGAGGCCATTGGAATCGCTCTCCCACTTAGTTTTTTAAATAAGGGTTTTCTTAGAAAAATATTATTTGAAAATTTTCAACTAAGTTCTCCTTTAACTTAAAATAAAATATCTAAATTCATAAAAATTTCTATATCAAGGTTTATATCATTTGAGAAAATTTTCTTCATAAATTAATTTTATTTAAATTCAGAACTTAATAATTTCAAATTTTTTCCATTTAAAATTCCTAGAGGTTTTGATCTCAAGATTTTATTTGACAAAAATAATTTTTTCTTTGCTAAAATGAATTAAAATGACTTTCCATTTTAACTTCAAAAAATTTTTAAATCCAAAATATTTTCTATGTCAAGGATAAAAATATTTAAGAAAATAATTAAGGATTAATTTTTGTTTAAATTAAAATAACCATTTAATTAAAGAAAAATATTTTTTTCTTGTTAAATAAAATTTCCTAAAAACTTTGGTCTTTGAGAAAACGTGCACATAGGACTTAAAATAATTAGCATATTAGAAAACTGTAAACGTTTTCATATTTTTCTATTTTTAATCCTAAGTACTTAAATAATAGAACTAAACACATTAATTAAATTAATTAATGTTCTTGTTTAATTCTAAAATTCTTTACTATTATTTTTCATGCAAAATATTTAAAAAAAATAAATATTACAAAAATAATAACTTCGTTTGGTATGAGATTAAAACAAAAAATATATATTTTTTTTTTCTGGTCTTATGCACCCACCACACAGGATTATGACCCATGGGAAGACCCATGGACCATGGTCCACGGGCGGGTGCCCACAACTCACCAAGGACCCAGGAAGAATCCTGGCCAGGATGCATGCTCTCTACATCCCGATCCACGAGCGGTTGAGCCGAGGCGTGTTGGGCCCGGTTGTGGCTTCGAGCCGCTGCTGGCCTTGGCACAGCCTCAGCTCCAGGCACAACTAAGCCGCAGCTCGACTCGGCTTCCAGTTGGGCTTGGTGGCTCAGTCATCTTCTTCTGAAATCCTTTTTTTTTTTATCTGATTTCTTCTGCGATTTTTTTCTATGCTCTACAACTTCCTTCACAATCATTCTAGGCAACCTCTTGTTACATTTTTTTAACAAAAAATATGGCATCCGCCTACACCCTTTCAAATCGGGTTTACACGAAAGCTTAACAAAGCATTATAAAATTTTTACAGAGCCTCCTATACCTTAATGGTGAGGTGTACAGATTATCTACTCATACTAAAAACAGCGAAGGATCTTATGGTATTAATCAAAATTAGTCTTGCCAATTTTATTAACTAGCATGTATCAATCTTAAGCTTTTCAAAGCATTACATTATGATACCACTTGATGCTGTGAAAGCATACAGAAGCCATGCATGCTATGAATATAACTAGAAAAAAACTAGACACGACGCAGTTGAAGCAAAAAAAAAATACATTTACGTGTCCTTGGTCTGTTTGGCTGAGAAGAAGAGGTGCGAACCACTGGAGTAGCTACTTGTCTCGACAATGATTCCGGCGAAAAATCAACAATCCTTCGACTCCTCCTTGGCATGAACGCGAAGTTCTTCGCTTCTCAAAATTTTTCACCGCCCAATCTGTGTTGGTAAGATAACTTAGGCAAGGAATGGCTCTTCTTGATCCTTTGCTATTGATCAGCGAAATCAAGAAGATGAAATGACGAAAGCAAGAATGAACGAGAGAGAGAGGGAGAGAGCTTGGCAAAGGATTTTGTTATTTTTCCTCATGTGTCTGCCGTGAAAAGAAAAGCCACAACAACACATGACTATTCACTCTCATTAGATAACCAAAATACCGGGGTTTTGATATTTCAAAACTCCCGAAGGTTATCAATAGAAGAGGTTCGACTAAACATTAACTCTTATGTTCCGTGAATTAAAATAACCCTTTAATCCAAGTTATTAGATCAAAATTAATTTATTATTTTTCTTGAACCCAATAAGTCCAAAAATAATAACCATTAATTATTTATTTCTTGGACCTATCAAAATAACCTAATAAATAATTAATGCGTCCAAATGAACTAAAATAATTATTAAAGCATTTTATTAACTAGTTTAAGCCCAAGTTAATTTTTTTAATTATTCAATCTAGATTTAAACCCTGAATAATTAATTAATCAATTAAATTAAATATAAATTTAATGTCTTTCGTTCCTTTATTTTATTCTAGTCTAAAAAATAAATTAGACTTTTTGAATAAAAAAAATATTTTTTATTGTAACATTTTTTTGACCTAAAATAATTAGGACTTACGAGCTATTTTGAAGACAAAAAAAAAAAAAAAAAACACATCGCCCTGACTACTAAAATGACCAAAATACCCTTACAATATAAATAGTTATATTTTACTTTTTAAATATTTTTAAATATCACCATAAAGAAATATTGACCCCAAAGGTAATGCTGTGTTAGCTATGTCTTCGACCTACAGATGAAATAACTAAAATATTCCTTTACACAACGCCGTACATTTTGAGAAGAAAGAATATACTAACACCTCTTTAAAAGATATCTACCATCCTTAGACTTCTAGTCCAATGATCCACGACTCTTTGGAATATTTTCCCTTTCTAAGGGAGCTATTCTAAAGCCAATATCCAAGTCCTGTTCCCCAAGACCCTAGATAATTAGATCATTCGGACAACCACAATGGGCAATATAATATGGATACTATCTCGTATAAGTCTGTCTTAGTCTTGACTAACTAGTTTCATATATCCAACATACACGTATATTGGTCCTTCTAAAGAACCTCAATTATAGTATACCAAAGCATATGCTTCCAATTTCGTTAGACTACCAACTTATACTCAAGTTGTAGAGTACAAGTCTACATTGTAGCAGTAGTAATCTAGGTTTCTATTACATAGTACTTTTAGAAACTACTACTACAGGTCCTGTTATACATATTCGAAATACGCTTGTGTTATGAAATAAGAAGATTACTCATTAGCTAAAAGTAAGTAATTCCCTATTTAGAATTCATAACACAATAATCTTGCCATGATAAGATTTTCATTCTCATCATTCAGTTAAAAACAATAGTTTATGTGTTAAGTATCCTATAGTCCATACCTTAATGTGAAAGATCTCCATTTACATTAACTATTTACTTGAATACAATGAGTCTTTTCTAATAAAATCGTGCACAAATATAAATAAAATTTCACAAATAATTTCTAAGAAAAATACTTTTATTAATACAAGTCAAAATTACATCAGAAACCTTGTTTAAGAGGGCATACATTCCAATAAATCTATCATCCCGTTTAACGTACGAGCATTAACCTAGTTAATACTTAACTACTGACATAAGTTATTTACAAATTAATACTTCTCTTAATCAAATGAAAGGTTGCCATCACTTAATTGGATTCTGATGATTCTATATATGCGGTATTTAAATTGAAAGAAGTTTATCTGTAACACAAAAGTTTTGCATCTGTAGCATCTCAGAACTTTCCTCAAAGTTACCTCTACTACTTTGAAAGAAGGTGGAATCTGAGCTTCTGTTTCAAAATGGATCCTCGCTAGACCTCTCAGGTTATTGACCCTAAGGTTGCTTAGTCAGCTTCTTCACCACCGCTCCTCTGCCGGATTGGTCTTAGACTCAAATGGATCCTACGAGTTAGTCCACATCATTGCAGCATCGAATATATCTCCTTCGAACAATTCCTTATCTCCACTAATGATTCCTTTGCAGGGACATTTGTCAGACTCCACGTCGCGTGCTGTCAAGTTGCCTGTGCTTAGGGACTTTGCTTCTGCAAATATGATATGAGCAAATGGTTTGAGGGGGAAGTCATGGCTTGGCTTGGATATGCTTCCACTAGGTTGGCTAACTTATCCAAGTGAAGTATCATTGACTCAGTGTAGGGGAAAGGAAGCACTTATTACTTTTAGAAAGAAGAAAATTCTAATTCAAGCCTGTCTATATAAGATGAGTGAATTCTTGACTGTTTTGCTGCTAAGCTTATAAATTAGAAGATTTAGCTCTTTTTTACCACAATGATTTGATTATCTTAAGCCTGAGATTAAGGAATAATCATGCCCTCTTTCTTTGCAAACTTAACTGGTGACATGAAAGGAGTTTTACAATCAGGCTTCACTAAAAACAATAATAATGAAAAGGGGGATTGCCCTTATGAAACTGGTGAATGAATATATGCTATGGATAAAGATCTTTGTTTTCTTCACAAAGTCTTACCATTGCACAAGATAGTATGCAGTTTAAGTAGATCCATACAGCTTTTCAGGTGGTATATTAGCTAAATGATAGATATGCTGTAGCTTTTAAGCTAATAGTACTAGATTGGATGGACTTATATTTCATCAATTAAGAAAGATATAATAAATGTCTATTGTATTAAGATATTACACAACAATTTAAACTTTCTGAACTATGGTTTGTTTCTTGAGTTGTTTTTACATTGTTTTCAAGCATTTGGGAAGAAAATATAGAAGAAAGGGCTATTGACTTGGGTTCACTGTGAAGGATTGAACATATTTACAGAGCATGCTTCAGTGGACGAAAATAGAAAACATGAACATTAAAAACAGAATATTGGAGCAGCATGGTGGGATGAAAACATACCTTTTGAAGTTTTAAAAATGTGAAGAACATGGTTGAATGGTTTGAAGCACAGAAATAGCTTTCTTCTTCATCCATCCATGAACACCACTGAAGCTTCCGTCCACTGTCTTCCTTTCTTCTTCCGGTGAAAGTGAATAATGCTAGGCTTTTCAATTCTTAGAATATGACCACCCCTACTTTCAGTTGGTGAACACAGAGGGTTGAGAGAATTGTCTGATCATTTTTCTTTTTTCCTTCAACGTTGGCTTCCTTCACTTGGCTTCATATATCAGTTAACAACAAAACCCAATAGTCAGTAAAAACCAAAAGATATGAAGCCAGTGAAAAACCAAGAGACACGAGAGGGTAAGAGATTTTATTTTTTATTTTATTTTATTTTATTTTTCCACACAGAAATCCAAGAGTCATGAAACCAAAAATAATTATTTTGATAAAAATAATATTCTCGGGATTTAATACCCGAATATTATTTACAAAATAAATTTTGGCTTCACCCTAAACTCTTCAGAACTGTGTTTAGAAAAATCCTATGGTTCAGGCTATTGGGCCAAAATAATATTTATTATTTTTCTTGGACTCGAAATGCTCAAAATAATAAACATTAATTATTTTTTAGATTAAATAAATAACCCAATAAATAATTAATGAACTCAAATGAACAAAAAATAATTAAACTTTAATTATTTATTTCTTGAGATTTAATTAAATAAATAACCCAATAAATAATTATTTTCCTCTAGTTTAAGTCCCGGTTAATTTTTTAATTATTCAAATTGGACTTAGGTCCTGAATAATTAATTAACCAATTAAACCAGATAATAAATTTCTTTCTATTTATTTTATTCCAGTCTAATAATAAATTAGATTTCCTGAATAAAATCAAAACTCTCTCAATTGAGATCAATTTCTCAACCCAAAAATTAATTAGGACTTATGGGCTATTTCGAGGACAAAAAAGACACATAACATTGGCTACTAAAATGACCAAAATACCCCTACTATATAAATAGATGTATTTTACATTTTAAATATTTTCTAATATCGCCACAAGGAAATATTGACCACAAGGACAATGTTGCATTAGCAAAGTCTCTGACCTACAAGTGAAATGACTAAAATACTCTTCTACACATCGCCGTACATTTAGATAGGAAGAAGTGTACTAACACCTCTCTAAATGACATCTACCATCCTTAGGCTTTTTGTCCAATGATCCACGACTTCCTAGAGTGTTTTCGCTTTCTAAGGGAGTTACCCTAAAGCAAACATTCAAGTCACGTTTCCCAAAGCCCTAGATATTTAGATCATCCAGACAACCACAATGGGTGATATAGAGTAGAAATTATCTTGTACAAGTCTGTTTTAACTAACTAGTCACACATACCCAACATGTAAGTATATTGGCCATCCGATAGAACCTCAACTATAGCAAATCAAAGTATATACTTCCAGCTTCGCCAGGCCACCAACTCATACTCAAGTCATAGACTACTGGTCCACGTTGTAGCGGTAGTAATCTAGATTTCTACCATATTGTACTTTTTAGAAACCACTACTACAGGTCCTGTTCTACGTATTCGAAATACGCTTATGTCATGCAATGAGTGGACTACTCACTGGCTAAAGGTAAGCCATTCCCCATTTGGAATTCATAACATAAGAACTTAAACATGAAGAGATTCTCATTCTCATCAATTGGTTAAGAACAACTGTTTATGTGTTTAAATAACCCATGATCCATACCTTACTGTGAAAGAGCTCCATTCACATGGATCACTTATTCAAACACAATGGGTCTGTTCCAAATGAAAATGTACATAAATAAAGAAAATTATTTCACAAACGATTTTCGACAAATAAATTCTTTGATTAACATGTTCGATATTTTCATTAGAAAACTAGTCTAAGAGGGCACATATTCCAACACACTGATACTAATCTAATAGAAAGTAACACACTCTTTTGAAGTAATTGAATATTATCTTTTCTATGAATAGGTACCGATAGAGGACTATACAGGAGATGTAAGTTAAGTCTGGATGAACAAAGAACTCAAGTATGCCTGTAAAGCCACTTCTAAAACTTACTTATGAAAAAGTTTTATTAACAAATTCATCATCATTGTTTCATTTGTGCAGATGACTTTGTGGTCCGTGGCCAAGTCTCTTCTCATGTTTGGAGGAGATGTGAGAAACCTAGATGATACTACATTTAGTATGATCACTAATCCTACATTGCTAGAGATAAACTCTTTTAGCTCCAACAACATGGAGGCAAGTGAAAAAGCCTATCCTTTATTACGATGAATGTACTGAGAATAGGGAACTAAGATGCTAAATTTTTTAATGCAGTTCCCTTACATTACAAGGTGAAAAATGTTCCCATTTAAGATGTTCTCTATCCTGCCAAACGATGGGGTATGAATAGGAATGGCAATTTTCCCACTTAAATTAGGAGCTTGGCCTGGCCAAACTCGGTTGGGTTGGAGATTCCCCGATTTAAGTGGGGACGGGACTGGTGGAGGGCTCTACAATTCGGCCCATTAGGTAGAGCCGAACCGGGAACAGGAATAGCATGATCCCTGACCCGCCCCAATCCGTTGGGCTCGCGTAGTGTGTATGTAGAAAAATTATAATTTATATTATATATACAATAATTATATATAATATATATAAAAATAAAATATATACATAATATATAGTATGTATATATATATATATCAATATACATAGTGTGTATATATTAATTATATAATGTGTCTATATCTATCATATATATATATATATATATATATATATATATATATATCTTGTACTTATATCTACTTAACCATAATAAGTGAAAAAATGTCTTAATTTATGAAATTATAAATTCTTATGTGAGATAATAATATACGTATATTAATGAATTTGTAATTGTAATATACTAACAATTAACATTCTAACAAATAATATAGTAGTTGGGATGGTAATTGGTAAGGCACTATGAACATTTTATTTTTCATTGATATTCTAAACATTACAATATTTTTATAAATTTTAATTGGTATTAATAATAGTATTTTAATATTACCCTATAGTTTATTTATTCTTATTTCTCTAATATTTAAAATATTATTTATGTATTCTTATTTCTCTAAAATTCAAAATATTATTTATTTATTCTTATTTCTCTAATGCTGTAAACATTATATATTTTTTTATCTTTTTAAATAATTTGACTAAGAGTATGTTAGATAATTTTATTCATAAAAATTCTTATATTTAGAATTTTTTATTATTGTATATATATTTAAAAAGACATTTATGAAATAGTTCCAATTAATGGGGGGAAAAAGTGAATGAAAAATTAAGAATGGCATTGTAAAGCGGCATGGATACAAGTTTGTTCCTCAAACCATTAAAGGTCTTGAGAGGCATGAGCAAAAATGTTTAATTTATAAACTTATATCCTTAGAGTCATTACTTATTTTAAAATCATGTTACCGTTTACAAATTATGATTGTATTGTATTTCATATTACCATTCGAATTTTATTTATCTCAAATTAATATTTTAACTTTAATTTTTTTTTTTCACAGAGATAGAGATACAAAATAGAATATACATAGTAATAATATAAGATTTGACTATAATTTAAGATGACAATGATAAATTTGATAACAATGTAAATATTTGTGTGAATAAAAGTTTGTTCAATATCAATGAGTATTTGTTATATTAGTAATGGAACAAAGTTGAACTTATTCGAAACACAACTTTGTTCAAAATTGATTAGTATTTATTGGATTAGTAATTGAACATACTTAAACTTATTTGCAAATGTTTAATTTCATTCAATTATTAATATAAAATATCTCATACTAACACACAAATATATATTATTTCTAAATTAAATCTTGATATTAGTAGTACTTATTTAGAACTTATTTAGATTTATTTTTTTGCTAAGAAAATATAAATTATTATTTTTTATAAATTTTCAAAATAAAAATATAAAATAAATAAATTCAAATTAGAATAAATTGAATCGCATGTTAATCAAATTTGTAAACAAATATTTAAATTTATCAAATAATAATATATGATATTTATATATTTATTGTTGAATTTTAAAATGAATTGCAGCAAGGTACCTTATTTTTCCTCTTTTCGATATGCTATTCTTTTTGTTAATGTCTTGTTTTATTGTTGATCAGCGATATTAGGAATTTCCTTATGTCCTTAATCACATGAGCGATAATACAACTTGTATTCTTTATAGATGAAAGAAGCTAATTTTAGTAATTTTGATATAAAATATATTTATTTTTAAAAAATAAAATTTTATTTTTTAACATATCTACTATCTTTTTTCCCCCTACTTTACTATCTTTTTTTCTTTACTACTTTCAATTTTTCCTACTTTACTATCTTTTTTTCCAATAATATCATTTTCTATCTCAGAGCAAAGAAAAAAAAAACCATATTTTAACTAAATCAAAGCCAAAGCCTTAGCTATCTTCTTCATTCTTATTTCTTTATATCTGCCTTCACCACCACGAGTCACGACGCCGCTGCCCCACACTTAATTGTTGTAGATCTGGGTTGGTTTTTTGGCGTGCGTGACTGAGCCTCCTCCGCAACTTCGTTTGATGTTCATCTTCTCTTTTGACTGAGCATGCTCGTTTCAGATAGACTATTTCTCTTAATCCAATTGTGGGGTTCATGTTGGAGATTAGTTGAATAACTGACCTTAAAGAGTAATGATTTTATGCCTTGTTCAGTGCAATTGCGGGGTTCTTGAGCTATGATTTTATGCCTTGAGTGATTCCTTTTTTTTTCTTTCTTTTTTTTGTATCTATTGAGGTGTTGATTCTTGTTTATAATCTTTTTTTTTTCTTTTTTAATGCTCCATTTAATTCTTACAAACTACATGGGTATCCATTCTTTATTTCCTTTCCTTCATGTTTATGTAGAAATTTTCTTAATTGAAACTGGCTTTTACATGAACTTATGGGCATTGGATTCGAATGTTTAGTCAAGGATCAGTCTTCCATATTGATAGGCTGGCTTATTATTTAACTTCTGTTCAGTTGGAAGGTTCTCTAATTTTGCAAAAATAGCTTTTGGAGGACTGATGATAAATGCAATGGCACAAAGAGTAAAACAGACCTAATAAGTTGCAGTCTTCCAACCTTAGATAGTAGCTTATATTGCCATGATTGAATTTTGCCCTTAACTTTGTCAACTAATGCCTGAAAAATATTCGTTTCTTCCTTCCTTTAAATAAAGGACATCCAAGATAAGTGAATGGCTGCTCCCTTCTTGAAAAACTAAGCTTTCTATGAATAAAAGCAACACGAGCATGGGATGCTTTACTAGACACAATGAATGAGCTTTTCTGAGTGTTAATAAGTTGCCCTGAAATATGCTCATAGTCTGATATTATATCCATTGCCACATTTAAAGCTTTTTTGGAGCCCTTTGTAAAAATAAGAATGTCACCAGCAAAACTTGGGTGAGAGATTGGAAAACAAGAGGACGATACCTCGAAAGGCAAAAAAACAAATTAATGATGTTTTTTCTGGGTTTTTCTGGTTTTATTGGAAAGTGTTCGAGACAGTAAAGCTGCTAGGGGTTCTTGATATTTGTCTGTGAAAAATGATGTTATTTGAGCTTTCTCTTCTCCCTCTTAGTGCCTTGGAGCCAAAAAAGTAGTCAAACAAATGGTTTTGCAAAAATAAAAAGCAGTAAGTATTGAGAACTAGAATAAAAAGGATCCAATTCAAATGACTCTTCAATCTTAAAAGATTCTAAAATGTGCCTCTTTCACTCATTCATAACAAATTACACACTCTCTCTTTGGCCACACTTTTTTTTTAAAACCTAAATTCAAATTCATTCACAATCATTCTCATTTCCAAAACTAAAACTGAAAACATGAATTCAATCTATCATTACATGATGGGTTGTTTTTGTATTCACTAAATTCTTCATGTGAATGAATGTTATAACTTTGAATATTGTTACTTTTTGTGTTCATTATAGTGCTATTATGCATTTGTTCTTGTCTTAATGATTTCTTCTGTTCTTTTTTCTTTCTTTTTTTTTTTGTGGAGGCATTATTTGTTTGTGTATAGTACTTGTAAGCATTCTTTCACCCCAGTAATTTATATTCTTGAGTGGGACTATCGAGGTTGGACTTGAATGAAGTTTGGATTTGGCAACTGCAAGTTTTTTTACTTCAATTACATTGTATGTTTAAGTGGGGATATTCTTTACATTATATTGTATGTTGATATCAATGAAGCCCTAAAGCTTGTGACGGCATAAGCAAAAATTACATGTCTACTGATGACCCTTAGTTTTGGATGCAATTTACTTTTTTGAGAATATTTTCAAAAGTTTCTTGTGCATCGAGGATTTAACTACCATGTCTCTTATGTTTATTAATGCTCAATATTCTATGCATATTAATAATGTCTCTAATGCAAGTTCTTGACCTGAACGTAGATTTGAGTGCTAACATTGCTGCTAAAGAGCGAGGAGCTCATCTAGTTTATTAGGTTACATGCATTATACTCTTGTTATCTTGCCCTATTCTTGAGGATGTAAAATTCTGGCATTATTGTCTTTGTAAAAGTAGACATGACCTTTGTTATTTCATGTGTCCCTTAGATATGAACTTGGTTATTCCCTTGCTTTCATTTCCTTGTTTATTATGTTTTTCATGCCTTGGCTTATGTTTCTACTTTGTGCATTGATGTGCACTTGGACAGCTTGACTAAATTTGTTTTTGAGATGTGTTTAGCTTATGGAATAACATGTAAAAAGATTTGTAATTTTGTTGTTGGGCCGCTAGGCTGAAATCGAGGCTCCGCATCTTTGATTCTCCACTGGGCCAGGACAGGGGATTATTGTGTCCCCGTTGGGACGAGGATACAAGGGGAATGCGGGGTTGGGGCTGGGATTTCTAGTCCCCGACCCGCCCCGGTTCCGTTGCCATCCCTAGGTATGAAGATAAGGATGCCCCAGATGACATCGTTTTGTCTTTAACTGGTTGCAAAGATACAAATACAAAAGGTTGCTCCACTAAAGCTCTGGATGATCTTGAAAAAGTCTACTGAAAAGATAACACAAGACGCAAACATTAGGCACCTTTCTGCTTGTACAAGGAAAAACCTCTTGTGGCATTGTAATACCTTCCTTTTATCTCCTGGTTATGACCGACCCAAAATTGTTCCTTTTCAAAAACAATTGATATTTAACTTGGATAGTATGCCAATGTAGAGATGAAAAGATGACATGCGGAAAGAATGTTAGGGTAAACTCCATTTACTAGCAACTAAGACAAGAGAATTCTATCTCAGTGCATCTTCAAATCGAAAGATGACATCCAAAAAATTTAAAAGGGATTCATTTTCCCCTTGCAAACTGGAAGCCAACCAGGTACCATTAGCCTGAATCTTGATGAAAAGTTCTTGCTTTGAGTTTTTTAAAAGAAACAGATCTAGGGAGTATATAAATATTAAAACACAAATTTTTTACTTTGTAACAAACTTACTAATGCCTTTTGAATCTCTTTTTGCTTCTGATTTTTCTTTTTAACCTGAAACTAATATACTGAACTGTTGGTAATAATAATGGAACCCTCAAAAATAGTTATTCTTGAGTTTGTACTTTTGTAAACAATGTTAAAGGTGATGGATTTGGAACTAAATATTGGTCTTAACTCATATTTCAAATTTTATATTTTTATTATTTATTTTAATATTAATACAAGTTATTATCTCAATACGTCCCAAAATAATGACTTAACACAAGTTATACTCGGTGCAATGCACATACATTAACTTACTATCTTAAAAATGACATATTTTAAAATAAATGGAGTACATTAAACAATAACACTATTATTTATTTTTCTTTTATAGATTCATCAATTAGTACATTAAACAATAACACTATTATTTATTTTTCATTTTATAGATTCATCAATTAACAATGGACAAATAGAATTAGATGCTGATAAAATTCAAAGATTTTTTGTCTTTATACAAAAAAGACACTGCCTAATAATAATATTATTTAATAACTGAGATTTAAAAATAATTTCTATTACATTATATAGCTATTACCCGAGAAAACTGACAATTTTTTTTTCTTTTCCTCGTTGGTAAAGACAAGGCAACAAGTTTTGCGAGTAAAATGAACTGAAGCAGTAGCAATTTACTCATTGTTAGGAAAGTGAATAGCAGCACTCCCAAAGCACATGCGCGACTTCATTGCCTCCTTCACAAACAAAAGAAAGATCATAAGCAATAATCATTTTATCGATAAATTCCTTAATTTTCAACAAGGGAAACTAGTATATATAATTATCGGTAATAAAGAAAGTGAAAAATAATATAAGATCACTATTTATTTTTTTTCAAGTGTTGGGGAGTTAAATAAAAAATTAAATAAGTAGACATATCAATTTATTAGTGTTATAATATGGATTGTTTTAAGATAAAGAAATTAGTCTATCTAATTCATAAAATTTATAATTTATAATATTTTTATTATTAATGATTTTTTTATAGTATAATTTATAATGAAATTATAACCTGTTAAATAATCTTTAATTTATTATTTCAATATAAATTATGATAAAAAAAATAGCTCACTCATGCATGATTAATTGATATGTATATTTAAAAAAAAATCACGTGCAATAGCAAAAACTTTTTTTTAACCGAAATTTATATCGAAAAAAAAATTAGAGACCCAAACTATACAACCAAATATACTAATTTTTCTTCTAGAATAGTTAGTAGAACATCCCATATCTTTGAATACCACTTAAGGCGGTGGTGATAGAGTTTAAATCTAACTCTTATATCTTTTAATAGGACTGTTAGAAGTTCAAATTCAATCGTATACCTATCAAATATTTTGTAAGAGATTGACTCTTTATCCTTGGGACATTTTACAAAGATTCATCCTTTACCTTTACCTCCTCTTTCACCTTTCTAATACTACTTCCGTCCCATAATATAAGTCGTTCAAAGTTATTTTTACTATCACAAATTATAAATCGTTGGAGATTTTTTAAGAAAATTTTGAAACTGCTTTTATATTTTTGTCTTTATCTATTATTCTCTTTCCCTCCCTTTCTCTCTCTTTCTCTCTCCTCTCTTCTCTTGTTACAAGACATCTAAATAGAGGTATTTTAGGAAAAAGAAATATAAAGTCACCTTATTTTTAAGAATTTTATTATAGATAAAATTAGATCAAACGACTTATATGATGGGATGGAAGAAGTATTTTGTAAGGATTAACTGCTGTCAAATTATTATGTGGTCCCGATCTTTGAACCCATTACTTGCCCATTTCTTTTATTCATAAAAACAAAACTTACTCTTTTTATATTTTCAAATTCATTTTGCAACGTTTGACTCTAATCTTTTGGATGGGCCAGATATTAAGCAGTGGGCTTTCTTGGTCCTATCATAACACAGGCATTCTACTCCCCAGAAAAAAAAAGAAGAAAAAAACTCTATTATATTTCAAATATATTTTTCTTCCAATTTGGAAATAGATGGAAGGAAATTCAAGGTTTTATTTTTTGCTCTTTTCATGTATCGCAGAGAGATATAAAGTGAAACTCAATACTTTTATTTATTAAGAAGTTTTTTTTTTTTTTTGGTAACTAAGGTATTATTGAGAGAAAACTCAAGTTAATTGAAATATTTTGAAGCACTATTATCCTTAAAATATGTTTCACAAGAGAATTTATTTATAAATATAAAATAAATATTTAAAAATTTACTAATTTAAACTTTTTTCTTTATTCCTTGCACCCAAACAACATATCCAAAAAAAAAAAAAACTCTAGAAAAGTAAATTTTTTTTCCCTTCTTTCTCTCTATTAAATTTTCATATTTTTCCCGCTTTCTCATCTAAGCTCCAAATTAAGCCTATTATTATAAACCCCAGATAATTAAAAGACTAAGTATATTTTTAATTAATTAAGCAAAGAAAATGCCCCAAAAAAAAAAACATTTTAAAAACTTTAAAGGCGCAATTTTGAGAGTGTTTGACTTTTGACTACGCCGTTGTTGGGGGTAGAAAAGACATCCACCTATATTCTATACCATTGACGGTAGAAGGCAAGTAGCTCACTTTGTAATCTCTACTTAGGAGTAATCATGGCGGATCTCTTTCTTCAATTTCCTTCCCTTTAAAAGCTTAATTTTACTCATATTTCTGCTCTTCGGTTAAGCAGATCATTGGCTATTTTCTGTAACATCAGTTTCTCGATTCAAAGAAGAAAAACTCATATTCACAGATCGATTTGAAGATGCTTGACGGATTATTAAACCGTGGCTTCAGCGCTAAATGGTATGTTCTTTCACCTAGTTTTCGATCTCTGCTTGTGAATGTGAACTTACTCTTCCAGTTTTCGATTATAGTGTATGTGTGCCGAACTGAAATTACATTACGTATGCGTATTTTTGTTTCCTTTGGATGGGACCAAAGTTTGGCTTTTTTACTGATGGAAATTTTTGTTTGACTTCGTGCAAAGCAAACCGTTGGTGAAGGCAACGAGGACGAGAATCGGAGTTGTGAGGAGAAGAGCAGAGGCGAAGCAGAGATTTCTGAAGGATGATCTTGCAAAATTGCTCGCTAATGGACTCGATATTAATGCCTATGGAAGGGTAACAATTTTGCTTTCTTTATTTAATTTCTGCGTTTCTATTACTAGTATTTTGTTGTTTTGGTGCGGCTTTGTTTTTATATTGAATCTGGAATTTGAGAGATATATTTTGCTTTTTCCACCTGTTCCTCTGAGAAATTTGGCTTTGTAATGAGGACTGATGCCGGAAAATGGTGATTTCCTTTCATTCTCCGGCTAATGCACCTTTTCGCCCCGAACAAAATATGATGCGGTTCTTTTAGTATAGAAAATAGGGAATGCTTTGCTGATAAAACAGATATAGGAGTTCAAATATGTGAATGGTAACCATATACCAGGTGTTTTGTGGGTGGCTTAAAGGCCATTCACGTTTGACAAATGTCATCACTCACATATTGTACTTTCCTTTGAATTTCTCAGCATGCATTTGTTAGGGCAGTTTTGAAGGCCAAAATAGGATATTCAAATATTTCTGTAATGAAAAAATGTGTAATTGTAATGAAAGATACCAGGCATTTTTGTTAACTCTGAGATATGTACATTCAATTTCTTTGGTCAGCTTATCTTTGAGAAGCTCAAAATTTGTAATCCAAGCATTTTATGGTGAAGTGTGCGGCTGTATTGACTTTAGTGTTATAGTTGACAAATGTCATCATGCACATATTGTGCTTTCCTTTGCATTTCTCAGCATGGATGTATTAGGGCAGTTTTGAAGGATCAAAATAGGATATTCAAATATTTCTGTAATGAAGAAATGTGTAGGTGTAATGAAAAATACCAGACATTTTTGTTAACTCTGAGATATGTGCATTCAATTCTTCAGTCAACTTTTCTTTGAGAAGCTCAAATTTGTAATCCAAGCATTTTATGGTGCAGCTGTATTGACTTTAGCATTACAGTTTTGTTCTATATGATGGTGACAAGCAGTTATATTGGTCTATATGTGTTTCAACCTTTTTTTTTTTTTGGGGGGGGGTGGGGGTGGTTTCTTTTTTCTTCATATTAAGTTAGAAGTCATATGAATGTGGCTCCCAAGAGTCAAAAACCTGTATAAAGCCTACATATCTTGAGTGGTTGAGTTCACTTACATAATTTAATTGAAGTTTTCATGTTATGGGGGGAATAGTCTGTATGAGTCAAAGGAAATATAAGAAAAAAAAAAAGACTTGGCTGAGTACTCTGAGAAACATGCCCTTATATTGGCTTTTTTTTTTTTTTTTTTTGTTTAGAAACCATGAATCTGGTACTAAAGGAGAATAAATAGTGGTATTCCAAAGGCAGGGCTGTTCACTTATGGCGACAGAATTCTTCTCCTTGCAAAGAAGATCAAAATCAAGCCTGGAGCTAATTGCTTCGTTCTTGGTGCTATTTCTTTCAGCCTGCCAAGAATCGAACTTGAGGCATATACAAAAGACCGGCATTTCTCTAAGCCAATGATGAAACAGATGATCAATTAGCTGAGATCATTAAAGTTTGTAAATATTTAATGTACTCAAAAGGAAATTAAAGAGACATGAACAAGCCCCCAGTCAAATATTATTATTTTGGCCCATTAGTTGTGCCTCAGGCATGAAGTTGGAGACCTACCATACTTCTGCCATGTCTTCTGTTTGTTTGTTAATTGTATTAAATTGAATCTACTTCTGCTCATAGGCTAATGCTTTTTAGTTTGCATGATACTGAAGTTAATTCATTGAAGGAAGAAAGTTCCTTTTCTCCAAGTATATTATGTTCTGGGGCTTTCAATCAGGGTTCCATCAAGTTGAGGTGCCAAAACAGTTAAAGGGGGAATACTCGTAGCATACTACCTAGTTTTCTTACTAACATATTGTTGAGATTGTCGAAATCAATGCAGTAGTTCTTAGAAAATATAGGTGGAGATAAGATTATGAAGAAAAAGCGGTAGTGCAATCTAATCTACCTAGATCCATCCTGTTAGTATGTAACTGTGTTAGGATAAGTATTCATGCTCTAAACTGTGTTCTTGTTCATATTTTAATTAATAGTTCTATTGACTTCCACTGTCCTAGTCATCAATTTAGTTTTTGCCATCAAATGGAGCCTTAGGATGCTATGTAACATATGGTAGTTGAGTATCATACTCTTCTTGGTGCTTGTTTAAGGAAACACTTTTTAAGTATAAATTAATGAGTGGTGAATTATTAATGAGCTACTCACTTTGGCACAGCCACGAATTTGGTGTATGGCACTTAACAATTTTACATGAACTGTAAATGCTCTGACATAAGTGCCTGGGTTTTTAATGAGGTGAAACAGACGGAAGAGTTTCTGGCTGGGCTGAATCTTTTGTCCTGTTATGATTTCATTGAGCAATCATGTGATTATGTTGTGAAGAATCTTTCAAGCATGCAAAAGCAAAGGTATGGCTTGAAGTTTACCCTTGTTTAGGTTATTAAATATGAATGACTGGAAATTCAAAGCTATTTCCATGGTTAACTAGAATTTTCATAATGCACTTGCAAATGTCTGTGTTTGATCAGATAATACAAGGTCATGAACTTTCTAAAATCTTGTTAAGACTCGTCCAAACATTTATGCTTTTCTCTTCTTAAGATTAGTAAAAATAATTTTATTGCTGCACTGTTCATTCAATTATTGGCATTTGAGGGCTTGGAATAGAAATCAGGTGAAGTCGTTGTAATCCCTATTCTTGATAGATGGATTTTAATGCTCAGTGATAATAAAAAGCATTGTCAAATTAGTAAAGTAGGCTATAATTTCTTGTCGTTGCTCATTCACTTTTTTTGTAATGTCCCGTCTTTTGGGTGTAGTTATCTTGGAACCCTTACTTTTGCACGTAAGGAAATAATCATTGTTCTAGGAAGAATAGAGTATAAACTTCATCCAAAAAAACAAAAAAAAAAAATGCAAAAAATGGAAAGGAAAACAAGCTCTTGCCTCATCTCAATGCTTCTGAACGGCAAATAAGCTTAAGCCTCATAATGCCTCATTGCCTGTAGCAAAGAATTACCGTCTGTTTTATGTTAACAATGGACATTGCTGCTGTATCCAAAGAAAAAGGACAAGTTAACATTTAAAAAATTTGGAAGAAAAGTGAATTATTGTGTTGAACCATCTATAGACTGGTTATCAATCTCAACTGCAAAATTGAACCCATGATTATATACGACAACAACAACAAAAAACTAAGCCTTAGTCCCAAGAAACTTGGGGTTGGCTACATGAACCAATACTGGGTTATGTGTGGTCATCCACATGAACCCATGATTATATATTAATATAAAATTTCAAGGTTATCTTGTAGATATGATATGTTGGAGTGTTCATTTACCCATTAGAAGTTAAACTTGATGCTTGTGAGGTTATGTATACTTGTTTACTAAAACGAAACATTATTACACCAACTATTTTTAATGAATAAAGGTCCATTTAGTTCAATTGTTTTTGAAGTTACTTGGATTGGAAAACTCTCACACCTTGGGTTTGAAGTCTTCTTCATCTCTATTTTAAAAACTAGAATTACTATTTCAAGGAAGAACACATCTGCATTTATAACCTGATCAAGCTGTTGCAAATCCCTATTTCTAGATCCTAGTGAAAGATCAAATCTGAGATTCCTATTGACTTAAGATGGACTAGTAGAGGTGTGAAGGTTTAATTCCATGTACCCTTTTTTTGGTTTGTCATTCCTGAATACATCTTAAACTGTTTGCTCCAAACAGAAAATACTATAAGTGACTAAAAGAGTTAAGAATGGGAATTGCCTAATAGGACATTGCAGCAATTGAGGGTTGATGTCAGCAAACAGTATGATGTTATGCTAGAAATATTCCTTTTGTCATTTCCGTCAAGTTTGTCTTTGATGAGCTTGTGATGGAGATTTTTGTTTGTTTTCTTGTATTTAATGTTCAATCATATATTAACTTCTTTTTTTTTCATCATTTCCTTATTTAAATTGGTTCTTATGCAGGGAATGCCCAGAAGAATGCAGGGAGGCAGTGGCATCCCTGATGTTTGCTGCAGCGAGATTTTCTGATTTGCCTGAATTACGAGATGTGAGGGACTTATTTCAGGAGAGATATGGAAGTTCGTTAGAATGTTTTGTTAATCAAAAGGTAACTCTTCTAATATATATCCCACTACAGAGTATTGGGACATTTTAGCTTTGCTGCTATTTTTTATACTTGACAGATTGTTTGCTTGTTCATAGTTTGTTGAGAAATTATCTTCAACGCCTTCTGTCTCGGAAAAGAGAATTCAGTTACTGCAAGATATAGCTTCAGAATTTTCAATAGGTTGGGATTCTAGGGGCTTTGAACAGAGGATGGCTACTCCATATACACCTGTACAGGTATGCCCTTTTGAATTATTTAATCAGACAGACAGAAAAAGAAAGTGAAGGACACAATCTAAGGAGATTTTCTTTGCCCCGGCTCTCCCCAGTGCCCAGTGAAAAAACCGGGAAGAAGGAAATATAGACTCTCTATTTCATCTTTCATTCACCATGAATATCATTTTCCTTTTACTTTTTTCATTATGAAATTTGTGTGGGTACAATAAAGGGAACAATCTAAAGTTGTAAACAGTTTGATGTACTTCATTGCTGTGGTTTCCCAGGCCGAGGCAAACAAATATGGACATTCTAATGCTGCTGCTGATAAATGCAATTTACTTAATGGAAAAGGAAATGTTGCAAAATCTGCTAAAGATGATTTCTTACATCAAGAAATGCCTGTTGTTAGTAATATTGGCCCAAGAATGCACCATGGCAGAGAGGGTGATGATTTGGGAAGAGAAGGATTGGACATCCATTTTCATGGAAGGCAGGAAAGAAGTGCTGGTGGATACAGGCAGCTAAGTGATAAGGCAGAGAGTACTGCAACAAACAACAAGGACAGTCTATCCTATGAAAGGGAAGATGACAGAGTGGGTAAGCATGAACGATGGAAGAAGGGTGCTAGTCTAGCAACGGTTGAGAAATCAGGCTGTTCATCCTATGGGAAACAGCTGGACAGTTCTGGCATTTCGTACACCAGCCATGATGATGTTGAAAATAATATACATAAGCGGGAGAGCAGGAAAGCATTGTCTCAAGAAAAAACAAGTATGTCCCAAAGTTTTGGTGGTATTCCTGGAAAAAATGAAGATTCCTTGTTTGCCTGTGATCGTGGGGGAATTCCAGGAAAGAATGATGATATCCCTGTTGCCAGTGAGCATGGTAGTTCACGCAATGAAGTGAACTCACCACAAAAAGTGCAGGAAGAAGAGTTAGATGGTTTGAAGTCCTACCACAACACTCCACGTCCTCCTCCATATGTTAAATCGAAGAACAATGTCATCCCTCCTCCATATGTTAAACCTAAAGATAGCAAGCAGAAAACCAGTAGGAGGTCTGAGCATGCAGGTTCTTATTGCGATGGACATCGTATGGACCCTCCACTGCACAACAGAGTTGATGAAGTCAGTGGCTCAGATTGGATCCAAAGGGAACTGGATAATCCTGTCAACGAGCGACAAACAAATGGCTTAACCAGAGTAAGAAGTCATGAGAAAGAACATCTTTATCAGGACGACAAAATACACTTACGAAAACCGAGATCAATGAGGAGGAAACACCATAAATCATCATCCAGTCACAATGATGTGAGCCACTTTGAAGATGCTGGAGCTACAAAGAGAAGTTCCAGTAGTAGGAGAAGGGACCATTCACGAAAGGGCTTGCAGATCTTGATGGATGATGAGCATTATCGGAAAGATGAAGAAGAAAAGATGATTGATAAGCTTTTGCTGCATTACAGCAAGAAACCATCAACCTATGATGACGTTGGAAAATCAAGAAAAAATCCTCAAGCACGTCCTTCACGCCAGGGAGCTTCTGATACCAGTGAGTCTCCTCACAACCGAGACAGAGATGGTTATGATGTGAAACCAGAAACTATTCCACCTCCTACAAGATCTGTTTCTTTGCCTCATCAACAGTCTGCCCAACCAGAAGCCAAAAAAATCTTTTCCCGTGCCAATTCTTTTCAGCCAGATAGTCAAGCCCGGCATGTGCATCCCAATTTGCCTGATTATGATGATTTGGCTGCCCGCTTTGCTGCACTCAAGGGACGCTAAAGAGTAAGAAATACTGAAAGCTTGAAACTTCATTTTCTGTGTCTCTACCTTGTTTTATTCTTCTCCATCCATTGCTTACATATAATTGGCTGGCCAGCAGGCAGGAGTTGGAGATATCACATATATACTTCTGTTTGTTTGCTTTGCTGCGGTTGCAATTATCTACTACATCAGCTATTGAGTGTATCTTGAAATGGTCAATTCTTCCAATTGTATTTGTTCCTTAATTGGGAAAATCACTTGCCGTATTACTACGTCCAATGTTGTTGAAGCTGACTCTTACCATTCTCTGATTCTTGCACTTTATACAGTATATAGATGTTCTTTCTGACTCTGCACAAGGTTGTTGTAAAACTTTGGTCGTTCTTTTGTGCAGATTGGACATGATACATTGGCATAGATAAAGATTAGGATTTGACAATATCGTTACTTTATTCAATCTAGTGATGACTGCTACTGTGTTGTGACATATAATGATACTTGAGATTGAATTAGTTACTGGTTTTCCATTTGGCTAATTGTAGAATGTTTGTTACGCTTACCGGGGGTAGCCCGAGCGCCCAATGTGTTTTCATGCATGCTTGAATATTCCTGTCAACTAGACTTTCCAAGGGAATTCCGGTAGCAATTAATGACTAAAACGATGAATGGGATTTTTTTTTTGGGGGGAAAATTAAACTATTTGGTCCATAAAGTTTGTATCTTGTAATATTTTTGTCCTTAAATGTTTTTTTTGTCCTTAAGTCATTAATAATTTTTTTAACCATTATAGTTTATAATATTTTATTTTTTTGCTTAAAAATAAGTTATTATGGTTCTTAAAATAAAAAATTATGGATCATAATAGTAAAAAAAATATATATTAAAAATAAAAATATTATAAATATTAAAATTTAAAGACTAAATATATATATATTTTTTTACATTGTGTGAGGATGAATGTGTCACCAGTCATCATATTAATTCAGATTCTTTCTGACACGTACATTTTGTTGTGTTAGCTTGGGGGTAATAGGATATACTGGTCGAGATTCTTTTGTCACCGTCAAAGCCACTACGATAATGCGGTAAAACATGCAATTTTCGGAAGCTGTATACTTTTGAGCTTAGAATGTCAGAAACTCCTCCTTTGACCAGACCACATTAAATAAAGTGAAACAACTTAGTACTATATAGATACCATTTCCTCGTCCCATATCAAGACTGAAGATGACTTTTTTCCCGCCAAGTCCTTGACCACCTTATTATTTCCTATTTACTACTACCATTTGTTCTCATACTTGCTCAAATCTCACAAACTCCTCAGTCACTCAAATCACATTCAAAGCTAGAGGACAATGAAGGGTTCCTCCAAAGTAATTATGGGAGCAACACTGATAATGGTGGTGAGCCTTGCAATAGTACTAGGCCTGGTCTTGGTCCTCTTGGCTGAGCTCTACTGTTCTCTCTTGCTTCGTAGAAGGCAACTCCGACGGACCACTTCCAACATTGCAACTGCTAACGAGGCCTTCGATGGGTCCCAGCAACATCAGGAGCATTCAGTTACTCCATCTCTAAGTAGCTTCTATGCGCATGGAGTTCTTCATGCTCCAAGAAGCTTCCTCTTCCCTTCAGCTGGTGCCAGTGACGACCTGGACCTGGAGAAGCAACAGCATTCTCACCTTTCTCAATTTTGTGAATCCCAAACTCAACAACAGCCCTCTTCAAGCTCTCACCAAATTGATGCTTTTTCGATACCGCCATCTCCTACCTTCTTACCGCTTGCCTCACCAAGATTAGTTCATGAAGTGCCGCTTCATTGCAGCACCGGTGATGAAGTTTGTGGTGGTAATTACGCAGAGAACTACATATACATTTGCAATCCAATATACGACAACGATGCTAACAGGCCTGGCAGGGTGGACACTCCATTTGAGACTCCTAATTCATCACCTTCACGGTTAGAGGAAATCGGTTCTTCTGGCGAAGATGATGTTAGTCCCTCTTCAACGCCATTGACACCTCCTTTAACTCCCATGAAAAAGCTTCCAGCTGAGGCGTGTTCAGTCTCTTTAAGGGATGCTCGTTCACTTGCCACCTCAGGCAGTGATTCTAATAGCAATAATTATGGTATTTCATCGTCATCATCATCAGGCTCTCCTTGTACCTCTCCTTCGTGGTGAAGCATGATCATCAAGCGCTCAAAATCACAAACCGTTTCACTCAGAAAACAAGCTTTAATCCTTTGTCTCTTTCTGAACATTGAAGAGCATTATTTTGTTCATATTGTAATTGGTTGCAAATGTAGTTGATAAAGAGATATGTTAGACTTATTTGAGCTTTTTAGTTTCTTTTCCATCAGGCGTGACCGTGGCTCTTCTATCCAGGCCATGCCAATGCTAATCTAATCAGAATTTTCTTTCTCAATTGTCTCTTTCTTAATTCGTTATAGTTTTTGTTTTGACTTGCCCGCTCGTGTTTTTCTTTTCTTTTCTTTTTTTATTTTTATTTTTTTTGAGAAGCATCCTACTTTAGTATTCCAGTTTTCTACTATTAGAAGAAGAAAACAAGCGTCTTAAAGCTCTTCTCTGAGTTGGGATTTTAACGATGCACGTGAAAGGTTGGTGGACCAAAGACGAGGCAAGGAAAATCTCTGTTTTTGATGAACTTTGTTTGTATGCTGGTTCCTATGCGTTTGTGCCAAAATTGTCATTGTAGGGGGGGCTTTTGCAGACTTGGTTGAGGATGAGAACCGTTGATTTCAAGGCAAACCATCAGCCCCATTAAAGAAGAAGCTTCACCATCTGACCACGCATTGATTCCAATAAAGCACGGAGAGTATCTTGCATAGGATTCCAGGGAACCACTTAGAGATAGACATCATGCGCTTCCGTTGCACTGTATTGCAGTTGGTTTAATTAAACTTTTAGTGCTGCCCTTCTTGCAGAGGGGCTCAATGATGAAGGAATTGAGTTTACCTAATTATTTGTTATTTAAATTGAATGTTAGATATAGATATATTACCATAAACAATTAGTTTTTAATTGAATATCAAAATTTGATTGGGACATGAATGTGATGACAAAGATATTTATTAAGAACATTACACTCTTGAACAATAGTCTATTTTCATTATGGAATTAATCTTTCAACAGGTTAGATTTAATTCATAAATATTGAAGCTTTTCTTTTAGATAGACATAGCTTGAATAATACAAAGAAAAATCGAGATTTACAGGCACAATTTCTCTTTGTTCTGATAAGAAGTTTATATTCATCCGGAACAGCAAAACAGTCTCCATCTTTGCCCCTCTGATCTGCTTTGTAGTCGCATTCCAGCTGGTTGTGCAGCGTCTGCTTTTACCAATCTTTTTGCTGCAAATGTTCAGGTATCAATACGCAAAAAAGAGTTCACCCCAAAATAAGCAAGGACTAGGAGTTTAAGCTTTGATGCCTAGAAGCTAATTACTAGAGAAAACACTTCTCAATCATCTAAAAGAAACCTCTATCCGCTTCTATATTAGATAATATCTTTTCTCTTAGTTCCCTAAATAATGCCTGATTCCAGATACCTCTTCCTAACGGGAAACTCACGGAATTTGGCATCATGTCGCAAAATTATTATTATTGTTGTTGTTCTTATTATTATTATTTTGTAGGTCAAATAACCAGATTTAACCAACCATATACTGTTTTTCTTGAGATTTCGCTCTTTGGCTTTTGTTAAGACAACTTTATATCATTTGAGCCTGAAGGATCATGTCAAAATCCACAAAGGAGGGCGGGGAAGGAGGGCAGGGGGGGGTGGGGGTTGGTGTTAAAACAAAAAGAATTCCTTTGGCACTCATATCTCCTAGGAGGTGGCACTAGTATTAACATATGCATTTGTTCTCCTTTTTCACTAAAATCTTTCCATGCGAGTTACATAGGCCTCTGTTTAGGACAACCTAGTGACTCAAAAACAAATGGCAAATACTGTTAATGAAAAAAGTATATAGGATGAGTTTTCTTCTCGCTAGAAAAATAAGTGAAAAGGTTACCTATGTCATGGAAGAGCTCATTTACATTCTGTGCAGTTTTTGCAGAAGTTTCAAGGAACAGCAAGCCATTATCCTTGGAATAATTTTCTCCTTCCTGCAGTGTGACAGGAGAAAACTTGTAATCAATTTTAAGATCATCGAAGCTGTTCTTACTGGGGGCTTGTGGGAGTGATGTTGGGGTTGAGGTACAAATGATAAGCAGGATAGATTAATTCCATAAGCAATTAGATTATAATAAGCAGAATGCGGCAGTGGTATTATTTGGTGACATGACGAAGGATGGACAAAGAATGAAATGGACTTTTGAAAGAGAAAGGGGTCCTATGGAAATGCTTTTAACTTGCTGGCACCACATAAATGTAAACCATTAATAATTGGTAAAAACCATCTGAAAAAAGAACATAATCAAACAGATACCTCATTATCCACTGTTCTACCAGAATCCAAGTCAGCCTTGTTTGCCACCAAAAACACAACCATATTGGGATTTCCTACATAACTCACGACATACAGTAAATGCCAACCAAGTTCCAAAATCGATATCACAAATGCAAAATATCAGCAAATATGACTTGAGTTTTCTCCACAAAGAAACCTTTTGATGAATTCAATTAAAATAGGCCTGCTGTTGTGGGTCCTTCTCTTTCCTTCTTTTTTCAATTTATGCTTTTCTGGTGTCTTAGAAGGACAAAACTTTTAATTAAACAGTCCCCCCAAAAAAAGGACCTAATATATATATAATAAGAAATCCATTCTTGGCAAGACATACCAAACTCCTGTTTCAAACTCGAAACTGCCGCTTGGTTATTCAAAGGTATTTCTATTTTCAATTGGTGCAAAAATTAATATCCAGTGTAGCGTTGAGTTTTAACACAAATATTTTTACAGCTGAACACGGAATGTAAATTAGTTCTGCAACCAAATAAACACTTAGTCCTTTTCCTTTTGACACCGGGCCCTTTATTGCACCCAGACAATCTCAAGGAAGTTCTGATACAATAGCAGGACTGCATATTACATGTATCAATTTCTAACACGGTAAATAGTGAAGCAGTCAATGGACTTTAATGACATAGTTATAGAAAGGAAACTCTGTATGGGAAAGAAAAATCCAAAAACCTACTTTTTAGGGGGGAGGGTGGGCTGAGTACTAAAAAAACAGAAAGGTCACTGCATTTGAAAAACGCTTGATACATCATCACGGGAATACCCTTTTTCATTCCAAATGTATTACCAATGCAATATGTGTTTCTTTTTTCATTATATGTTAATCATTTACAATTTTAAGAAAGCTAAGGAAGCTCTCTGTAAAACATAAGTTTTCCTTTTCTTTACAGAAAAGGATCAAGTACAAGAGTAATGCACAGTGAAGTCACCTCTTGTTTGCAGTTCTTGAACCCACTTTTTGGCTCGTTCAAATGAATCCTGATCCAAGATAAGAGTATAAATATCAGTCTGATTCTGAGCTATACATGCATAGAGGGTTGGGATTTGTTCCAATGAAAGATTAGTAAGTTCACAAACTTAGGAAGTATCCAGGTAGAGACAGCACGGAATAGAAGTTAGACAAAGATAACATAAAGGAATAAAGGATATCTCAGATCACTGTTCCTTGACAGATATCCTCATTTCTGACACGCTAAAGACAATTATCCACACCAGCAGAAAAAATCACACATTTCATAATTGTAGTACAACAGTTCTGCTTTGTGGTAATCCAGGTAAAAACATTCCAGTAGTGCAAAACAACCATATAGAAACTAAACTAGCTTTTCAAACTAAGAAAAGGTATGAAGCTAACTTCTTGAACAAATAATTTTGGTGTTACTCCTTAGTGAATGTAGCCTAGATTGGAATTAATAAATTAGTTTTTTATTGAGATAGGTTAACAACAGAAGATTATAAAATATACTCCTTCCATCCCTATTTATCTGTTACAATTAAAAAGTTTTGGTGTCCCTTTTTATCTATCACATTAAAAAAATTTTGTGCTATTAATGTTAATTTTACTGCTATACCCTTGTATTAAATAGTTTTGAAAAATGAAGGTGTAATAACTTTAGAGAGAGAGTTCAGCAAACAAAGCAAGAAAAGAGTTGTGGAGAACATTAAATCCAATGGTACTTTTGGAATGTAGAAACAAAGTTGTATGAATTTAAGAGACTAACTAATTTTTCTTAAACTGTGTGAAGTAGTTAACTATAACAGATAAATAAGGACGAAGGGAGTATTCAATATGGTAAATCCAGCAGGTTAAATAAATTCCACACTGAAAAAGATATGGTTCCCCAGAAAATCAATATCACACAGCATGCACAAACATATCGCCTGCAATAAGCAGTTTAAGCATTCCAGCTTGGTTAAAAAGTTCCTGAATTTGAAACAGATGGTAAAATTCCTTAGTTTTCCTCATTCAAAGATCAGAAAAAATATAACAATAGTCTTTTTCTGTCATTGATCTTCTTTTTATGTTTGACCAGGGAGACTCAAAGGCTATAACACCTTTGCATATCACCACATGAGCTTTACAAGCTTGATTTCCCATAAACGAAAAGCCACTCAGGTGGAAGATATTGAGAGAACCACACCAACAGTTGAAAATCTTTTCCGAAAAGAAGAATTGCTCTTCATCATTGATGCCATGAATTTTCTACTCACTAGATTATAAGCGAAAGTAACTGAGATGAGAATGCATACCATGTTAGTTATATCGTACACTACAACAGCAGCTGCTGCACCACGATAGTACATTGGAGCTAAGCTATGATACCGTTCCTGTCCGGCTGTATCCCATATATCAAATTTTATAGTACCCTCATTTAATGATAAGATTTGAGTAAAGAAGGCTGCTCCAATAGTTGATTCCTGAAATTCATGGTTTAAAAGGATTCAATGACTGAAATATGGAGCCAGGGGGAAGAAAAATGGAAATCAAACAGCAGCTATCTTCTCCTCAGAACGGAGAGGGAAAATGCTAACAAATGTCTAAATAAAGAATTATGTAGTAAATTGTACCTCATATTCATGAAACTGGCCTTTTATAAATCTCTGTACCAAACTGGTTTTACCAGTCCCCATGTCGCCCAGCAATACCTATAAGTATAGGTATTCAAATATAGTAATACTTCAATTACATAACTGATCAATCAAATTCAATTAAAACAATTTTTTTCCGATCTTTACCATTCAATCATAGAAGTCCTATGATCTGTTATGACATTTCTGAATACAACCTGAGTGAAGGATCGCTAAAATGTCCATGGAGGCTATTCCACCCATCCCCAAAAGAATTTCATAAAAAAGTTCCTTTTTTTTTGGGAGGGGGTTGGAATTTTGTGCATTGCCCTACCAAGAATTCTCATCCTGCCCTCTATCCACTAGCCAGACTAACCAAACAACGTATGTTCACCCATGATATTCGAGAAAGGTAAAACCAGCAACAAAGTTGCTATTGACCTTATTTGATCTAAAGAAGCTAGAAAAATGCATTTCAAATTTCCATAAGAAACGTTCTATAGTGACAGATCATTACTAATTGAAAAATAAAATATAGAAATCAGAGCATTTTTTATTGGAAAAAAAATTGTTGATCTGATAAATGAATTGCACTGATAAATAAATTATAGTAATCAGAGGAATTCACATCTAATAACAAGTAGTGCCAAAAATTCAGCGAAGAGGGGGCAAAGAAAAGTCAAGCAGCAGAACATCGCCAGGACAGGAAGTTGGGATAAAAAGTCCTACAAAATTTTCCATATCCGAGTCCTACTTGAGCTAAATTGAGGCCTGCTACACCCACTATTATCTCCAGAAAACAAGCAGACGCAACAAAAGCCGAAGAAATCCCAAAACAATCGTTCTAAAGCCATTGAAGAAACAGCAAACTTCGTATAAATTAACTAGCCTTTAAGCAAGTTCATATTCCATCATCAAAGTTAAAAGAAAAACATAAAATTGGAGCACTGTGGATGAATCTAATGAGACAACTAAGGAGAGACATACCCACCAGCTTGGCTTGGACTATATTCTTGTTGTTGCCTGGCCTTGCCATGGTTACTAGCCCAGAATTTCCAATCAGCCCGTACGATAAAAAGCAGCAGCAACTATGGACGACAAACAGAAGGACTTCCGGTGTATTCTGAATAGGAAATAAGAAAACAACTTTGCTTATTGATTAAGAGTAAGGATTCCCCCTCCCCATTACGGAGGCCAAAAGTTTGACACTTTTGACAGTCGGGACTTGGGAGGATTTTACAATGCTGCTTTTTTTTTTTTTTTTTAATGGGTAAAATTTGAATAGTATGATGGGTAGTGGAATCTGCTGACTGGTAGATTTTGCTTGGAGGAGGATGCGGTGGGGGTGTGTGTGCGCGTCCCCAGAGTGGGTTTGCGCCCCTCAGCAAGTGACATAATTTAAAGTAACGGGTACGAACCAGAGTTTATATACTCCTTTTTTATTTATTTATTTTAATTAATTTATTTTATTAATAAATTAAAATTATATTAATTATTATTTTTTTATAAATATTTTTCTTTTGATACAGTGAGTTTGTACATTTATAATGAAAAATAAAAATAAAGTAAATATATTTATAACACATAAAACTTTAAAATTTGATTATTCCTTAATAAAGAGAGATTCTTGGTAAAATAAGAAATATTGATTAATTAATTAAAAAATCTTATTTTTTTAAAACTTATATATAAATTAAAATAGATAGATAAAAGAAGACGGAGGAATATATATATAATAATTTTTAAATTAAAATTTGAAAATATATAATTATCTCAGTTGTGTTCATTTTTTATTCTTTTTTATAATTTCAATAATTTATAATATTTTAAGTCAACTTAAAGTTTAATATTTTAACTTAAAATGTTATTTTCTTCCTCATAAAATAAATTCTTGATGGGATTGACAACTCTTTATGGGTGTGATCTAATGGAGAGAGAGACAGAGATTAAAAGTTTGAGTAGGATCTAAATTAAAGATAATATTATTATCAACAATATTTTCAAGTTTTGAATTGGTGGTTAAATAGATTGTGCTATGGTTTTTGAAGTAGAATATTTATGTAAGTTTAAACTTTGATACATAATAATTATGTTTATTTGATCTGTCATTGAATTTGATTCTTAATATATATATATATATATATATATATATATATATATATATATATATATATACACACACATTATGTTTTATAAGTTTAAATTTGAAAACTTTGGACTTTGATATGAATATAATAGATAAATTAGTACCTAATTGGTAATTCAAACCCAGGTTGATTATTTCAGTACATGTGTAAATAGCCTTAACAGTGTGAATAAAGAATGTTTATGTGATTTATTTGTTTTTGCTCAATGGTTATGTACAGAATTATTTATTATTTGAGTATTTATATTTTAATATAAAACTTATCTTAAATAAAGATAATTTTTATTTAACTTTAAATATTTCAATAATTTGTATAAGAATATAAATATTTAAATTTGAATGAAGGGACTGATAATTTTAATTCCAGTAGAAATTTAGCCTTTTGGGTTTGACTTGGTTTTGAATGACGTTTAATCAGAGTACACGTTGCTAAAAGAAAAAAAAAACTCATGAACAAATAATAACGAAGTAAACCCCATATTTATGATATTTATCTTTTTTTTTAATGGGGATAATGCTAGAGCCATTTTCCTCTGCCAAGCAATTTCTTTCTAAAGCACTAACTGGCCCTTTTGCCAAAAATATATTATTCCATTAATTCAAAAAGCCAATCACTTGTTTTGCAGCTCAAGAATCAAACCCTCTACTCTTAATACCAATAACAACATATTCTAAACCTTTGCATCTCCTTACGTTATTATATAAAGACACTTAAGGTATTTGTAGAAAGAAATAATAAAAAAAAAGAGATGCCTCCAAATACATATCAGATGACTGATCAATTCATGATAAGTCGCAACTTTAGCGACAATTTAAGGGTTCGATTACTACTGAGAACTTAAGACTTGTGATTAACTGACCAATCAATATGGGGTGGGCTTCTTGGACTTGGTTGTATATGGGTTGTTATAGAGAAATTAAAGTCAGTTGAGGCATATTTTACGATTTACCTCCTCTAAAACTCTAGAGGTGGGGTCTTGAGGTTCCAGGATTATTCGGGTGAAGTATGAAAATTTGGATTATCAAAAGAGAGAGAGAGGGATACGTGAAGCATTTTGGTCTTTTTGGTGAACCTAAATATAGGGAGACAAAGATTGAAAAAAAAAAAAAAAACTTGCTTGATTACAACAATGATATGAACCACACAAGAAGATAATAACTAGAGGTGTAAAAAAAAAAATTCAAAATCCACCAATCCAAATCAATTAAAATTGAACCTAAATTATTATTATTATTATTATTATTATTATTATTATTATTATTATTATTATTATTATTATTATTATTTTGGGTTGGTTTGAGTTCAATTTGAAGGCTAGCTAATATCAAATTTTGGTCCGCTTTGAAGGTTATTCAAATCAGTCAATATATTGTATTAATTTAAAGAATTATTATTATTATTATTATTATTATTATTATTATTATTATTATTATTATTATTATTATTATTATTATTATTATTATTATTATTATTATTATTATTATTATTATTATGGTAAAAAACTTGAATCATTAACATGATTTTTACACAAAGTAGTTTTGAGATAATATGTTTAAAGTCCAGGCAAATTATTATTCAAAGTTAGTATTTTCTAATTTCATCTTGTAAAGAATAATTTAGGAGTATTAAAAAATATCTTGTATAACTTTGTGTTGTTTATAAGTTGTGTACATATCAAACCAAATTAACCAATATAAAATGAACTTAAATATTTGATTTGTTTTACACGGCCTTCATTTTATTTGAAAATCAACAGATATGATCAACTTAGGTACACGATCTGCCTTGGTCGTAGTACTTCAACTTACAACTTACAAAATGCTTAATTGGGATAAAAAAAAGGAAGGGAAAGATACGTAAATCTTGAGACTACACAACACAAGAAGTCTCCTGCCTTGAAATAGCACAGGCCCGGCGGGTCAGCTACTCAAGCTGATGCCAGTTCAACTCTATTCGGATTGAAATTTGATATATTTATTTTTCTCTTTTTCAGAATTGAGCTATAACCGATTCAACACTCTAAGCCGGTATCGGTTCAATACTGGAATTTAATGATTTTAGCTTCTCTTCTGCAATTTTTAACAAAATACAACAACCTTTCTACAACCAAATATCAGCAAAATATCAGAAAATAGAGGAATTGAATAGTCATTATATTAAAAAACAACACAAATTCATCTCAAATGATCATGAAAAATATAGTCAACTTTAAGCCAAAGCAATAGACTTGTTGTTGATAGTTGAATTGTGTTAACAATTTATTATGTTTGTTGAATTTTTTTTTTTTTTACAATTTGTCAAACTAAGACCGCTATAATAGGAAAGTTTAACAATAACATAAGAGATTAACAAACTAAATCACACAATTGGTAGTTCAGCAGTTCATTGTATTAGAGTTATTATTAATTTAGCATGTGAGATCATAGAAGTTAGTTTGGAACACAGTATCTGGATCATTAAAAGAAAGAGGTTCTATTACACAACCACTATTGTTGGAAGGCTCAAACTGTTCATATTGGAAAACAAGGATGATAGTCTTCATCAAGAATCTGGACATTGCTGCATGGAAAGCTGTTGAACAAAGTTAGAAACCTACAACCAAAGAAAATACTAGCACTGAAGAAGAAGAATTGAAGCTAATAGATGACTGGACAAATGCTTAGTATTGTCTTGGCAATGCTATCACTAAAGTTTTGAATATAATTTTTGCAGTTGTTGCACCTGATGAGTTCAAACTGATTTCTACATGTTGCTAAAGAGGCTTGGAAAGCACTACAAACGGTATATAAAGGTACAAGCATTGTGAGAATATCAAAATTACAAGCGCTGGCAACTCAATTTGAGGAACAAAGAATAGGTGAGCATAGATTGATTGATGTATCCAGTAGCAAATTGGGAGATTTGCAAATTAAGCATTTTAACTAGGAGAAAAATATTCTAAAGAAAAGTTAGTATGTAAGACTTTAAGATCTTTGCTAACTTAATTTCATGCCAAAGTAGCTACTATATAGGAATGCAAGGATGTGTCAAATATGTGTTTAGATGATTTTATAGGATCTTTGCAAACCTATGAGATGCATCTTCAATCTCAATTAATCTCCAAAGAGAAAAGAGTTGCCTTGAAAGTTGAAGATGAGTCTGATGATAACAAAGGCTTGGATGATGAAATCGGATTTTTGACAAGATGATTCAATATGATGTTAAGGAAACAAAAGCAGAAGAACAAATCCATTGGCAGATCTTTCAACAAGAAATCTGGATATCAATAGAAGAACAACACAGAGCAAAAACTGTCAGAAAATAACAAATGATTGAAAGGGTCCAAATGCAAAGAATGTAGAGGAATTGGTCATATTTAGGTTGACCGTGGCAATCTTTAGAAAAAGGTGAAAAACAAGTCTCACAACACTATTCTAAGTGATTGTGAAGAAAAATAAGGATTTCTTGATGGAAAGAGCACTGAATGAGATAATGACGAAGGTAAGGTAAGTAATATTGCATTCAATGCTATTGTTGCAAAGAGTTCAATTTATGAGGAAAGTGATACTAATGATGAAGTTGAAGAAGATCTTGGTGAGTGTGATAGCTAAGCAACAATGAATGAAAAACTCATGCAAGAGTATGCATTAATGTAGTCAAAATGGTTTAAAGTTGTTGAACTAAATAAAACACTGAAAAAGGAAGTATAAAGACTTCAACAATTGAATAGCTCACAATAATAAGAACTTGAAAAGTTTTAACAACAGATACAACAAGGTGATGATCACCTGAAAGTTAGTAATCAAAAGTTGTAAGATACCAGTTTGAAATTAGCAAAAAGCTTAACAGTCTATAAGATTGAATACTAGCAAATAAAAGTTAGATGAAATTCTTTCCTTTGGAAGATATCCATGTGACATAATTGGACTTGGATATAATGAGTTCAACAAGATGGCTATTGAAAAACATACTTTGACAATTATCGAGAAGAAAAGACAACTGAAAAAATTCAAACTTAAACTTAAAAAACTCCTTATTTATTGTGACTATTGTTCTCTTATAGGTCATAATTGGAAATACTGTCTAAAAAGATTCAAAGATTTTTAACATGGTAAGAATGCTGTCAAACTTAAGTTTGACATAGGCAACAAAGCCCCCAAAGATGAAATGTATGTGGATCTGGAAGGATGAATTCAAAGCAAATGTTGTTCATGTTTTCTTGAAAGCTGCTATAGATGATATATCTTGACAGTGAATGCTCAAAGCATATGACATGCAAAAAGGGATTTCTTGTGAATTATGAATATAAAAAAGATAGTTCTGTCACTTTTGGTGATGGTTTGAGAAATAATGTTGTTATAAATGTCATGTTAAATATTGAAGATATGTCTAAATTCAAAACTTTGTATATTGACAGTTTGAAGGCAAATCTGATATTCCCTCCATCCCTATTTATCTGTTATAAATAAAAAATTTTAATATTCCTTTTTATTTGTCGCATTGAAAAAATTTAGGTGTCATTAATATTAATTTTACTGGTATATCCTTGTATTAAATAGCTTTAGAAAATGAGAGTGTAATAACTTTAGAGAGAGTTGAGCAAACAAAGTAAGAAAATAGTTATGGAGAACATTAAATTTAAGGGTACTTTTAGAATGTATATCTGTTTGGACTGACACAAATAGAAAGTATAAATAGAAAAATGTGTTGGAATGTGTGCCCTCTTATACTAGGTTTCTAATGTAAATATCGAATATTAATAAAAGAATTTATTTTCAGAAATCGTTTGTAAATTAATTTTCTTTATTTGTGCACAATTTCATTTGAAAAAGACCCATTATGTTTAAATAAGTGATCCATGTGAATGAAGATCTTTCACAATAAAGTATGTCAATTCCTTCAAAATGTACATCATGATATGTATTGATGATTATTTTAGATTCACTTAGATAAATTTTCTGAATAAAAAATTAGATACATTTGAAACATTTTGAAGTAGTGTTTAAGAGTCAAGTTGGACTCTGAGCGTTCAAATTTGATTTCTGAATAATGGCATAATCAATAACCGGTGGCATTGGTAAAAAATGTGAACAATGGTCGTCACTTTGGATGTATTCAGATAACACAGTGGAAGAATCATTAGACCTTGGATAGATAATGATGCTTCCTGTTATAAGTTAAAAATGGGACACTCGCTTGAAGAGGAATGGAAAAGGGAAAAGCTTACTGATGCTATCAAGATTATTGTAAGTATTAAAAGTGTAAGTCGGAAAGGGATTTTTTCCATCTCAAATCAAAACTTAAATTTAAAATGATATTAATTTAAATAAATTTCATTCTCTAACCTGTCGTATATTCACAACACATCATATTATCTCTCTTTAATTCCACTTTAAGTCCTACCTGACTCTATATTTTAATAATTTTTATCACATTCAAACAATCATATTTCAAACAAATTTCTATCCACTTACACCATTCTTGAAGAATAAATTATGTTTTGTAATAAATCTATCCATGAACTACCTAGTTAGGCAAACACACACACACACATATCCCCTTGCTACTTTCTGGAGTTATAAACAAATCAAATATTCGCCAATAAAAACTCGTTCGAGCTTGTTCATGTTCGAATAAAATTCATTCGTTTAATAGACGAATGAAATTGAATAAAATATTACATTCATTTATTAATTGAACGAACTCAAACATGTTCACGAACATATGATATATTTTTAAAATTAATTATATTATATTAATTATATTAATTATATATTTTTAATATTAGTTAGGATTATTACTACACCACTTTGACCTTACTTATTATTAATTAGGGTTTAGATTTGATTTTTTATTGATTTATTTAAATTTTAGAATAAAAAATATAAAACAAATGAACAAACAATTCAAATTCGAACATTAATTGAGTTTTTCGAACTCGAACACGAATATTATCAAACAATAAACGAATGAACTCAAACATAAACTTGAACTCGATTAATAAATGAACAAATTCGAACAGTATTTGTTTATATTCGAATTCGAGCTCAAAAATTTGATACCCGATTTTTTATTGTTCGAATACAACTTTACAGTGCTTCCCCTTGTGATAGGAGAGAAAACTTGATGTTAAAAAAATAGTTAATAAAGAATAGTTTGATAATAATTACTCAAATCTCTTAAATTAGCCAAGATGATTAGTAATAGATTAAAAAAAATAGTTAATAAAGAATGGTTTGATAACTATTAGATAAGTTTTTTGAATTAGTCAAGATGATTAGTGTGGTAAGTTCCACACTGTCATCTCATGTTCGAATCTCTCTTGAGATTGCGGGGGTAAGATTGGGACTTTCTTCTATCTTTGCTCAATTAGTTGAAAATATTCTGTTCTTTTTGGCAATTTCATGCTTCAAAGGAAAATAATGTTAATTTTTTATAATAATTTTCTCATCAAAATAATTATACTTTTCTTTTTAAGCAAAAAATAATTATACTTTTGCAGCAGTTTTTTTTCGAAGTTCCACTAATATATTAATTGTCAAATTTTGAATATAATTGTACTTCCTTTATAAATTCAAATATCTTATCTTAACTTTTAAAAAAGATTTAATTATGAATAAATTATCTTTAAAAAAAAATAGATGGCTTGTAAGGGTGGAGTTTATCCAAAGCGTACCTTCAAATGAATTTATTCAGAGTACCCTAATAGTTTATAAGTTATTATACATGAGTGAAGATGCATTTTCGAATAACGAAGATTGAGTTTTCTTGTTAAAAAAAAAAAATAAAGAAAAGATAACTATTAGCCAAGTAAATTATAAATAGATTCATCTGACGCCCAAAGTTATAGTAATTTTATCATTTGAATAATAAATTATGAAACAGTTTGAATACGTAGTTCCCGACTAGTTGGAACGAAAGGGGAGTTGTGTACGTTTCGAGATGTAGTTGCCGAGGTCCACTACATTTGGGCGTCGGTGCCTCATACTCAAAGGGCTGATTAATATGATTCTGTTATAAAATTTAGGTAGTATTAGAATAAAATCTACACACTATACACTAATAAAACTTTAACTATTCTTTGCACAAGAATTTCTCTCTTTCTTTTCTCTCACAATTTTCTCTAATCTTTTTTTCACTAATCTTTCTTTCACAAAATAATAGTGTATTACAAGCTTAGAGAATAACTCTATTTATAGAGCTCTAATTAGTGAAATACATCATGGCATACATCATCTTCCACTAATCTTAATTAGTGGTGTCTCCACTAAATGGTGGATATCCATAAAAATCTTCTATAATAATTCATATAAATCCATAATTAGTGGAGCCTCCACTAATTAATGGAGCTTCCAATAATTTTAAAATATTCATAACACTCCCCCTTGGATGTCCATCCATTACATAAAGAATATGCCTCGTTAAAACCTTACTAGATAAAAACTCAAGTGGGAAAAAAATTTAGTGAAGGAAAAAGAGTACACTATTCTATATGTCTATTTATTACTCCCCCTGATGAGCTGATTTTTTTAAATCTTTAAACCAACGCATACCGATTTTATATCTCAACTTCTCAAATGTTGCAGTTGGTAAAGTCTTCGTGAAAATATCTGCGAGGTTGTCACATGACCGAATTTGTAGCACATCAATTTCACATTTCTTCTGGAGTTCATGAGTAAAGAAGAATTTTGGTGAAATATGTTTTGTCTGATCTCCTTTAATATATCCTCCTCGTAATTGAGTTATGCAAGCTGTATTGTCTTTATAAAGAGGAGTTGGAATATCTTTGATCGATGATAATTCACAACTTTCTCGAATATAATGAATCATGGATCTTAGCCATACACATTCTCGACTTGCTTCATGAATGGCTATAATTTCAGCATGATTTGAAGAAGTAGTCGCTATAGATTGTTTCGTAGAACGCCATGATATAACAAGTATTTCCACATGTAAATAGATAGCCCGTTTGAGAACGTGCTTTATGTGGATCGATAAATAACCAAAGATCTCGCATAACCAATCAATGTTGGACTGGTTTTATTTGAATAAAATAATTCGAGATCAATTGTACCTTGGAGATATCGAAGGACTTGTTTAATTCCATTCCAATGTCGTCGTGTTGGTGAAGAACTAAATCTTGCTAATAAATTGACAAAGAAAAGCAATATCGTGTCGTGTATTATTAGCAAGATATATCAATGCACCAATTGCACTGAGATATGGTACTTCAGGACTAAGGAGTTCTTCATCATTTTCTTGAGGTCGAAAAGGATCTTTATCCACATTTAATGATCGGACGATCATTTGAATACTCAATGGATGTGCTTTGTTCATGTAAAATCTTTTTAGCACTTTTGCTGTATATGTTGATTGATGAATAAATGTTCCACTTTCTAGATATTCAATTTGTAAACCAAGGCAAAATTTGGTTTTACCAAAATCCTTAATTTCGAATTCTCTTTTTAAATAATCAATTGTTTCTTGGAGCTTCACGAGTTCCAATAAGATTAATATCATCAACATATATAACTAATATCACAAATTTAGAACCAAATTTCTTAATAAAAACACATGGACATACCTGGTTATTTTTAAATCTCGCTTTCAATAAATATTCACTAAGACGTGTGAACCACATGCGCCCAGATTGCTTCAGGCCATATAATGATTTTTGCAACTTGATGGAGTAATTTTCACGAGGATAATGTTTATATGCTTCAGGCATATGAAATCTTTCGAGGATTTTTATGTAACAATCATTTTCTAAATTTCCATACAAGTAAGTAATGACAACATCTAATAGGCGCATATCCATCTTTTCATGTACTGCCAAACTGATAAGATATCGGAGCGTAATAGCATCAACAACAGGAGAATAAGTTTCATCATAATCAATACCTGATCTTTGTGAAAAACCTTGGGCTACTAATCGCGTTTTATATCGAACGATTTCACTCTTTTCATTGCGCTTTTACACAAATATCCATTTGTAGCCAACAGGTTTTACACCTTCTGGTGTTCGGACTGCAAGTCCGAAGACTTCACGTTTTGTCAGTGCATTTAACTCCGATTGAATCGCATCTTTCCATTGCAGCCAATCTTTTCTATGCCGACATTCATTAACTGATATTGGTTCAGGATCATCATTATCTTGTGTAACATCAAGAGATATATTGTATGCAAATATATTATCAATAACAGTTTCTATCCGATTCCAACTTCTACCGGAAGTGGTATAATTGATAGAAATTTTAGTGTTACTTTCATCAACTTCTGATTCTTTGTCATCAGTTCTCTCTTGGCCTTTATCATTCTTTTCTTCAATATGATCTTCTGGATCATTTAATCCTCTTTTCTTTTGAGGATTTTTATCTTTAAAACCAAGAGGTCGGCTACGCTTCTGGCGTGTTTTTGACTCAGCATCTAATATTTTGTTCTACTAGAACTTCAATTCGAATAGGAGCATTTATAGCTGGAATATACGATTTTGTAACTCTTCTGAAGTCAACAAAAGCGTCTGGCATTTGATTTGCAATGCTTTGCAAATGAATTATCTTTTGAACTTCAAGTTCACATGCGCTTGTGCGCGGATCAAGATAATTTAATGATGTTATCCAAGCAAGATCTTTTTTATACTATTTTGGTTCTCCCCCTAATTTAGGGAATAATGATTCATCAAAATGACAATCAGCAAATCTTGCTGTGAATACATCTCCTATCAGGGGTTCAACATACCTGATAATAGAAGGAGAATCATATCCAACGTATATCCCATTTCTTCTTTGAGGACTCATCTTTGTACGTTGGTTTGGTGCAATTGGAACATATACAACACACCCAAAAATTCTTAAATGAGCAATATTTGGTTCTGACCCAAAAGCCAATTGCAAATGAGAGAATTTATGATAACTAGCTGGTCTTATACGTACAAGTGCTGCAGTATGTAAAATAGCATGTCCCCAGGTAGATGTTGGGAGATTTATTTTCATTAATAATGGTCTAGCAATTAATGAAAATTAGTATGGTGTGTGTAGTTCCACTATCAATAATGCATATATCATCATTAACAACAGCCATATGTACACAAATATATATATATGCAAACGTAAATATTATTAGAATATAATAAAAATGAAAATACAAAAATATCAGGGTGAGACTTTAGTTCTTCTGGACACTGCCATCACTAATTAAACGGTCTATCCTACCGTTTGGGTGTTCAAAAAAATCCGATACATCCATATGGGTAATATTGATATTAAGATCTTCATGATCAATATCATCATCCTCAGCATCATTTATTGGATGTTGAGAAAAATTTGCTTCCATATTTTTATTTTTCAATGAAACTTGATACAATTCAACTAAATACTTAGCCGTACGACAGTTTCGTGACCAATGACCTTTCATGCCACATCTATAACATATATCCTCATACTTTTCTTCAATTTCTTTTTCTTTTCCTTTATGATCTTTTCTGTTTCACTTCAGGTGATCAATATTTCTCACATTTTGATTATGATTGTGATAAGAGAAATATCGAGCGTGTCTACGACCATAACCACGACCACGGCCATGGCCACGGCCACGACCACGATTATAACGATGGCTTCTGTTGGAGCCAACAGTATTCACTTATGAGAGTGCTGTTGAGCTAGTTAGTCTGGCTTCATGATTTCTCAATAATAATTCATTATTCTTCTCTACAATGAGTAGGGCAGTAATTAAATCTGTAAATTTTGTATACCATTTTTCTCGATATTGTTGCTACAGGACAATATTCGAGGCATGAAAGGTGGAGAATGTCTTCTCCAACATATCTTCATCAGTCACTTTTTCTCCGCATAATTTTAATTGAGATGCAATTTTATACATTGCGGAGCTATATTCATTCACGGTTTTAAAATCTTGCAACCTTAGGTGCAACCATTCATACCGTGCAGTGGATAGTACGACCATCTTCAGGTGGTCAAATCTTTCTTTTAAATTTACCCACAAGACATATGGATCTTTTTCGGTAAGATATTCCATTTTCAAATTTTCATCGAGATGACGACGAATAAAAATCAAAACTTTAGCCTTGTGTTGTGCAGATGCACTATTATTTGCTTGAATAGTTTCACTAAGGCCTTCAGCATTTAGATGCATTTCTACATCGAGAACCCATGATATATAATTTTTTCTAGAAATATCAAGGGCTAAAAATTCGAATTTAGCGAGGTTAGCCATAAAGATCAATAAATGCGTACCTGTCTTCTGGCTTTGGTAACGGCAGAAACTCGTGCTTAGTCTTCTGGCTTTTGTAACGGTAGAGACTCGTACTGATAACGTGTTATAAAATTTGGATAGTGTTAGAATAAAATCTACACACTAATAAAACTTTAACTATTCTTTGCACAAGAATTTTTCTTTTTCTTTTCTCTCACAATTTTCTCTAATCTTTTTTTCACTAATCTTTCTTTTACAAAATAATGGTGTATTACAAGTTTAGAGAATAGCTCTATTTATAGAGCTCTAATTAGTGAAATACATCATGGCATACATCATCTTCCATTAATCTTAATTAGTGGTGTCTCCACTAAATGGTGGACATCCATAAAAATCTTCTCTAATAATTCATATAAATCCATAATTAGTGGAGCCTCCATTAATTAATGGAGCTTCCAATAATTTTAAGATATTCATAACAGATTCCAATTTATTGCCCAATATTTTGTCTTGCCCCCGTCTTGTTTGCGTGGTTTCTATGAAGTATTTTCCTCACGAATTATATAAAGAGCGAAGAAAAGATAAGTTCGCAAATTAGGCTGACATTGACAAAGATGAGGTGCTCAACAAAGATATTGTTTGGGCTTTAGAATAGGCTGACATTATTTGTCAAACACACTATATTTATATTTAGTATTTTTTATTTTAAAATATTTATTCATGAAGTTATTTGTATACAGATTAAAGATATTAAAAATAATATTACTCTTTTTTTCTATTAAAATTGATAGTGATTGATTTGACATGATATTTTATATAAAAATAAAAGTTAGAATATAATAATAATATAATATAATATAATAAAAATAAAAAATATATGTATCTTACTAATACTTTATGTCAAATCTAAATATATAAAAATAATATATGTGGGTATATTAATTATTTTATAATAAATTGTATAGTAAAAACTTTTCTTTTAAGGAAAATATCAAAATTTTTAAGACAATTCAAAATAGTAAGTATGTCAATTTTGTTGGAACGGGAGGAGTACAATTTAAATAAAATTTATATTCTACTATATTAAAAATATAATAGTTATTGATTAGTAAAAATTCACAAGAAGTAAGAAAAAAAAGAATTTTAGAAAATTGAATAATTGACTTAGAATAAATAAGAGTAAATTAAAAAAAATTAATTATTAATTTTAAAAATATGTATATGAATAATTATTTTGAAATAAAAATAAAAAAATTTTATAAATAAATATTTTAAAATGAATGGAATATTCTTTTATATATGAAAGAAAAATATTTTCTAGGTATCAAAATTAGAAACTAGACAACACCCACATTCGGACCCCTCTTGAAAAAGGGGTCCGAATGTGGGTCACACATCCCGATTCTTCGCCAACTCCTAGTGACGTGTTGGGAGGTCAGTTCATGTGGTGGTGATGAAGAAGCATTGTGCATTCTATAACGGTAGGTTAGATACTCTCAATTTAATTATAAAATTTTAATATAAATGATTTTTATTTTTTAAACCTTATAAAATCTCATATTTTTATATTAAATATATTTATTTTTTATTGTTTAAAAATTTTAATTTAAATAATTTTATAAAAAAATTACTATACTCGTAATCTGATTACAATAACACGCATCCTCCCCAAACTCAAAGATTCCCTTTGTCTGTCTCTGACTTATGGCTGAAACTATGGACGACGTGGTTCGATTTTTATTGTAATTTCCAAATGTATGGATGACAAATTATGTGTTTTAAGATTTACGGTGGCATACTCCTCCGGCCGGTCGCAGATGTATACGCCGGGCGGTGGGTAGTGAGGCCTTCGTCTATCCATTTCAACAGCGGATGGATGGATATGAATGATGATGACAAGTCTGGCCCTCCACTTTGTCCATAGCCACTTTACCTAATCAATCTACTGGGAGACTGGGGACGTATTGGAAAGCGAACCAATACAAAAAATCTCGGTCTTCGATGCTCCGTTTTTCCTGCTCGGAATCGGGTCGGTTAAACCTTTACCCGTTTAGTGTTTTGGCTATTCTATTTTCCGTTTATTTCAAAATATAAATCAATTTAAAACTAATTTGCCCTTCAAAGTATACGTTATTTTACCGTTTTTATAAATATTTATATTTTTCTAATACTATACTTATTATCTAATTTATTTGCATGTTGCGCCACCTCAATTACTATTAAAGTCATTTAAAAATTTTTTGACTTGTAAAATATATTGTGTTTATAATAATTTTTGCATATAAGTCATTTATCATTTATATTTTGAGATTCGGGGAGAAGATGATGCAATCATAATAAATGTGTGAATCATTTTAAATGGAAAAAATTTTGATATTTCATTATTCAAACTTAAACATCTCATTTTAGTTTAATATAAAATTTTAACCGTTATTTGATTACAAGTAAGTTAAATATTTTCTTATTAATTAAAAAAATTGATAGTAAGACTATGGATTAGTGAAGGTTAATTATAAAAATTTAAAGAAAAAATATATAGTTAAAAAAATAAACATTCATTTTAACATTAAAAAAGTCATCAAATTCTAGACAAACTGAATATAAAATTAGAAATTGTAAATTACAAGTTTTATTTCCTAAAAAATATAAAATTTGAACAGTTATATTATATGCATTATAAATTTTATTTTTTTTTAAAAAAAATATCATTTTAAAGTTTTGAATTTCTTAAAGTTTATAATCCACAGGAAGATCCGGTGGATAAAAAATGTTTATTTTAAGCGCTCCTTAACATCAGAGCAATTTTTGTTCAGGTTACATAGGCTGCGTGTGCCAAACTTAGGATTTTTGTTGAAATTAAGATAATCGAATGTCAATAATTGTCTGATCATTAGATTGGTGTCTCTCTTACTCTCTTTGGTGATTGAAATTCTTTTAAATTAAAAAAAAATTATTTTAATTTAAAAATAATTATAATTTAAATAATTTTATTTTCTAAAAATTCAAAATACAATATATCTTTTCTTTAACTCTACTTTAATCATACTTTAAATTTATATATTTAATTAAATTCATCTCAAAACAATTCACATCTAAATACAATCTAACTTTTGCTTGCATGGCTGACTTTGCCGGTATTAGAGTTCATAATAATGATTTCATGTGTAGAATCCGAAACGTGTACGGAGAGCCACATGAAACCTCGTCTCGTTGATGCACTACTCAACTCAAGTTGTCACGACACCATGTGCTCCCACGGATTCAGCCTTGAATAATCATCAGGCGAAATTACTTTGATATACCATAATAATTATATATATATATATATATATATATATTTATTTAGAAGTTAGATTGTTGTAAACGACCTTTAATTATGTCTAATATATAAAAATTTATTATTAATATATTAAGCTTTATGTAAAATTTAAAAATAAAAAGTTGACATTAGAACTGCCACAAGTTCGCTTGAATTGGCAAAATTTTGCTCACGCTGAATCAAGTACTTGAAGCATCATCTGAATGTTTGCGTGTTTTTAAACGTGTTTAGACAATTAAATGAGTTTAGAAAAAATCGATATAATATTAATTCAAACCGAATCAAATTATAAGCAGTATGATTAAGCGATTATGAGGAAAATGCATGCTGCCTTCCATTGTATTTTCGTCCACCTATTCTTTTCCATTTTGAGCTACTCATTCTGGTTACCAAGCAAACCATGGATTTGTCTGTTTCATTGGGTCCAGAGTACAATTCTCTGTGGTATTCCATTGATCAAGCCAAATCTTGTTTACGTTATTACCATAAATGGTCCTAATACTTTCTTGTGAGAATTATATCCTAATTTGTAATTCTGACAAATTTGAGCTACCATGCATGTTGTTTGTCTAGCAGAGGGAATGGGAGGGGAAGAAAAAAAGGGAAAGTAATAATTTTACTTTTATTAAGAAAGTAAATTGTATTTACTTCAATATTATTTAGTTGTAGTAAAAAGTAAATAAGTGAAAATTTGCTAGGTGTATTAAATTTTATATTAATATTTACTTATATTATTACAAAGTGAAAAAGAAATAATATGTTTGTCTTTTTATTTTTATTTACATCCCAAATTTTCTAAATAAAGAGGTAAGATTTGTTGATTTAAAGGAAAAATTCTTCTCCTCCTTAATTTACTTTTTCTTTACCTTCAATTAAGCATGATTTTTTTAAAAAAATTATCTCTACATTTACTTTTTCTCTTTAAATATTTCTTCTTTTTTCTACTACCAAACATAGTTAAAATGTCAACATTGATTGAATGATAGTAGGACGTCCATACCCAAAAATTTTTAAAATTATATGTTTTTTATAAAAAAAAATTACTTTAATTTTTTTAAAAATAAATTATATTAATATATTTTACTCTAACTTAAGCTTCTAATTTCCTAATTGATAAATATATCTGGTTTAAGAGTATGGTGAAAAAGTACCTGTTTGGCTGTCGGACAAGAAAAGAAGTTAGAAGCATAAGCTAGACTCCACCTAGAAGAGATAGGATAGAATTCCATAATTGCTTAGAATAAAGCCAAAAATGAAATCAAACCTCCCATCGCACTACGAAACCACTTCCGAAGGATAGGAAGAAAAACAAGAGAAAAGTTATTTATTAAAAAATTAAAAGAAAAAGAAAAAGAAAAATAGCGTCACCACTTAAATCGCTTACCTGTTCTGACCTCACACTTTTTCAAGATAACCCTTTTTTTTTTTTTTTTTTTTGGTTGGCTAGATAACCCTTTTAGTACTTATAAAATTGTCCTATAAATTGGAGCAAATAAGCCTTTGCCCATTAGTTTTCTTCCCTTCTCACAGTGCTCTCTCTCTCCACCCCCACACGCCTTCCATAGCAACCCTCTATCTAACCAGAAAGAAAGAGTAAAAATGGCTTCCCGTGCTAACGTGACGGTGGTAACATCTCCAAAAAGCGCCAATGGAGACTCTACGAATTCTCCAAAAGGGCAGCAGCAGTGCCTGTGCTCGCCAACCACGCATCAGGGCTCATTCAGGTGCAGGTTTCATAGGTCGGGTTCGACTGTTTGGTTCAAGAGATCAAAGTCCATGCCGACCAATAACAACATGCCTTCTCTTTCCCCAAAATCAGTAGAATCTACATAAAGGGCGTGTTCTATTTATCGCGATCCTCGTGTGATGCTTTCTATTTCTCCTTTCTCTGATCTGAGAGCTCTGTAGAGACTCTTGAATTATAGGAAGAAATGGTCTCTTTTTAAATATGGCTGTGACTGTGTTCTGTATTTTGTATATCCATATGAGATGAATATGTATGCATGATGACTTGCAAGTATCAGTATATATGTATATATGGCTCGTTTGCAAGCTTCTCTCACTGTTGTTTTTCTCTTTGATTGGCGCCTTCTGTTCCAGTCTTCCAGAATATAACTTTTTTTTCCGCTTTTTTTTTTGGAGACATAGATCAGAAGCTAGCTAGTCTCCGTTATCTGTAACGGCAAAGATTGCAACGTGGCGTTTGAAATGGTTGCTGGAATCTTCTGAATCATTTACGAGTTACTGTACTTTTTTCCACTAAAATCAATTTATTTCTCCGTGATCTGCAGTTCTTTTATGGCATTTCAGTTGACAGAGCCCTATTTATGTACCCTTCTTCATTCTTCAGGCATTCTCTCTTCAACCCATATTGATGAATCAATTTTTGACTACAAGGAAGTTTTCCACTTCATTTTTATATATATTTAAAAAAGCCACAGCATGATTTGTATTTATAGACTCTGAATTAGATATTCAACCAGATTACTTATCCTGATATCCTTATTCCTATTTTTTTTTTTTCATTTCTTATGTGTTTTTTCAAGAGTAGCATAGGAAGATGAGTAGGGCGGAGTGGTAGCTTAAGAAATTAGCATGAAGAGCTCTCTGAGATATTGTTGCAGCAATTATGGCCAACCAACACCACATCCTTGGCATCAATTCTATATTGAAAAAGAATATAGGTTAGGCCGGGATTCTATGCTTCTTTCTCCATCACTTGGTGCAGATGAATCAAAGAATTCTCTCTCTCTCTCTCTCTCAATGTATTGAACGCCATTTATCATCATCTTCTGGATTATATTTTCAATTGTTTGTGATATACAAAAAGATACATATCAAATCATTATTGGATACAGCTAAACAAAAATAAAGATAGAAAACAATGTGCATCACTTGACTGATATCTGTTAAAGTCAGAAGCTATATAGATGTTGCGCACGATAATGACTTTCCAGGAATGAAAATTTCAAAGCAGGATAATGATTATTTTTCCCCTTCTTTTTTGATGAAAATGAAGATAATGGTACCCTTAGTCCAGTCATCAATCATGCGCAAGAATTCAAAGATTGTTTAGATATAAATATTTTTGATTAGATATGAAATTAAAAAAAAAATATTATAATTTTTAAAAAGATAAAAGATAAATTATAATTTTGTGACAAATTTATTATGGAGCAACGTGTAATATAATTTTTTTTTTTGGGGTTGAGTTAGGCTGTTGAGAGCCATGATGTGTGATTCGAATCCAGTAATTAAGTTGGTCTTGAAAAGGATTACACTTAGCTTTAAATTAACGTTTGTTTGAGAATCAATGGATGTTTTGTTCATAAGAAAATGCTAAGGTGCGCCTAGTAATTGAAGGGTCTGTCTCCTTGATAAATGACAAGGCTATGGGACCAAATGAAAATTTCACCTACCTGCCTATAGCTTTTATGTCATAAGGGTCTCTAGAAGAAAATTAAATTGGAAGTGAATTATTGGTATGTTTCTCCTCATTAATTGATATTTTATGGTGGGCCTTCTTGTAGACACTTGAACTTGCGAGTTTTGTTTCATAAAAAGTGTAATTAATTGAGTCATTATTTTACAATGTCGTTTGGTAAATTCATGTGACCAAATTTGTTTGAAAGTGAAATAAATCCTATGTTAGAATAGTTGATTCTTAAATAAAGTTGAACTTGCATTAGGGATACATTTTACGCTTCATTTTCTTTTTAAACCAATGCTCCGTCTATTGGAACCATCGATAAATAAAACAGAACAAAGAAGCAAAACATGAAATTTGTGTTTTTTGTCCACCGCCATAACAACGATCGCCGCCCTCGACAGGGTTACAGGTGATGGTGGACCTCCAGGTCCGGGGCACGTGAAGCCCCAATATAGCCCACGTAAGGACCACATGTAACGATTGGAGATAAACTCTAAAGAAGGTAAAATGCTTGAGCTAATTTAGTATATTACGAGATATTATATTCTTAGGTAATGAAATTTTGATACAACAATAACTTAATTAATTAGAAATATTCATTTTTATCTTTTTTTTTTTTTTTTTATTATAGAAGCACCCAAAGGAAGAGGACAAAGCCTTGACACCAGGAAGCTTTCCAATTGCCGCTGATAGTAGCTATTTTTCAAGCTGGGCGATCAAAAGCTTGTGGATGCCGTTTGTTTGCCCCAACCTCCCCATACATAGTTAGCATGATGCTGCCTGCACCTAAAGGAGCCTGGATGCTTTGTTGGCGAACACAGGCAATAGGCCTTCTGTATTGTGCCATCCCTGATTGCTCCGGCCGTAGTTGCTCTTCCTCTTATGTTGCCAACCGTCAGAGTCTCCGGTACTCCGTAACATCTCCTTCCGCTCCCCCACAAGTTCCTCTGAAGGCCTACCGATGGATGTCCTTCTGGGTAGCACATCTCTTCTGATCTTCCTTGACGGCTTCTTCTTTCTTTATCCAGTGGCTCCTGCCGATAAAAACACCAAATTAAGACGACTAGAAAGGTAACTGGCGAGGACAAGAATTTATTCTTTTCAACAATACTGGATATATATTGCAGGGCTGCATGGCAAAGAAAGGAAAGTAGATAGAAAGGAAAGTAGATCATATATACTGTAATTAAAAGTCACGTTGGGTATTATGTGCTTTAAGAACAGATCCTATCTCAAAGGAATAACTTAACTGAAAGGAAATGATGCAATTGCAGGTTGCTTATTAGGCTGATTTGTCTTGTCTGAGAAACTGAGTCACCCTTACATCACTTGATGACAACTATTGCCTGATAAAGTTAACAAATTGAGCTTTAAATTAATTGAAGTTGCCTGAATTAGATCAACGAATTGCTTCTTTTGGAAGCACGAAACTGAGTGAAGTTAACTCCTATTTCCAATTTCTTTGGTAACTCTAGTACAAAATAAGCCGAGTGAAGAACCCTAGAGAAAAAAAAATTAAAAACAAAAAACAAGTGAAAGAGTAAGGAAAGAATGCTCTCTTTGTCACAATCAAATTGAAAGTTTTGCACATCAGCTTTATATTCAAGGATATACATCTCAGTCACGGGATTTTTAAGCCCTGATTGTATAGTTTATATTAGAAAGCAATTTTGGACTCTTTCTTTGAGACTTTTAACGGGTTTCTTTTGCCCTTTTGTGAATGGGGAGGTGTTAGAACTGTTATAGGCTGGCTTTTTGTAGAAATGGTGAATATGCTGATGCCGCTCCTAGTCAGAAGGTCCTCAAATCATATATATTCACAAATTTCTTTTGGTGGTAGTCTTTATTTTTTTTATTTTTTTGAGATAAATACAAAAAGTACGTTAAAAAAAATGTCACAAGTAGAAAATTCATCCTCATCAACCATAGTAGGTAATAATGATGCTTGTTCGAATCGAGAAATATTATTCTTGTATCTTTACTACAAATATATATTATTTCTGTTATGAATATATTGTGAATGGAATTAGTGGAAGCTCCACTAATTATGAATTTATGTGAATTATTAGAAAATTAGTAGAAGCTTAACTAATTATAAATTTTTATGTCCACCATTTAGTGGAGACACCACTAATTAAGATTAGTGGAAGATGATGTATTTCACTAATTAAGAGCTCTATAAATAGAGTTATTCTCTAAATTTGAAATGCACCATCATTTTGTAAAAAGAATTGTGAGAGAAAAGAAAGAGAAAAGTTTGAAGAAATTCTTGTGTAAAGAATAGTTAGAGTTTTCTTAGTGTGTGATGTGTAAATTTTATTTTAACACTACCTTCTTAGTGTGTAGTGTGTAAATTTTATTTTAACACTACCTTCTTAGTGTGTAGTGTGTAAATTTTATTCTAACATTACCCAAATTTTATAACACGTTATTAGCACGAGTCTCTGCCGTTACACAAGCCAGAAGACAAGTACACATTGATTGATCCCTATGGCTAACCTTACTAAACTCGAATTTGTAACCCTTGATATTTCTGAAAAATTATATGTCATGGGTTCTCGATACAGAAATGTATCTAGATGCTGAAAAGAAAGATTTGACCACCTGAAGATGGTCGTACTACCAATTGCACGGTATGAATGACTGCACCTGAAGTTGCAAGATTTTAAACCCGTGAACTTCGCGATTTATAAAATTATATTTCAATTAAAATTATGTGAAAAAAAAGTTACTGATGAAGATATATTGGAGAAGACATTCTCCACTTTTCATGTCTCGAATATTGTCCTATAGCAACAATATCGAAAAAAATAGTATCCAAAGTTTACAGATTTAACATGAGTTATTATTGAGAAATCATGAAGCCAGACGAACTAGCTCAATAGCACTTCCAGAAGTGAATGATGTTGGCTCCAGTAGAAGCCATCGTTATAGTCATAGTTGTGGCAGTGGCCGTGGTTATAGTCATGGACACACTCGATATTTCGCTTAGCATAAGGAAATATTGGTTACCTGAAGTGGAATAGAAAAGATAATAAGAGAAAAAGATATTTTCATTAATAATAAGCATCCAATCTGTGAGATGTTACATTCGGATGTCAACATACTATATTACTGCTAACAGTTCAGAAAAAAATCTATTTCGTCTTGATCATAAGTTTGGTGTTCACTTGCATTTCCTTCATTCATCTCACTGGTGTTCACGTGAATTTGAGGATGCATACTTGTAGTTGCTCTTTTTCAATAGAGCTGATAAATTTAGGATGAATGTTTGTAGTTGTTCTTTTTCCATGTTTGCATTAGAGGAAGACAAACAGGTAGCAATTATGGACTTCAGATCCTCTTGTTCGACATCCTCCTCCTCTTCCTTCTCCTTTGGGTCAGCATCTAGATTAGCAGCAGAATTAGCCATGAAATTACTGCGCAATGAGTCTTGGCATTTTCTCATCCCCTAAAGTTTCTTATTATATTTGGCCTTGAAGCATGCTTGTCTCAATTTCTGTGTTTGGTCCTCCAACCGCGTATTAGGACTTTCTTCTACCAACTTTTTCTCACGTTTCAATATCTCAATGGCTTCTCTTAACTTTTTCTCAGCCATATGTCCTTCTTCGTCTTTATTTCGCTCCTGTAAATCGAAGTGATATCATCGGTGGAGATACATTCATTCCAGTCATTATTTACTTATAAATTTTTCATAATTTCATACTTGCAAATTACAAGTGTGTGTGTGAGAGAGAACTTGAACATTCTTGATTAGGGTCTCCAAACCCATCAACTTCCTATGAGGCCATCGACGAATTTCCAATTCCCTACATCTGTTCTTGAAACGAGTTAAGCCAATATTCAATTCTTTGGCCGCGCTCTTGATTGACAGATAAAAGTACTGCGAAATGGTTTCTCTTGATAGTGTCTTGGAGCTATTGCCCTTCTCCTCTCTCTACCTCCTAATCCTCTTCTTCTCCATAGGAATTTCGTCTGCAATAATATCTTGAATTTCGATATCATGCATTTCATGGGTCCTCACTCCGAATTCGTTGCCGATACCACTCATTATTTTTCATAGAAAAAGAAAAATAATACCAGTAAATGTAATACCATTCAAAATCCATGTTTGAACGTATGATAACCTGGAACCATATTCTGGCTTTATTCAAAATCCATTAGGAAGAAGAAAGGATTATGCACATGCATATCCTTATTCAGATGAACAACATCAAAAGCAGACTCTTGAATAGGTAGATCAAATTGAAAATCCAAAGCAGCATGTCAAGAACTACCACTGATTTACATCACAACAAACTAAAAGAGAGTTTAATTTCATTATCAAGTACATTAAAAAAAAAGGGAAGCCCTCAAAGGTATCTCACGTATCTGACCTGAAATTAGGCAGAAGCGGTTAGCTTAGAAAAGAAAACACATCAAAATCTTCTGCGTTAGAAACCAAGTTAAAATTTAACCATGTCTAAAATGAATTACGAGTTCCCATATCTGCTTTGTGATTTTTGTTTTTGAAATTTATTAATGACTGATGATTGAGATATATATCAATATACATATATATGTGTGTATATATATATATATATATATATATATATATATATATATGTACAAGGAAAAAGAATAGATAGATGATAGGTGGAGGGACTGAGGAGAAGAAAAGACAAGGAGGAAGGGGAAAAGATGGTACTGGGAAGAGTGAGATATATATAGAGATTTTTCTCTTGTGAAATCATTATTCCCTAAATTAGATCATTATTCCCTAAACAGTATAAGAAAGATCTTACTTGGACAACATCATTAAATTATCTTGATCCGCGCACAAGCGCATGTGAACTTGAAGTTCAAAAGATAATTCATTTGCAAAGTATTGCAAATCAAATGCTAGACGCTTTTGTTGACTCTAGAAGAGTAACAAAATCGCATATTCTAGCTATAAATACTCCTATTCGACTTGAAGTTCCAGCAGAATAAAATATTATACATATAACTGCTAAGCCAAAAGCATGCCAGAAGTATGGCCAACCTCTTGGTTCTAAAGATAAAAATCCTCGAAAGAAAAGAGGAGTAAATGATCCAGATGATTATATTGAAGAAAAGAATGATAAAGACCAAGAGAAAATTGATGACAAAGAATCAGAAGTTGATGAAAGTAACACTGAAATTTCTATCAATTATACCACTTCCGAAAGAAGTTGGAATCGGATAGAAACAATTATTGATAAAATATTTGCATATAATAGATATTTTGATGTTATACAGGATAATGATGATCCTGAACCAATATCAGTTGATGAATGTCGACATAGAAAAGATTGGCTACAATGGAAAGATGCGATTCAATCGAAGTTAAATGCACTGACACAACGTGAAGTCTTCGGACTTGCAGTCCGAACACCAGAAGGTGTAAAACCTGTTGGTTACAAATGGATATTTGTGAGAAAGCACAATGAAAATAATGAAATCATACGATATAAAGCACGGTTAGTAGCCCAAGGTTTTTCACAAAAATCAGGTATTAATTATGATGAAACTTATTCTCCTATTGTTGATGCTATTACACTTTGATATTTTATCAGTTTGGCAGTACATGAAAAGATAGATATGCGCCTATTAGATGTTGTCACTACTTACTTGTATGGAAATTTAGAAAATGATGTTTACATGAAAATCTCCGAAGGATTTCATATGCTTGAAGCATATAAACATTATCCTCATGAAAATTACTCCATCAAGTTGCAAAAATCATTATATGGCCTGAAGCAATCTGAGGGCATGTGGTTCAATCGTCTTAATGAATATTTATTGAAAGCGGGATTTAAAAATGACCAGGTATGTCCATGTGTTTTTATTAAGAAATATGGTTCTAAATTTGTGATATTAGCTATATATGTTGATGATATTAATCTTATTGGAACTCCTGAAGAATTCCAAGAAATAATTAATTATTTAAAAAGAGAATTCGAAATCAAGGATTTTGGTAAAATCAAATTTTGTCTTGATTTACAAATTGAACATCTAGAAAGTGGAACATTTATTCATCAATCAACATATACAGCAAAAGGTCGGAAAAGATTTTACATGGACAAAGTACATCCATTGAGTATTCCAACGATCGTCCGGTCATTAGATGTGAATAAAGATCCTTTCCGACCTCAAGAAGATGATGAAGAACTCTTTGATCCTGAAGTACCATATCTCAGTGCAATTGGTGCATTGATGTATCTTGCTAATAATATACGACATAATATTGCCGTTGCTGTTAATTTATCAGTAAGATTTAGTTCTTCACCAACACGACGACATTGGAATTGAATTAAACAAGTCATTCGATATCTCCAAGGTACAATTGATCTCGAATTATTTTATTCAAATAAAATCAGTCCAACATTGATAGGTTTTGCAGATTCTGGTTATTTATCTGATTCACATAAAGCACGTTCTCAAATGGGCTATCTATTTACATATGAAAATACTGTTATATCATGATGTTCTATAAAACAATTTATAACAGCTACTTCTTCAAATCATGCTGAAATTATAGCCATTCATGAAGCAAGTAGAGAATGTGTATTGTTACAATCAATGATTCATTATATCCGAGAAAGTTGTGGATTATCATCTATCAAAGATATTCCAACTTCTCTTTATAAAGACAATGCAACTTGCATAACTCAATTACGAGGAGGATATATTAAAGGAGATCGGGCAAAATATTTTTCACCAAAATTCTTCTTTACTCATGAACTTCAGAAGAAAGGTGAAATTGATGTGCTATAAATTCGGTCATGTGACAACCTCGCAAATATTTTCACGAAGACTTTACCAACTGCAACATTTGAGAAGTTGAGATATAAAATTGGTATGCGTCGGTTCAAAGATTTAAAGGAATCATCTCATCAGGGGGAGTAATAAATAGACATATAGAGTAGTGTACTCTTTTTCCTTCACTAGATTTTTTTCCCCTGAATTTTTATCTAATAAAGTTTTAACGAGGCATATTCTTTATGTAATTGATGGATATCCAAGGGGGAATGCTATGAATATATTGTGAATGGAATTAGTGGAAGCTCCATTAATTATAGATTTATGTGAATTATTAGTGAATTAGTGGAAGCTCCACTAATTATAGATTTTTATGGATGTCCACCATTTAGTGGAGACACAATTAATTAATATTAATGGAAGATGATGTATTCCACTAATTAAGAGCTCTATAAATAGAGCTATTCTCTAAACTTGAAATGCACCATCATTTTGTAAACGGAATTGTGAGAGAAAAGAAAAAGAGAAGTTTGAAGAAATTCTTGTGTAAAGAATAGTTAGAGTTTTCTTAATATATAGTGTGTAAATTTTATTCTAACACTACCTTCTTAGTGTGTAGTGTGTAGATTTTATTCTAACACTACCCAAATTTTATAACAATTTCTAAATTATACATATATAGCTCATGATTTATATAATATCTACTATTAATGTGACTTTTTTTTATCATCATTAAAAAATATGAAAATTTATTTTTGCTACCAATGTGCAAGTCAACTAATATTTTTAGGTAAACAGTAGATTCACATATTGACCATTTTAAAATTATGAAGTCCATTGAAGATCAATCATTGAATATTTCCTAATGTACTCTAGAAAAAATTATTCATGAATGGTTTGTATTAGCTTTTAGAGTTTTTTTTTTATCAAAATATTATTTTTTTAAAAAATGATAAAAATGTTATAATTTTTAATACTACTTTAAAATTATAACAATTATTGTTGATACTAAAGTATTGTTATTTTCTATTTGTCTCATCGAGATGGGTTTTGTTGGTTCAAAGGGTCAGTGCTCATCGTCATCACAAGACAAACAATGGCCATCGAGAATAGGATGCTCAAGATTTCTTGAATTTTTTAAGGAAGAGAGAGAAAAAAACAGAAGAGGCAAATGATTTTAAGGGACACAAGCGTAACAATTATTAATACTACTACTAATATCCAAATTATGAACAGAAAGTTATTCTTATCATGGGTTTTGGGATCGGATCGAACTAGATGATCTGGCCGGTCCGACCGCAGACTGGTGTTGCGTTGGTTCAGCCCCAGCTTTCCAGCCGGTTTCTCTCAAAACCGTGCTCTTTCCATCAAGTCATGTTAGACCGATCGGTCCAATATTGAACCGGTCATGTTTTTTTAAAAAAAAATTGGTCATATTGTATAATTTTTGGGGATAAATTAAATTATATAATTCAATAAATTACTTTAAATTTTACTGTGTGTTAGATTGTTAATTATAAACTAAAAATGACTACTTTTAATCATGTATTTGAATATTTATGTCTTTATAGACTTAAATTATACTATATTATTGATCAATTTTTAAAAAAAATAATTATATTTTTAAATTTTAAATTATAATATTAGCAATTCAATCATAGTCTAATTACGGTTGGACCATTAAATCGTGAACCAATAAAATTTTCAGTTTGATGACTGGTTTGGTTCTGAAAACATTGATCCTTATGAAACAAGCTATTTTTCTTTTGAGGGATTTGAAAATTAGAGTGCAAAGAAAATTTGATCAGAATTTTGTTCATCACTTCCTAATCTCAATTGTAGAGAATAGCCTGTGCTTGGTAGGGATAGCAAGTTCCTCTAGGGGTGGCAATCGTGTTGTGTCCGGGTTGGCGAGTTGTGTCAACCTGGAGTAATTACACAGGATACGTCAATTCGAACATGACACGATTAATAAACATGTCGAATTTTGTAATACGAACACGATACGAAAATAAATGAGTTGACACAATACGACATAGTTAGACACGAAAAGTAAATAAATAATTACTAAACCCGCCAACCCATCAACCTAAATACCTATTAAACCCGCCAACATGTCAACCCGAATACTTACTAAACCCGCCAACTAACCCGCCAACCTGAATCCTTACTAAACCCGCCAACCTGGATACCTACTAAAAATTTTTAAAAAATAAATCAAATCACATAAAATTAAAATAACCAATAAAATAGTCCATAAAGTTTTAAATGGCCAATAAAATAATAAATCATCTAATTAAATATCTAAAGATATGAATAAATTCCTAAAACTTAATCTTAAAAATTTAAACATCTAATTTACTTAATACATTGAAAATTTAACAAATTTCAAACATTGAAAATTTAACAAACTTCAAACAACATTGATAATGTTCTTCTCAGTAGGTGTCTTCTTATTGATGTTCAAATCCATGTAATTATACTGCAGGTGTCTCCTTCTCAGTAGACTAACAAGATGATGCCAGAGCCTAAATCACCCAACCCAGGCCAATATTGGGCTTAACATAGTGGTAATCAGTCAACATTTACTTCATTTTACACCACACCTTAAGCTCAAAGCAGGTGCATCATATGCATTTCAACAAAGCCCATAAAAAGATATGGTTAAAACAACCTCCAGTATAATTATATCAGAACAAAAAATCAGTGGAAGTTCATCAAAGACTTATCAAAAAATTAACACTTCCAAGCTTTCTATACAAACAACCCATCTAACCAAAGATGCCCAGTAGTGTACTTTTTGCATAAGAGAAAGTTTGATTTTGTCTTGTTATTTTATACTAAGGACTGTAATTTTGTCCAACATAGGTATATGGCTCTAGCAACCTGTAGTATGATAATCCATCATTCAAATTGGAACAATACAAACCTTATTAAAAGAAAAGACCATACTAATACAAGCCAAGAAGCCATAAATTCTCTCATTTAGGAAGCCGCAACCAGAGATCTATGATCTATAATCTATGTAAATCTCAACATAATTATGTCTTCCTCTGAATCATGCAAAATGTATTCCCTGCCAAAATATGAGGTTTGAATCAATTCAAAGAACAAATGTGATTGTATAGGTGCTACCAAAAGATCAAGCAATTGATGACTTTTAGAATTTGGACTTGAAAGCATTTTTATTTATTTAGTTTTGATAAAAAAAAAAAACGGGCACCCTAAACTCTAAGTATTTGGCACTAAATCATTACCTGATTTTCATGTTATTCAAATAGACCTGGTAGCTAAATTGCTAGAAGTATACATGCATCAAGTTGATGACTTTTTAAATCTTCTTAAGTGAGTTCAGTTGGATTCAGTAAATCCTAATAACTGAAACTCCAATCCTAGAGATAATTGTCATTTTTGTTAAACTAGAAGATAAGTGCCTTTATGTCCTTCTAAACTGAATTCATGTTCATTGTCTCACTATTTGTTATAGCCATGGATTTTATTTTTTTTTAATTTTTACTTTCTTGAGGACTCCAAAATGTCATATCCCTACTGTCAACTTTAAAGAAACTATCAATTAATGTAGATCAAAAGAACCTAGTGAAGCTTATACAAAGTGAAGTTTAGCCTCCACCACCAACCTCAATTGTGCTTCTAGAATTCCAATTTCTATGTGCATTCTGGCCACAAGTTACATATTATAACTTTTTAAAATGGTTTGATAGCAACTATTCACAGAAATAATGCAAAAACATTACTTACAATGTGATTGTCAAATTTAATGAATTTTCATAACTAATCCTAAAAGGTAAGTAAATTCTTTTTTATTTTGTGGTTTAGTAAGCAAGCAAGTGAAATTACAGCCTAACTACAAAGCCAACATCCAGAGCTATTATGTAAATCTCGTTTGATTTTGTCTTGTTATTTTATACTAAGGATTGTAATTTTGTCCAACATAGGTATATGGCTCTAGCAATCTGCAGTATGAGAATCCATCATTCAAATTGGAACAATACAAACCTTATCAAAAGAAAAGGCAGTACTAATACAAGCCAAGATCTTAAGCAAGGTAAAAATTAGCACAAAACTTTAACACACTTGAGGAGAAAAGCTGTAGAATCTTTGTACTCCTTAACTACTGTTACATACTACAGTATCACTCTTTAAAAGTTTGAACAGTGGACAAAAATTTGGTTTAATAAGAACTAAACGGAAATTCAGTAACAAATTAGCCAAAACTAGACTAAGGTCACAACTTTTAACAAAAACCAACTGGAAAAAAAATCAATAAACCCTTTAGTCATCTTCTTGATACAACAAAATCAAAACATCAACAAACTTCTCCGTATCCCACGTTATATATTCGAGTTATCACATTTTAGAAAGTTTTTTGTTAATCCAGAACAAAAAAACTAAAAATCAGAGCTTTGCAAACCCGAATTTCCAAAGAAAGAACCAAAAGAGAGGGAAAAAAAACTAAATTAGACCAAAAAACAAGCAATAAATTCCCAAAACCCACCCAAAAAAACCAATGAACATAAAAACAATTACACAAACTTCAAAGACTCATATCAACAAATCCAAAACAGCTACTATATATTCATTTGCCAATAAACACAAAACCACTTGTCACGAACAAACCATAAACTGAAACTGGATCGAAGAGTACCTTGAAAACGTTGATGGGCTCAGCCGCTCAAGGCACGACAAGAAGGACAAGAATTTGGTGTGAGACAAAAAAGCGAGAGACTTGAGTCACTAAAGGTGCAGAATTTCGATGAAGAGAAAGTAAAATAGTGATGAAAACCCTAGAAAAAGGCAGAAGGAGGGACGAGGGTGAGGGGAATGGAAGTGATATTACGATGCGGGTGAACTGGGAACCTTTTTGCAGTTTTTGTTTTTTTTAAAAAAAACTAAATGAGTTAGCAGGTCAAGACGGGTTGAACCCGTTTATGACCCAAACCCGTTTAAAGTTAAACAGATCGACTCGTTTCAACCTAAACCTATGAAACTCCAACCTTAACCCGTTATAATCGTGTCGTGTTGGCTTGTTGTGTTCAACATTGTCGCCCCTAATTTCCTTGCTTAAATGGAGAGTCTGTGCAGGTCCAATTCGATGAGGCCGAGGATTCTCCAATTTAAATGAGAATGGAGATAGAATTTACTACAACAAAAAATTCCTTTTGTGACATAGTTTTAATGACACATTTTTTTGAATGTTAAAATAAATATTTATTATGATATTTACTTTTCAACACATATTACAAGTATAGTTCAATAATGAAATTTTGAAATAATCTAAAATTAAGTGTAACAACAAATATATAATAACATTTATTATATGTCATAATTATAGTATAATATTTCTCTCAAAAAAACCTTAATTTGTAATATTATGTATAGGCAGAAGACAAAGATACATTGCTGCAAAAAAACTTAGCCAAAATATTGACACAATATATGAGGTAGGAAAAAAGGTGCTAAAATTATACAATATCAACTACCAAAAATTAGCCAAAATTTGCCAATTTTTTTTGGCACCAAAACTCCCTTCCCTTTCTTTTCTACCAGCATCGTTCTTCTGGTGCATAATCGGTCTCCCTATTCTAGCCTTAAACCACCGAGTGGCTTTTCTATTTAGCCTCAGACTCAGGTTAAAGTCCGCGCGCGTCTGGTGGCATTCGGGTTGGTCACTGAATTCTCCTTCAACTAGGTCGGTGTGTTCTCCTACCAGTTCATCTCCAGGTCTCGAGGAACCTATTTTTCAAGGTTTGGGTTCTCTTCTATGTTCTCTACTCTTTTTTTCAATGGCTGGAAGTAGGTTAATTCTGATAGGCTAATGTTATGCAATGTGTTATTTGTGATCTGTAATTTCCCCGATTCTGAGTTCTGATGGTTTTTCTTTTTTAATCCTTATGGATTTTGAATATTGAAGTGCGATTTTGTGCAAGAAAATTCGTTTAGTATTACTGATAATATGCTTCGTTTCCCCCCTTAATTCCCCTTGCCCCATCTTTTGAACATATTGGCACAGTGGAATTGCAGATTGTAAAGTTGTTGATTAGTCTTTCTCTATTAAGTGTACTTTTGATATAGGGTCTGGGGCTAAACTACATATGTTTTGATTTGTACAGAGTATATGAATTGTTAGTAGGCCTATTGCCCTTGTGCATAGTTGATTAAATAATCACTTTTACGAAAGATGAGTTTAGCTTTGTGTATTTTTGACTTATTACTTGTATGTATAAGTTTTTGATTCATTCAACATTCTGCAATCATATATTTTAAACTTTGAAATAGAAGACAGTTTTTTCTTGATACACATTTTGCTTTATTAGTTTGTCTAACGACAATTTTTTTCTCTAATGACTTTGGATTGAAGAAGTTTTAGGACATTTGCAACTTTTGTGTGTGCTTTGTGTATATTTTTCATGTTATGTGGAGTTGTTGGAGGAAAAGGAATGGGGTTCCTTTTGGTATTGCTGCTGTACTTTGGAAAAAATAAGCTCTTTATTAAAATTGTAGCATGTGCTGTAGGAATTTTCTATAATAGCATGTGTTGTAAGAATTTTCTGTGTATGAATGGCTTTACTACTTCGCGTCTAGGCAGTAATATTTTGGACAGTAATATATGTTTGGGAATATGCCCTCTTAAATTAGATTTTTGATGTAAATATCGAATGTTTTAATAAAATAATCTATTTTCAGAAATTGTTTGTGAATTTACAATTTTATTTGTGTACAATTACGTTTGGAAAAGATTCATTGTGTTTAAGTAAGTGGTCCATATGAATGGAGGTCTTTCATAGTAAGATATGAATCATGGGTTACTTGACACATAAACTTTTGTTCTTAACTGATTGATGAGAACGGGAATATAATCATGTCTTGGTTATTATGTTGTGAATTCTAAATGGGGAATGGCTTACCTTTAGTCAGTGAGTAGTCCATTCACTTCATGACATAAATATATTTCGAATACGTAGAATAGGACCTGTAGTAGTAGTTTCTAAAAGTACTATATGGTAGAAACCTAGACTACTACCACTATAGTGTGGACTAGTACTCTACGACTTGAGTATGAGTTGGTGGTCTGACGAAGCTGGAAGCATATATTTTGATATGCTATAGTTGAGGTTCTATCGTAGGGCCAATATACTTATATGTTGGGTATGTGTGACTAGTTAGTTAAGACAGACTTGTACAAGATAGTTTCTATACTATATCGCCCCTTGTGGTTGTCTGAATGATCTAAATATCCAGCTCCCTGTGAAACATGACTTGGATGTTTGCTTTAGGGTAACTCCCTTGGAAAGCGAAAACAATCCAAGAGGTCGTGGATCATTGGACTAAAGGCCTAAAGATGGTAGATGTCATTTAGAGATATGTTAGTACACTTCTTCCTCTCTAAATGTATGGCAATGTAGAGATGGGTATTTTAGTCATTACACCTATAGGTCAGAGACTTTGCTAACGCAGCACTGTCCTTAGGGTTAATATTTCTTTATGGTGATATTATGAAATATTTAAAATGTAAAATACAGTTATTTATATGACAAGGGTATTTTGATCATTTTAGTAGCCAATGCGGTGTGTCTTTTGGTCCCCAATATAGACCGTGAGTCTTAATTAAATACGGGCTAAGGAATTAAATTAAATTAAATTAAATTTATTTTATTTAAATAGCCTGATTTAATTGTTGGGTTAGAATAAAATAACGGTCCATGGAGAGATGATTAATTAAATTAGTTTAGTGAATTAATTAATTATTCAGGGCTTTGACCTAGTTTAAATAATTAAAGATTAACCTATGATTAAACTAATATAGGCTTATTTATTGGACTAATTTATTTGGGTTGGAAAATTAATTATTAATTGGGTCATTTATGTGGTTCTAATTAGAATAATTAATTAAATCCAAAAGGTTAAACTAAGAGTCCAATAGCTCAATTCAGTTTAACCTAAGATTTTTATTTAGATTAAATAGGAGGATTGGAAACAAAGTTGTTGTCAGATACACACACTCTCTGAGAGACGGCTTCTTCTTTGTGAAAATAGCCAGATCTCTCTCTCTCTCTCTCTCTCTCTCTCTCTCTCTCTCTCTCTCTCTCTCTCTCTCTCTCTCTCTCTCTCTCTCGTTTTCTCCAGAAAAGGGTTCCTTAGTTTGTAGTTGTTCACTAAATAGAATTAGGCAGGCCATATACTGGAGGATCGAGAGTTAGGCGTTTACCTATATGCAAAGACGGAGTAGAAGGCTTGCAGGAATCACACCGGAGGCTTCTACCAGCATACCTACCCCGGTAGCACATATTCCGGTCCAACCGATTCTTAGAACGAGGAAAAAAGGTAAAAATTTTTAACCTTGGAGTCCCGCCAGAGCACAACCGGCACCAGCTAGGGCTGCCGGAGTCGGTGCTGACTCTGATCGGGATTCCCCTATTCTTTAGTTTTTTCAGTTTTTTTTTTATCTTCGCTTCCGTTGCGTGCCCTGTGTTTTCCGCTTTCTATGCCTTCAATATATCCTTAAGCTGTTTCTTTGCAATGATTGGCAAATAATATTATGTTATTTGACTTTAAATGGAGATTCTTTTTATTGGAATGTATAGCTTTATCACTTCAGTTTGCATTTTCGCCATTCATGCTAATTAGAATAGACATTTTGCCTAACTCTTGAGTCTTGAATTTATAAAGAATAGTCCTGGTTTACTACTATAGCAATCAACCACTTTTCCTATATCAGACCATCCAAGTCAATAGTTACCTTATTTTGCATTGTAAAATACTAAGTTTGGACTTATACAACAAGTTCTTATTAGATTCTTCATCTTGTGTTTTGATTTTGTAACCTAACTTATGGTTGAATGAGTCTTTAGACTGGATTTTCAGTTTTCATTTCCATACCATAAGCAATTTCTTACTGAGTTAGAATAATGTTTTATCGTTTTGTGGTTGATGGCATGTGTTTGTTTGTCATGTTTCTAGGTTTTAGACAAAGCTAGGATAAAGTTCAACAAAGCTAGGTTTTAGAATTGCTAATATATTTCTTTGAATTATTATTCATTCCTGTAGTTTCACATAATTGCATAGAAATTCTGTCCAGGTAAGGGTTGTAATCCTCTTGTAAATTCGTTACCCAAAGGAATCAAATCATGACACCTAAATGTAGTCAGAATCAAATATCAAAAGGCATTGTTGGTGGGGTTTGGGATGAGGGATTTTCTGTAGTCAACATAGGGTTGGAGAAGGAAAAGGAAATGTTGCTTGTTCTGAGGTTGTTTTCTTCTTTGCATAGAGAACACACTGTTTGGTGTTTCAGAGGTTCTAGCATGCAGCAGTAGAAGAAAAAGTGGATTAATTGATATTCAAAACCCTTTTTTTTTTTTTTTTGAAAAACTTTCTAAATTGTGGTTCATTCGTGGTTGATTAATTGATGCATATATCTCACCTACATAGCTCTCTCTAATTCTCTCCTCCCCAATTTGACTTGCATTTAGGATTCAAGTTTTCTACACTTCATTTATCAATGCAACAAACAAAGTTTTGCATTCTGATTGTCTTACTAGGGTTCAATCATCTTTTATCCTCTCTTGAGAGCACTTCATACTCTCCCAAAAGCAGCCGAGTTATGTTAATTGCTAATTTTAGGTTTCTATATTCCCTTTTTCTTCATTGGAATGAGAATTAGGATTGATACATATAGTTATCAAACACCAATAGATTTCTAATTTTCTGTTAACAATGGCTAAATGGTAGATTTGCTGTTAGGAGCTCATATCTGTGTGATTTTTGGTTTGCTTTCTTGAGGATTCCTCATCCCCTTTCTTGTACTTTTTTCCACAAATAGAATGTTTAGAGGGAAAAAAAGTGCTCTCTCCTTTTATGAATGACCACATATAACTTTTTGATACAAAAAAGGGAAAAGATAGATAAACACATTTAGTGATTGAAGATTTTGTGAACCTAAGGTTCTAAGGTAATGTTGAAATCGCATTGTTGAAGTAATAATCCAAATTCCCCTAAAGAAAACCTAACAAGAAGTGTGTCACAAAGAAGCATATTGTTTTAGATGTTAGCGACCTGAAATATGTATGAGTATACTTCTATATAAGAGATAATTCACTGTCTGAAAAACAATATTGCATCCACTCTATATCATTTTCTCCCATGTAATGCTGAATTAAGTCTCTGTATCATTTTGGACAGAGCTTGCTGAGCACCCCTACCTGCATTTAGGATTCATTATATTTCTGTGTTTTTGGACAGAGCTTTCTGTGGTCTTGGATTTGCTGAGCTTGCTTTTGTAGTCTGGAAACTGTGCAACTTAGTGTTCAGCACACTTACAGTCACAAAGCAAACTTATATGGTGTCTTGTTACAGTCACAAAGCAAACTTATCTAGCCTCATTTTCCTCCCTTACCAAAATAAGACTTATATGGTGTCTTGTATATGGTAGCATTTTACTGGCCTGAGTTGGAACAACTTCATTCATACAGTAAATTCCCGCTCCTTATTAATCAAGAAAAAGAGATGGAATGAAAAAACATGAAGTTGTAGTATGCTGAGCTTCCTCTTTCTTTCTGAAATAGTTTTTGGATCAACAATTTACCGGAATACATTGACATTGTACTTTAGATTCTAAACAGAAAGCACAGTAAGAGCAATAGGACTCCTTACCTTGTGGATTCCATTGCTCCCTATGAAAGCTCCAAAAGCAAACCTCCCATTGCTGATCGTTGAAGATGTGAAATCTAGCCTAAAGGATAGCTTCTCTCCTGTATTTGTGAACCGTAGTTCACTAGGCGTGACTGAAACATTTACACCAGTTGGATATTCTAATGTTGAGAGGTAGACTGTTGGTCCACTGCCACAGTAGGTAACTATTCTGTAGATTGATAGGTTCTTGTTCATGCTAGACACTCCAATTGAAGGATAATTGAAATTATATGAAGCTGTAGGCAGGTTCTTGCAACTTAGTATCTTTCTAGTAAGGTTTTTCAGCTGAGCAGGGTTGGCACCATTGCTGCAGAGAAAATCAATGAATCTGTGAACCTAAGGTAATTCTCTATATCATTTTGCACAAAGCTTGCTGAGCACCCCTACCTGCTAGTCTTGAATTTGTTATATTTCTATACTTTTGGATAGAGCTTTCTATGCTCGTGAATTTGCTGAGCTTACTTTTGTAGCCTGGAAACTGTGCAACTTAGTGTTCAGCACATTTACAGTCACAAAGTAGAGGCACAAGCTGGATAATAAGACTTATATAGCCTTCTTTTTCTCCCTTACCAAAATAAGACTTATATGGTATCTTGTATATGGTAGCATTTTACTAGCCTGAGTTAGAACAGCTTCATCCATATAGTAGATTCTTGCTCCTTATTAATCGAGAAAAAGAGATGGAATGAAAAAAATGAAGTTGTAGTATGTTGAGCTTCCTCTTTCTTTCTGAAGCAGTTTTTGGATCAACAATTTACCAGAATACATTGACATTGTACTTTACATTCTAAATAGAAAGCACATTAAGAGCAATAGGACTCCTCACCCTGTGGATTCCGTTACTCCATGTGAAAGCTCTAAAAACAAACCTCCTATTGCTAATCGTTGAAGATGTGAAATCTAGCCTAAAGGATAGTTTCTCCCCTGTATTTGTGAACCATAGTTCCCTAGGCGTGACTGAAACATTTACACCAGTTGGATATTCTAATGCTGAGAGGTAGACTGTTGGTCCACTGCCACAGTAGGTAACTATTTTGTAGACTGATAGGTTCCCATTCATGCTAGACACTCCAATTGAAGGATAATTGAAATTGTAGGAAGCTGTAGGCGGGTTCTTGCAACTTAGTATCTTTCCAGTGAGGTTTTTCAGCTGAGCAGGGTTGGCACCATTGCTGCAGAGAAAATCAATGACATCATTAACATCAAAATCATAGACTAGCCCAGGATCAATTGCTGCAACCGGATTTATATGCCCAGATCCATAATCAAATGGTGTTGCTCGACTTTTATTTGGATTTCTTCTTATAGGATTTCCAGTGTGATCAAGTATTCTTGTTGTTGCCAAAAGAAAAATCAGAAATGTTATGCAAAAATCATCTATTTGTATAATACAATTCCTCTCAAGCACGTTTTTACTTCAAAAGTACATATTGTCATAATTACAAACTTAATTGTTGCAGGGCTCCAATGAAGTTTAAATAGTATGGGCCAATAAAGTTTAAATAGTTAATACCAATGAATGGGCCAATGAAGTTTACTGTTCATTGGTGGTATTAAATTATTATATCGGAAGTTTAAATGAGCCAGTGAATGGGCCAATGAAGTTTAAATAGTAATTATGCATACTGAATGTTATATTTGTTCTAGGAATTTATAGAGGTAGTAGCATCATGGTGACATAACCGATTTCGATTGTGAAACCAGTGAAAACGTTGATTTTGCTTGATGAAGTTGAAAATGGGGAAATGGTCTTCTTGTTTTTTTATCCTCAGATTTGGGGTTTGAGTTAATTGAAGTTGCCTTTTAAATGGTAATTATATTTTACTTATCTTTTTATGTATAATAGTTGTCAATAGGATTGATAAAAACAACAATGGCCATGATGTGGCAAAGAAAAAAAGAGGCCCTACGTTCATGACTAGAGTTTGGGGTAGGCCAAAATATTTGAACTGCATAGGAGTTTGATGAGACAAGTGTACCTATTGGAGACAATGCTGCAAAATTAAATAAGTTTTTGAGAACAGTTGTGAGAAATTGCAAGGATGCTCCTATAGACATCATAGATTGGCATTTGGTACCAACAGAGAACAAATTGAGAATGATAAATATGGTGAAGGTATCAAAATATGAGTTTCAATAATTGTATAACTTGTCTACTTTTATAAATCTTGTACTTAAAAGCTTTATGTCTATGTACTCTATTCTGATTATTAAAGTTGATTGTTTCCTAATTTTACATATCATTATATACTTTAATTGTTTCTTTCAATTACAGAACATATTTAACCTTCCTCCTGGTACTGAAGATTAGGTCTATAAATCTATAGGTAAGAAATGGAGAAGCTTTAAGGTATATTTGAAGGCTAAATATTTTGATCTAAATCAACCTGTGTCAGCTCAACTTGCTTCTGGGGATGAGCATCTCATACAAGAACAATTTGTGAGACTTTAAGAGTATTGGAGCATAGAAAAAGGCCAGGTATAATATATGCGATTTTTTTATTTATAAAAAACTAAAAGTAATTACATTTTAACCTTTTTCTTTATTCATTTTCAGCGTAGAAGTGAAAAGAATAAGCAAGTTAGGGCATGCAACAAGATGAATCATTGCATTGGAAAGAAATCGTATGGCCGAATTCGCAATGAATTGGTAAAGTTACCCAATATAAATTTATATTTGACAATTTTAATATAATAGAATACATTGGGAATCAAATACCTTAATTTGTATTTAGGAAAAGAAATTTAGACGTCTTGCATCCCAGGCTGAACTGTTCAAAAAGTGCTACACACGTACTAATGGTGAACCTTCTGGAAATGAAATTGCTACTGCTTTGGTAAGGATTTTCTTCTCTCTTGCCTTGATTCCATTTAGTTTTATGATGTATTGTATACGTCCTATTCATATTATTGATTAAATATACTTACATTTTAATTCACTAATAGGGAGAGATGACAAAACGTACTACCCAACTTTCTCCAGATTTTGTTGATAGTATTAGTCCAAATGACATATTTAGACAAGTTTTAGGTAAAGAAAAACGTGGTAGGGTGCGCATGTTTGGATTGAATGTTCCTACAATGGACAAATGGGGTCAATTTCCAAGTAAAAATGCATCTTACCGCATAATCCATGAACAGCGCCAGGAATTGTTAAGGGTGAACGAAATATTAAAGGAGTTAGAAAGCAGATTTGAGGAACAAGGCAACCTTATACAACAACTGAATGCTTTAGTTACACAACTAAGAGTTGCCTCACTAATGGGATTTCCTTCCTCTTCAAATAGCAATATTTCCAATTCATCTAATGGTCAAGTTATAAGTTCAACTACTCTTCCAAGATGTTTGACAGTATATTTTACTCTTTTTAAATTTTTTACATTTAGAGATTTTTTCATTAATAAAAATTATCAACAATATTGAACGTCTTTTGGCTTTTCTCTTTTTTTCTTATTCAGGTTTGTGCTTCTATGTCACTTAAGAGTTTAAATGACCCAAATAAGATTGTTGCAAAAGATTATATTGTGGACATGAATCTACAAAAAAATATGGGTGGACATATTTTAGGTCCTAATTGGTGTGAGGTTAACATACAAGTTGTTATTGAGAGTGAAGAATATTTGGTTAGACCTTACTCATTGTTGGAGACCATTGGAGATGCTCTTGGCACTAATATTGATTGGTCAAATTCTTTGGTATATTACAAATTCACTTGCACTCTCTGTCAAAATTATTATTTTTTAAATTAATTGATACAAATTTTTTTGTTATATAGGTGGAAAGAGATTGAAGCAGAGTTGTTGACTTAGAGTAGACATTAGTCTACAGCTCTTATATGATACATTATTTTATGATTTTTGTGCAAGCTTATAGAAATTAATAAATTTAGGATTTTTACAGTTTAAGTACCATTACCTTTGATATTTATTTAGTTGATTCCAGGATATTTCACAACAAATATATTTTGGTGGTACATTGAACTTAAATTAAATTTATAGATATTTTCTTTTCTTTTAATGTAAATTGTTGTCTCAAGGATTAGTTGAAATTGGTCTAACATATTAAATTGTTACAATATTCGAAATATAGTGACATTTACAAATCAGGGCTGTCCGAATAAGAGAACATGTATAAATGTTATCTTATTAGGGATAATATATCATACATACGTATTATGAAATTATATAATTACCGACATAAAAATTTGTCATATTAGAATAGATATGTTCTATACTAAATGTCAGAAAATTATAACTATTTTGACATTTATTAATGTTATATTTGAAACAATTATTAACATTATAAAATGTCATAAAATACATAAATTCTAATGCATGTAGATGTCACCATAGCTTTATAATGTGGCAATATTATGTATTAAAAAAGATTTAAATATTTGTTTTGCCTTAACTTTATTATAACACTAACAAATATCACAAAAAGAATATATAAACACATTTACGTACGTTATCATAGGTTCTTATGGTAACATTTGTTTATGATATTTATAAATGTCACAGATTTTTCCTGACATCACTTTAGATGACACTCCTTTTATGTGCCATAATAGGTTAAATGTCAGAAAAACTCTTCTATAGTAACATATAAAAATGTCGTTAAAATAAAAAAATGTTGCAGTGACTGGATTTCATACCTCGATCCACTAGCTGTGAATGGGTTGGGGATAAGGATTGCATGATATCCATCCCATCCCGCATAATATATATTTCACTACTAGAAAAAATGATTATACTAACGCTAAAAAGAGTCAGGAAAGATTGCTATAGTGACGCTATTTTGGTACTGACACTTTCAAAGGCCGTCATGCATACGGCCATCACAATAAGTTCGGTAACGCTAAGTAGCGTAATCATAGATCGAAAAATGTGACGTAGAAAAGCGTCATAATAGGTGAATTTTAATGACGAAAAATTATGTTAGTAAACGCCTGATATTATAACCAAACTTTTTGTTATAATAAGGTAGGTTCGGTAACACATTTGGATGTCAGTAAACATATGTTAATATGACACAGTTCTTTGTCACCATAAGATGTTTGGTTGACGTTTTTGTTGTCATGAAAGGTTGGAAAATATGACCAACTATTTGTCACAATAGAATATTTGGATGACGATTTCTGTCGTCATTGATCGGAAAATGTGATGTAGAAAAGCGTCATAATAGGTGAACTTTAATGACAGAAAATTGTGTTAGTAAATGCTTGTTATTATAACCAAACTTTTGGTTATAATAAGGTGGATTTGATGACACATTTGGACGTCAGTAAAAGTATGTTAATATGACACAGTTCTTTGTCACCATAGGATGTTTGGATGGCGTTTTTGTTGTTATGAAAGGTTGGAAAATATGACAAAACTATTTGTCACAATAGAATGTTTGGATGATAATTTCTGCCATCAGAAACATTTGAAAATATGACAAAAATTAGCGTCACAATAAATTTGGCATCAGAAAAATAGGTCAAATATCTCACAAAAAATCGTAATTAAATTGGAATTTACCCAAAAAATAGGTTTTTTTTTCCTGTCGCGCGCGCGCGTGTGTGTGTGACACAATTGTTAAATATACATCATTAAAAGTCAAAACAATAAAAAATAACCCATATTAAAGAGAAAGCCTATAAATTTCATAACATTCAAAAGTTGTTAAAAAATGAATATTAAGTATTTAAATACATCATTAAGTATTCAAAAACAAGCATAAAGCCAAGTATTAGGCCTTCAAAAAAACATAGTATCATTTATCTTGCCCTAATCCCAAATTGCTTCGATACTAAAATACATATTTAATCTTCTTCGCGAATCTTCATCGACAAGATTATTATAATATAGAATGAATTTAGTAACAATATTATAAAACCTTCTGAGAAGCAAAAAAATATTAAATTAATTAAGAACATAAGTGATTAGAGAATTACCAAATATCATGGCCAAATAATACATATTCCAATGGAATCTCCAATAGTTTGAATAAGATCTAATGGTCTCATCAATTTCTTGTCACGATGAAATGGAACCAAAACCATTACTTTACACCATTCCTCACCCAGTAGTACACCCCCAACATCGTGGGATAGGTTTAAACTTTCAATGAAGCCTTTTGCAACTATTTTAGATGTATCTAACATACTTAAAAGTGAAACATAAGTATGAACCTACAATATATATTTTATTCAGTTAAAAGGGAATTAGTTAAACAAGTCAAATAGCTCATGCTCACCAAATAAAGGAAACTTGACTTAAATGCTAAAAAATGCTATACAACACTTAAAAAAGCCAAAAGATTATGCAATAGACATCGGATACACTGGTAGAATCATATGCTACATTTATGCCAAAGCCATGTAAATTCCAACACATAGAAATAACAACTAAACAATAAGTGGCCAATAGAAATATCAGACATGTCATGAATAATACGCTAGAAGAATGAAATAGGACATCTATTTACATGCATACTTTGCTATAAATACAAACAAGTAAGACAAATATGATGTGGTAATATTTTGTATACACTTAATGTGGTTGTGTTATTGTTAGAACCCATTGATGGAATTCTTGAAACATGTGGGGATGAACTATTTCTGTGAGGCAGTAACATAACACGTATCTTGGCAAGTTCTTTTGCTTGTTCACTCAATTGTACTTTCATACTTGTAATTTCATCTCTTTGCTCTTCAATAATACGAAAAGATGTTGTACGACTTGAAATTTCACTCCACACATCCGAAGGGTGAACACCGCTGCTAAACGTGCAGATTCTGCCATATTTATCTGCTCCAACAACTTGGGAGAAGATATCATTTGGACCAAGTCTATCTTCTAAGCCAGGAGGGAGTTGTGTGCTTCTTTTATCCATTTCATTCTTTAAGATGGAAAAGCAATTACAAAAGTTAGTTTCTATTGTGACAATTTATAATAATATTTATTGTAAGAAATAAACAATTTACATGTACAACATTCAAAGATAGATAGATTCCCATTGGCAACCCAATTTTGACAATTTTGATATAAAAACCAGAATACATTCAGATTAAACATGTTTTGATACCATCATACATTCAAACCTCTAAGAGTAGTTGGAACTGTGAAATTCACCAGCGAGATGCTAGCATTTAGGCTACAAATCATTTGTCCCACCTCAAAATAATCATAAAAGAGAGAATATCATTAGCTCCATGACATTTACCACACATTAAAATTAGTAAAATCATTAAAAACGTGACTAAATTATTTAGTACGAACAATTTCTCTCATTAGTCCTCAGTTTTAAAGACTTTGAAAGTCCTCTAACCTCATTCTATAAACATTTTCATCAAGTATGACCACATTAGTAGAACAGGACATGAGTAGAACAGAAATATTCCAATTACCAGAAAGTCCTCTAACCTCATGTAGAGTACTTATCGCTACTGATGTTTGCCTATAGGACAATCCTTCCATTCACTAGCATATAACATGTTTATTGGTATGTTAAACCTATAGGACAAAATAAAGTTTCCTTAATGATTAATTTAGTTCAATAGTCTAAATAGTACTCAATAGAATATGAAATAGCAACAAAGTAATAGGAACTGATATGCACAAGCTTCCTAACAATTAGGGACCATTGATTCAGTTCTAGTCCAGAATATTCCAATTGGGCCCCAAGTATCCATAAATTAGAGTCCAGATTATAATTTCATCCACAACCCAAAGTCTATCATGTGTTGGTAACTTGGTATTGGAAGAAGGAAACTCCTATGTTTTAGCAATGGATTTCAATTGAACTCAAACTATCAATAACCAATAGACAACCTGTTACTTGTGACATAAATGGTCTAAAAGACAAATGTTAATTGAATGTTTCATCTCTACTGATCTGCCGTGAACAGTTTAGAGAGACATTTTATGTAAGTGCATTAGCATTCAAAGCAGCTCACTGCTCTCTTTTTAATAAAGCTCAACGACTTTGCCAAGATGGACTATTCCAACTATCAAAAAAAATAAAAATAAAAATCTGCAGGTAGATAATACAAGCAATAATATTTTAGATTTACAGGACTGGCACAGCTCTAAAACAAAATCAAACCCACACATCTCACATTGGAATTGCAATTCACTGAACCAAAACATCATTATAATCACACCTTTCTATTAAACTCTACAAGCAAGAATGAACCCGACTCGTGTGACACAAGCAAATCCCTCAAACAAAATTGAACAAGACATAATCTTTAAATACAAAAACAACACCATCCTTTGAAAATCAAAACAGCAGCAAGAAGCAATGCACGATGAACAAAGAAGTAGAAAATTTAATACAAGGAAAAAGCTGTAGTTCAATACTAAGTGGTAGATTGAGCAAATAGACATGTTCCTATACTGAAGTGGTAGAGAAGCATTCACAGTCCACAACAAGATCCATCGATAAAAAAACATACTTGTCCATTTAACTAGAAAGAAAGGCATATTCCCATAAAATAAATACTTATGCTTCAAGAATGTATAATTACCACTGCACTGGCAACATGAGAGTTGGAAGAAGTTCCATTAGCATCCGTGTAACATTTCTTGAACATCTGTACACGAGTTGGGGAATGGTCTTGCTCCTTTGTCTGAATCATTCAATTTCTGTTATTAGTTAATAGAAGTCTATAGAAATAGCACTTCAAATTGTCCCTAAAAAAAATAGGTTGCAATACCTTTTGCAATATATAGGAAGAAAATTCTAATATGTTAAGTGGTGTGCCAACATTCAAACTATTGTTCCAAGAAAAACCAGCAACCCCTCAATTGATAAGCAAAATGGTATGAAAATACAAAAGGGGTTCTTACAAAAATACAAAGCAAATCCACAAACAAATACACAGAGAGAAAACCCAAAAACCTCAAATCCATAATCGAATACAATTTGAATCTATTAAACAAAATCAACAATTTCTAATTTTTCTTGCTCTCAGATTTTGCTTTTATTCCTGATGAGCAATTTAATACAAGCTGGACAGTACGAAAACATCGTCAATGGCTTAATGTCCTGAAGTGCAAGAATTATTCAATATTCACCACTGCACAAGCCCCTAGCCATCAAAATTTTCAGCCTTAGTTATACGAGTAGAGACACAATTCCAATATATTTCACTTCTGCTCCCAAATCCATTACAAAACTCCAATCCCAACACCAAGATTTTCACAATATTGGTCAATAAAGATAATACATTAGCCAAATACTCAATAGGACGTTGATTTCTTTAGCCTTTTCCAAGGAAAATGAAAATTTGGAAACACTTCCTTTTGGACCATTTTTCTTTTTTCTTTGTTGTTTTGGTGCCTAAGCACGTAAATACTACATCAAATGAGAATTAAAAGATTCATAATTTGAAGTCAAAATGATAATCTTTTTTTTCGTGGGAGGGGGTTCTTTTTAGTGATGTCTTCAAGATATATTCCTTTGAAGTTTTATATGTTTCTTTTTGTTTCTCCAGCATTTTCTAAGCCAAAGATTTGACAAATGCACTGATACAATAATTGAATTCCACACAAGTGCTCAATCCACCAAACTCTAATATTACCTCAAACCAGAAATAATGCAAGCCTAAACTAGAAGTACACACAACTAAACATAATCATAGAAACAACACAGGGTAGACACCCATCTCAGTTTAACAAGGGGAAAAAATATATCTAACAACAACAAAAAAAATGGGGGATGGAAAACACAGAGCAAATCCACAAACAAATACATAGAGAGAAAACCCAAAACCTCAAATCCATAGTCAAATACAATTTACAAGAATTTATAGGAATTAATGGGGTGAGAAAATGCTAGAAAGGAATTACGTTTACCAACTCTTTGCTATGTTTGCAATGACGAACAGCTCTTCCATAGCAGTAGAGGATTATCGAAGACGAACACAAAAAAAAGTGGGTTTGGCCCTCAAATGCAAACACGGCTCTTTTTTCTTGTAGTGAAGCATGGAAAGCATTGAAAGCAACTTGAATTAGTTAAATATGTCTTTTATATATATAAAAAAATCTAGTAAATAACAATTAGCATGCCCAGTTTTAACTTTAACTAGTTTACAAAAACTATCACAAGACAAGTGAAGTAATTTCTAGACAATAGCAGCAATCATCACCTTTTGTAACATATAAATGAATTAACAATATGTCAAACAACAGCAACAACAAATCCCACGTCCTCTTCCCCCTCTCAAGAATTCTTGAAATGTTCACCTCTATTGACCACCATATCATGCTAAGAAACTATTTTGATTTATTTTAATTCAGATTTAGCACATTATTCCCTTATGTAATAACTTTTGTAACTACTCTGACAAGATATTTTGAATTTGAAATAAAATGAAAGACTAGGTAAATAGGTCTGCACATTAATTCAAACGCATTATTTTTATGCACAAGAACTTGTAGCCTCTTTGTTAAGGTGCTTCTGGATTTTTTTTCCAATAGGTTCTGTATTATAGAGCATAAATGTCAAATGAACCAAATATAGCCCTTTAGTAAAAAAGAGTAATATGTAAACTGATGGTAGTTTTACTATAAAGTTGCATACCTTTGGAAGCAGGGCATATTGTGACTGAGTTTTGGTAGTCTCAAAAGAATGAGAAGCAACTGCAATTGATCCAAAAAATCTAGCAATAAGACTGATGGCTAAAGGAGATAAAGGACCGATTTCCTCTTCTGACGGGAAAAAGAATGCTCTATATTTAAAAGAAAAATGGGACAATAACTCGTCATTACAGGACAAAACTATAGAGCATAGCTCTCAATATGTGTGTGTGTGTGTGTCTTTCTTTGAGCATTCTAGAATAAATTATAAGGGTGCCAAGTATCATCATAAGCCAATGCAACTGATAAACGAGACCAATAATTAGTCAAAAGTAGCAAGCAACACATGTTCATTTATGTAAGTCTTTTTGTCAGTTCTAATTGGTCATGGTCATGGAAAAATAACACAACGATGAAAACTGAAAAGAAATGAAGTGATGTTTTGGATAAAAAAAAAATTGAAACTTTCCTTCTTGCTTTTTATATTACAACTGCTTCAGAATTTTTTTTGAAAAAAAAAATATTTTCTTCTAATGGTAGTTCTCCAACATCCAACGGTAAAATTACTCTACAAATTTCTAAAACACATAGTTCAAGAAAAGAAAGTAACTATTACTAAAAGAAGTTACCTTTTGATAGAAGCCTTGCTTCTAAAACATTGGCATATAAGAGAGTATTACTAGTGAATTAATTGTCTAATCTAGTTAATTTGAACTCAATCAAGACTTCATGGGATTAATTTCAAGATCTCAAATTGAAGGAGTTGCATGAGAAGAAACCCACTAGCACAAACATAAAAGGACATCTTTTAGAAAAGTTAACAAACCTTGGTGAACTCATCAGTGGCATTTCAAAAATCATGTAGTATGAAACAAACTTTTCCAGGGAACCAGTGAACTAAGGTAAAGTGTTCAACAATCCCTTTGATTTCCGACGGTGTTGTCTCAGATATATAGATAGGAACCAGAGTAATAGCCAAACCAACCCCAAATCCATCAAGAAGCCTTACAAAAAGTAGGACATACACATTTGGAGACCACAACATCACAATACCACTAATAAAATGCAGGATGGATAAGATTGAACCACCGAACCAAATTGTACTCAAAAACACAAAAAGCCCACTGTTCAAACAAGGAGAGGAGCAATCGCGAAAAATGACAGAGATCGAACCACCGATCTAGATCGTAAAGGAAAACAACAGAAGAAATAGAAAAAAAAAAAATAGAGGAATTAATTTGGTGACTAATTATTAATGTTGGACATTGGGCGAGATAATAGAAATAGCGATACCTGTCTGCAATGCCGAACAGCTCTTCACACAGTAGCAGAGTTAACGGTTGTGCAGTGACGAACACAGAGATGGACAAAAATTTGAGGGTTTTGCCCTCAAATGCAACCATAACGCAAAGGAATTTGGGCTGAAGAACATAAAAACTTGCGCTTGAACTCCAACAGAGTAAAGCCAGATCGTCCGATTTTTGCCAGTAATTTGAAGGAAAAATATTTGTCCGCCATTGTTGTTCGATTACTTTGAAAACACAGATAGAGGCATGTCAAAATAAGGGAACAACGCGCACATTTTTTTTAATGGAAGTGTCTGATGCGCGCTTTTTCGTTCCTTACCGTCCCAAAGTGTATGGAAAACTCCAATATTTTTTCTTGACACAAAAACTGTCATAACAATATATCACTTTAAATGAAATTAACAAAATTACGTCGTATTAGTTCTATATAAAAACACTAAAAAATCTATTATTATTATAATTATTATTTATTACACTTTATAAAAAGTGTTATTAAAAATATATCAATAAAACTCTTTTTTCTTGTATAGTGTGTATATATATATATGTATAATTTTATAATTATATATGTGTATATATTATATTATATTTATACATGTATATAATATATATATTTATTAAAAATTCTGTATATAATATATATGTATTAAAAAGTCTAGGTATATGTATATATTATATTATATTATATTATATCATACTATATTATATTTATACATGTATATAATATATATGTATTAAAGAGTCTAGGTGTGTGTATATATAATTAATATGTAAGTAGATAAGTATATATACATAAGTGAATAATATATAAAAGATGTATATTTTTATATTATATATAATATGTAAGAGATAATATACATATTAATGTATATCTATATCTAGATAGGTGTGTGTATGTGTGGGTATATATATATATATATATATATATATATATATATATATATATATTCTTATATATTTATTATATATACACACACAAAATTCAAATAATATAATTAGTATGTAATATATATATATATATATATATATATAAACCTTAATTATATATAAATATATAATATAATTAGTATATAAGTAAATAAGAGTGTACATAAATGATACATAAAACATTTATATTTTTATATGTATTATACATAAAATATTTATTTTTTACAAATATTTTATTTTATTTTTTAATTTTAGGTCAAATTAGAGAATTTTAAGTTCATTTTCGATTAGGCTCCACTTTCTTGTTAGATCGAAATTGGAGATTATTTTGTCCAAACAAATATAAGAACGAGAATCATGATCCGAAACTAGAGGTGTAAATGAATCGAACGTTCGCGAACAAAAGCTCGTTCGAGCTCGTTCGTGTTCGAATAAGGCTCATTCATTTAATAAACGAATGAACTCGAACACAAACTCGAGTTCGAATAATAAACGAACGAACTCGAACATGTTCACGAACATATTCGAACGTTCGCGAATATATTATATATATTTTTAAAATTAATTATATTATATTAATTATTTTATTTATATTTTATAATATTAAGATTTATTCTTAATAAATCTTATATTATAATATTAATATTAATAATATTTATTTAATATTATAATATTCAATTATTTTTAATTAAAATTTGAATTATTATTTTTATAAATTTTAAAATAAAAAATATAAAATAAACGAACTCGAACAATTCGAATTCGAACGTTAATCGAGTTTTTCGAACTCGAATTTAAACGAACTCGAACATTATCAAACAATAATCGAACGAACTCGAACACGAACTCGAACTCGAATAATAAACGAACGAATTCGAGTTCGAAAATGTGATGCTCGGTTCGTTCATATTCGAATACAGCTCTATCCGAAACAAGTCAGGGACAAGAAAAAATAGATGAATGCCGTGATGACGGAAAGGGTTAAGACCGAGATTTTTAGTCCCCACCCGACCCATTGCCATTCCTAGCGGTCGGGTGTGAATTGGAGCATGGGCAAGAATTGGTCCGCAATGGGGGCCGAGTTTTATAGAAAACGTTGCATCTAATTACCCACACTTGTTGGCCCTAAATATTTTTGCCCATCCTCAGAAAAAAGCAAGGAGGTTGCTGCTAAAGTTAGAGACAGAGAGCAAGAGAAAATCGGCGTCTGGAAAGCCACGTGCGAGAATGGGCCGCAAGAGGGACATCTGGAAAGTAAAGAGGACGGGAGGAAAGAAAGAAAGGGTTTCATGTTTTGGTGTCTTTGACTCTTTGGCAGGGAATTGTTTGTCAATATAGTTTTAATAAAAATTATTTTGAGAATGTACTTATAAGATTTCTAAATGGTTATAGTTTTATTTATAGTCTTATTTTTCCTCTTCATAATGAATATACTTTAATAACTACTGAATTTAAGTAGATATGATTTTTAATTTCAAGTATTTAATAAAGTTATTATTGAGATAGAGTGTTTTTTATAAAAATGAGATATTTTGCACTTTTATTAATATTAGAAAAGAACTTATTTCAAAACCGTTAATGTCACAAGTCTCAACCCAATTTCATTATAAAATAATAAAATAATATTATTTTATTACCATATTAAAAAGTATAATTTTTTAAAAAATACAGTAGTTTGATTCTAAAAAAAGAAAAATCATTTTTGCTTAGCTTTGCGGTTGCCTGTAGATAAAGTTGCTAATTGGGCCGGGATAATCTTCGAATTAAAAATTAAGTCCAAATGGAGAACAGACCTATAGCTCACCCAAGCAAATATTTTTTACACAATATATGCAATATTAAGAATATAAAAATTGTACTACGAGAGTGATCCTATATATATATATATATAATATTACGAAAATGAATATTGCTTACAAGGAATCGCTCCTTTGCCTTAATATTCATTAGAAGAAATTTAAAATTGAAAGATGTATGTAACTTAGGACTCATACTTTGTTTCAAGTCGTATTTTGGCCCAAAGCTTTGTGAGTTTTAATGGAATTGACCTACAACTTGAATTTAAAGAGTCTTTGATTTATAACAAACCAGTAGAATGATTTATGAATACACTTATAACTAATTGTTGTAGCAATTCCCCCCCCCCCCCCCACCCTTTCAAAATAGACACATTCATTTGTCCTAAATTTTAGATTTAAATTGTTGGTAGTATCATAGTTTAGAACTTGAGGCCTCAATGTCTGTGCTTCTCCGTCCTAGAGGCTGGAACATATTTAAAACTCAATGGACTATACTTATATAAGAATTGAATTGAGATGAATTTAAATTTATTAAAATATTACTAAATGTGGAGTAAATATGGGACTAAATTATTAATAAGAAAGAAAATATGATGTTTTGTGAGTATATGACATCGGTCGAAAAATGAAAAATATTTAAATTAATATTATTTTAAATTAGAGTTTTAGTTTATATTTGGAAGAATTTCTTCCTAAATATAGCCTTGATTCCATTTAATTATACTTGGGGGAAAATTTTATTGTGGCATCTAATATATATGCCGAATCCTAGGTTGTTATTCAAATTTCAATTTAAATCTAATTAATATCTTGATTCCTAGTAATTTTTTTTAAATTATCATCTTTACCTATTTGAGCATTAATCAGTTCACTAAAAACTTAACAAAAAGTATAGTCAATAGTTGATTGAAATTTTGAGGAAGATAATAAATTAAGAAAAATTGAAAGTGAGGGCGTCAATTAAACATAAAGTGAAATTTATATGATAATATGAGATTTGATCATAAATTTTTCTCACTACTAAGGAACTTCTTCCTATCAAAATGGAAAATACTTGACCAATTTTTCTTTTTAAATCATACCCTTTAAAAGCTTATAGTATTACAAAAGATGCAACGCAAATGCATACGATATAAATTTTTAAAATGATGACATATAAAGATTATTTTCCCATCAAAATCATTTAGAATTTCAGTTCTTGTGGCAAAAAATAAAGTAGTGAAGTTAATTAACACTGATATGGATCGTTTACCAAGTGAAGGTCATGAGTTTAATTTACATCCCATTTCTTATGGCTAAAAAAAACCCCAGTTCTTGGCTTGATCTCAATAAATAAACAAGTAAATAGAGCAAAAGAAAACTCAATTATTTGAATAAAGGAAAGAGGTGTGGACTTATTAAGAATATCTATTTAATTAAAATATTTTTAATCCTAATTTGATTAGGAGTAGAAGACAATCCAATTTGAATCCTAATCAATATTGGATGAAGTAATGTGTAACTTTCCAATTTTAATATAGACAAAAAAAAAAGGGTGTAATTTCCTTATCCTAATTTGATCAGGAATACAAGAAACTCAGTAAATCAAAAACCATTGTTGGCGTCTATTTATGGTTTCTTCCCAGGTTGCTGTCTCAGAAACCAAAACCATGTCTTCATCAACAGTATCATGGTTGCCTCCGCTAACCTCCCACGACCACTACACCACTTCTGTATCTGTTCAGCAGCTCGATTCCCAGAATAGCTCAATGTTTACACAGGAGAATTTCTGCATCAATATCGACGTCTGTGTTGAGTTCTTCTCCAATGGTAATCCCACGGCTTTTCCAGGTCTGTTCTTCAGTGGAGTATTCTGGTTTCCATGTCGCGAAACCCGAATAGCCAAAGATGTCATCTCGTTGATGTTTTCTCGTATGGAGGTCCCTTTTCAACTGGATCATATCATCTTGAGAGAAAGAGGAAAAGATACTTTTACTTGGCTAGAAGATGACACAGAGGAGGGTTGTTCTTATGAAATCCAGAAGTTCTTGTATGCTATCAGACGCAAGAACCGTGATTTGAAGCTGAACAACAATGTCTATCCCATCCTCTTGGAAATCAAGAAGATTATTCAAGTATCAGACGAGGAGTACAATGCGTGGAGCTCTTGGTATGCGGAGAAGAAAAGGGCTAATCCAGATTTTGAGAGAGCTTATAACGAAGCAATTCGCAGACCACGGACTGAAGAAGAATTGTTCTACGAAGCAAGAGAATCGTGTTTCCATCAATCTCCGGCTGAATCCTTTAGCCGGATACTAAAGGATATAGACCTCGATGATTCGAAATGGACAGGGGACTGTCTCATCTGTATGGAAGAGGTCTTTCGCGAATCAGGATCAAAAGCCAGTCGTTGGCCTTGCGGTCATGTCTTCCATAAAGATTGCAGCCTCAAGTGGTTACTGAAAAGCAACAAGTGTCCGTTGTGTCGTTTCGAGTTATCCTAGTCAAGAATTGTCATTCTTGTATCTTTATTGCAGTTGTATTAATTGATTGTTTTATATATATATGTAGTTTAGTAATTCTGTAATGTGTATTAATAATGTACATATGTTTTAATCATTAAAAAATACAGGGCATTATTTTTTGCTGCATCCATTGTGTTATTAGTATTTTCTTTTTTTTTTAAAATATGAATGCATTCAATGTGTAAGTCGAGCTCCGTTTTTTAGGGTTAAGTCCATGGAAGATTAATCATTGGACTTTTCATAATATAACTAATTTGATATTCCTGTATTGTATTCTATTGTATGAAGGAATGTAAAATAAAATATATCAAATAAATAATTTTTAATTATGATTTTACGATTTTTAAAATATTATTAAGAATTATTTGTTATTTTTAACTTTACAATTTTTTAAAATTTATTATGTATTTATTTATCAGATAATATTCATCTAAATCAATAAACTTTTATATTTTTTAAAAAATATTTATTCAAATTCAACCTGACAAGTGTCAACAAAAAATACTAACACGTATCACAATAAAAATTGCGTATCATAACATAACTTTTTACAATATATACACAAAGTAATTTAAAATAATTTATACCGGTTTTTGTTTAGCTTTGCATTTGACAGTAGAAGCTGCCAGCTGGGCCAAGTTAATCTTTCAATTAAAAACTAAGCCCAAATAAACAAGCCTAGGCAGTTGCAAATATATATATATATATATATATATATATATATATATATATATATATATATAATATACAAATTATAATTGAAAATTTGAAAATTTTAGTTCGCAAATCATCCAACGCGGTTGCCATAGTCTCAAATTGAATATTTACGTTATGAAGAATATTAACACTATCGTATCCCTTTATTATGATTGCAGGCCTCAACGGGGTCTAATATCTCTTTCCATTTTTCTTTTGAAAAAAGAAAAATCAAGACGTTAATTGATGAAGTTTGGCTAGAAAATACGTTTATCCAAGTGGATATTTATTTTATCTAAATATATATATACTAAGAGTCAAGAGGGGATAGAAGTGACATTTATATATTATTTAAGTAATTTTAATTTCTTTTTCTTCTTCAAGTATTTTAAAATTTAATAGTTTAAATTATTAAAGTTTCTAATGAATGAATCAGATTTTATGTCAAATATTTTATCACTCCTTTTATGGTTCAGATTCTTTTGGTGGTTATGGCTAATTTTGTCATTTTATATAATATTTTCTCTTTGGCCTTGCTATTGAATTTAATTTTAACAGTTTATTGTCCCTTGATACTCCAAAATTCCGACCCGATTGCTATCCCGGTTCTACGTCTCTCACTCTTCATCTTGCAAGGTTTTTCAACTCTCCTTCCCTCTTGGTCTGGCTTCGTTGTGCATCTGGAATTTGCATCCATGTTCCGAAACCCCTGGCTCCGTCTTCGTGTTCGTCTTCACTTCACAACCGCTATGTCTTCTTGTTTAGAACCGCTGTTTATGTTTAGAATAGAACCCAAACAGTTTAGGGTTTACCATTCACAAAAATACTCAAGCAGAATCCACAGCCTCATTCTATGTCCGGCAAGCGAAAGCGCAAGCTCTTCAAGAAATGGGCCAAGGTCGCTCTTTTCTTCCTTTCTTTTTTCTTCAATACTGAATTCTTGATGTTGATGCAAACAAACTGGAGCAAAAGGAGGCCGTAGCAAAGGGTTTAATAACGATGGAAGATGTGGAGATGCCTACTGCTGAAACTGATGGTATTTTGCTTTCAACATACACGAATTCTTGCATCTTCTGGTGTTTCACTTAATCGATTTTGTATTTGATTATGTGTTTTTTTCCCCTTACACCTCTGTGAGTTGTTTTGATGTTGAACTTCTTATTGCTCATGATGATGTGATTTTTGCAATGTATAGTTGTAGCTGAAGATGCAAATAAGGCTGCTGCTGCTCCCGTGAAATTTCACTTGAAGAGAAGTTGTAAAGTTAAAGTAAAGCAGCTGAAGAAGAATAAAGGCAAGTCCTTTCCTTCCCTGTTCATTTAAATCATTTTTTCTAGCTATGAAGCTGATGACTCTATTCTTTTTCTGACTGAGGCCTTTTTATATGGTGAAAGATAGTTGAAAATTGAATATTTGCGAGTGTTGTTGCTGTTGTTATTGTTGTTCTTTTGATGATGCGTTTTTATTAGGGAACGATTGGCAGTGAAGTGAAGACCTGAATAACATAATGCCATAGTTTGATATTACCTTTTATGTGGTGGAAAATCTGGTCATTACTGTTTACTAGGCTGTAATGCTGCAATTGTCATTGTGCCAAACCAGTTTTCTTTCCCTGCAATGCATGTGAGGGGTATTCTAAATTGTGCCTAAAAAGTTTACACTGTAGGGTAAATTGCATCAACCTCTCTTCTTTTACATGCTTACTTTCATATTTTTTTACCATGTTTGTACTTATAGCTATCTTTATCTATGTTGTTTCTTCTTTTCCATAAAATCTCTGTTGCTATTTACAATGCAAGCAACTATGTTCGTTTTGACTTCATTCAAATATTTTTTAAACATATAGAATTCACAAGCAAATCAAAATGGTGGTTGTTTACATTAAGATGGTGAATGCTTATGCAGTATTGTTTTGTGCTCCCCCATTTCGATTTTAGATTGCTTGTAATCTTTAGCAAACACCATTTGCATATCTAGACAAAGTTGGTTTGAAGTTTATTCCCATGATTAGAAATTTTTCTATGAAAAGGAAGTAGTTATGGAACAGATTGCTGACAAGAGGGGTTCTGCAGCTACTGCTCTCTATAGAATATTTCAATCAATGTGTAAAGGGCACCTGGAGCAGGGTATGGAATTTGCAAATAACATGGTAGGAGTGGTTGCATGGTAGGGTAGGGAATTTGTAATTTGCAATACAATTCACTTGTGAACTGGCAGGTACTTTATTTATCAATTACAAGAAGGAAAACAAGATTCGACTAATTGTTTGTACCTATTTGGTGGATTTCTGATGCACATGTTTGAATATAGGACCATTTTTAGCTGTTTTCTTTTGAGAAGTCAGTTCTGAAGTGTCTATTTACTTTTATTTATTTGTTTATTTATTTTTGGGTTTCAGGGCATATCTTCTGTCTGTAGGTCCCTCACTTGGTAGTGTGGCAGCCTGTCAGCATGAGAGAGAGAGAGAGGATATATTATGTCCCGAGACAATAGATTGAATGGAGGAATCTTTTAGTTAGTCTATTATGTAACTTCCCACAGGTTCAAACTGTAGTCATAAAAGTTGGTGATGTAATTGAAATGAAATTGCATATTCTGTTTGCATATTCAGGCCTTTCAAATTTCTCTATCATTTTAAAGTGCTCATATTTCTGTGTGGTACATTAAATTTTCTCTGCATTACACGTTGATATAGCATGAACATGGCATAGCCTAAATTTTGCCTCTTAAAGATTATTTCTCTGGTCGAAATAGTTGTTTGGAAGGCCTGAATCACAGCCACATATTTGCAGGTAGATGGGGCCCAGATTCTATTAACCATCTAATGCAGAGTACACTACTTAAGTTTCTTTTGATATTTTGTTGTCCAATGTTATTTCTGATATGCTTAATCAATTTCTACTTGTGTAGCTTCTTAAGCATGCTTGTTTGAGGGAGAAAAATCTGCTTTTAGGCCATTCATTACTCAATTAGTTACAGTACGTGGAGCATCCACGAGAATGCTATATTTTTTCACTTATAATGTCATAGTTGCGACATGTTTTATAACTGTGTCTGTGTGAAGTGATGAAACATATCTTGCTAGAATTTATTTATTTATCATTGTCATACGCTTGATGTTCAAAGTCAGATAGCTAGAAGGTTAGAATGAAGTCCAGTGCTGTTTCAAAACCAAATAGCTATAGAGATGCAATAATAGTTGCTGGACCTATTATTTGATAGACTTCTTATGATCAAAGATGCTTAAAACCTCTGTTTATATTGCACAAGTGTGGATTTTGAATTCTGATCATGTAAGACCATTGTATATAAAGCAAGCATGTACTTGTGGCTTACCTGATAGATACTCAGTTTTAGTCATCATTTTCCTGGTAAATCTTACATTCGTGGATGGAAGTAAATGTGATCCATATATATATTGTATTTAATTTCTTGGAGATTCTTTATGCAGTCATTGCAATAGCAGTTTCTTAGAAGACCTGAAGGAAATCAAGCCCTTATGTCCTACCAAGCTGAAAACGTCCATGGAGTTATAGAAGGTGGCAACTTCGCTGCACCTGCAGGCTCAGTGCAGTTGCCTCAACAACATAGGAAGTTCATTGATTTGGCCCAACAACATGGTTCTTCCAACATGGTTCAGAACATCACAAACAATCCTATTGCTCTGGTGGCATAGATGCAGGCAAAAAAAATTCCATGCATAATCACTATGTATTTTTGGGAATCACTTGTCCTATATGGGCTTTCTGATTATTGTATCTACATTATTTTTGTAGATTCAGTGGATTTGGCATGGCTGTGAGCTGCTTCGTTTTATTGCAAATTTTTATATGATTAATTTTTATGTGATAATTGCAACCTTTGTGATATAGTTAGTATTGATATCTACTTGAAATAGCTTCATTCTGTGATTAAGTGTAAAAACTATTTTGGTAAAAATTTTTATGGGCTGGAGTGTCCAGAGATTGAGTGATTATAGAATTTTTATTCTATTAGTGAGTATTTTTTTCACATGGCCAAGTCGACAGCAGTTGACAGTAAAACTGGGCAAAGCAAAGACAGTAGGCTTGTGCTGCTAATTTTCCATAGTTGCTTTTTCATTTTAAAGGATATATGAAAGAGAAAGGCTTTGTTGTTCATTCTTTTCAACTTTCTTATACTGTCTGGTTATGCTATTGAAGTTATCTTATCTTCTTGTAGGGTGCATACAAGTTCAAGAACATTTTTGAGGAGGATAAAAGATAAAATCATCAGGACATTGAGAAAAGGATTACAGATTATACCTTAATTCCTACAGATATGAGGACTGGCCAAGTATTTTTTATGAGCTTTTGCTTCTTGCTATGATAATTACAAAAGCTATGCATTCCATTTATACTCTAAAACATTCTTGTTGTTTCTTTATTTGGCTTGATAAATTTCTGTTATAGTAGTGTATTTGTTTGTTCCAGTACTGCTTGGATTTTATGCAGTTATTTGTTGGTTCTTGCAGTGGTTTTATGCAATCCCTGCCCTTTAGACATTTAACAATGCTTAATTTTGACCTTTATCGTTCAAAATATTCAATTTCAATAATCTTAATTTGAATATTTAACTGGTGAGTCAATATATAAAACTACACTTAGATTGTTGTGATTTCTTGGTAAAAATAAATAAGTTTGGGTTGTGATTTTATGAAATAATTGAGTTTCTGCTAACAAATTTTATATACTTGTAGCTATTTTTACCCTTTATATTTTATTGCTTTATGATTTGAAAGTTGCGTGGTAGAATCTTCGTATGGACTCTTTGTTCAATTGAGGATAGTAGTTTGTTGGTGCAATGATAAATGTTGGTTTTTTACTGGACATGCTATAAGTTTACTGGAAGTGATTATGTGCTAAGTATATTGGGTGTCTACATAAACATGATTGGGCAACCATTCGGTGTTTTGCAACAATGGTTTACCATCAGAAGCCCGCGTATGATGCACAATGTCATGAAAATATTAACGTATTTGGACAGAATCCATAAGGAAAAGAATATAAGAAAGGTGCTAAACCGATTAAAAAGAGTTGAAATAAAAAGGTTATAGTGGATCTGCTTGTGTGTTAAGTATATTGAGTGTCTATATAAACATGATTGGGCAACCATTCGGTGTTTTGCGACGATGGTTTAACATCAGAAGCCCACGTATGATGTACAATGTCATTAAAATTTGGGAAGAAAAAGTTGACGCTTAACCATATCATGCCTGGAACTAGTTCACTGATCTGTCAAAGTATTTTAATTAACTCTTCGTATCCATTTTGGGGCTTTGAAAAGGCCTTCAAGTTCACTATCTTTTTCTGCACAAGTTGAAAATAGAAAGGGGGTCATAGGGAGGTAGAAAGGAAAATTTTGAGTCTTCATATAAATGTGGTAAAGCATAGTTGATTGTGTAGGGTATGAGAAAAACGTTAAAGGGGGGGTGAATAAGGTTTTTGACAAGCAAAAATAATTTTTCCGAAGAGTCTAAAAATGCTGAATAAGGATGATCACCAAGGTACTTGGACTGACTTTATTGATGCATTGAAAGCTATCCAAACACTCGTAGATGTGTATCCAGATTTAGACAGTGAAAGAATATAAAAACAGTACAAGAACCACTGAATTAAAATGAGATAAGAGATGTATAGTGGTTCGATCATAATGATCTACGTCCACTACCTTAAGCCTCACACTTAAGGATTTTCAACCCTATTTCATTAACTTCACTTAATGAACCAGCCACATACAAGAGAGGATCACCACACTAGGTTTTACACAACCTCTCAAACAAATTAAGGCTCACCCCTATGGGTTTTACACCACAACCTTGAACATACACACAACAAGGATCACTCCTATGGGTTTTACCACACAACCTTGCATTTACAACAGAGAATTAAAAATCAACAGAATAGAGATAAGCTCACTTACTTGAGTAGATATTCTCTCAGATACAAGCTACAAAATACTTTTATCTTTGATATACAATGAACTCACTTTGAAGCTAAAATAAAATGAGATTTTTGAAAATATTGAGCAATAGTGTTTCTAAGATGAATGTTTCAAAAATCTTACTTTAAAGGCTATTTATAGAGCCAAAAAGTGGAGTGCCAACGATCATAAAAAAATGGCTATAAATTTTTCTGTTTAAACTCATCCGAGTTTTGGACTCAGGTTTTGGACGAAAATGTGTCCAAAAGTTAAGTCCAAAATGGCACATCCCTGACAGAAATTTTTCGACTCAGTTTACAGGATTTTGGATGAACTTTTTGGATTCAAACTGTTCCATCCAAAATTCTGTGAATTTTAAAATCTTTGAGAAACATCTCATTTGAAGCTTCAAGGTGAAGTCAAATGAATCAAAAGATAAGAAGACATAGGAAATAATAGATATACCTTAATGACACTTTCTAATCTAATATTCTTCATAAAAAGCTTCCTTGATATATAACTCCTCATACTGTGATTTTCGCATTTGATCTTCTAATCTTGAAATCAGTGTCGAAGGAGTTGCCAACAATTCTTATCTGAAGACTTTAGAAGAATAAATGTCAAACATGTCCTATCACAATAAATTGACACGTTAGTTCATATCGACGTTTGTCATAAATCAAAACCTAAAAGAAATCCCTTAGGGCTAACAATCTCCCACTTTTTGAGTGATGACAAACATGACATAGTTGATATGTAAATAGAGAGAACATGTTGAGCAAATAAATGTAATCTTACAGTATAGGTCTCATAGAGATCTTATGATAAAAAATCTGTAAACAAATCTCAATGATCCTAAAGCATATCATATCTCTATATAAATATTCAGAGTAATTTGATAGAGATAAAATGCTAAAATGCTCCCCCTAAAATATATGCTTATGTGACAATTTCGAACATAAGAGGGATGAGAAGAAGTAACGATTTATTCATCCAAAAAGTGTATTCAAAATCGTTTTGGAAGAACGTGTGTTTTCAGAATATCATTTGGATAGGGCTTTTGGATATCCAAAACATTTTTCAAAAACTGCTTATAAGAATATTTGTTTTGGATACGAAGTTTCTGAGTCTAAAACTCCCCCTGACTCAATGCACCAAAAAATTTTATCACAGAATTTTGTTTTAAGGATACAATTATTATTCAGAAATCTGTGTTATTGAATAAAATTGAACTTCACAAACTGAGGAATTTTTAGAAAAATTTTGTGAACAGTGAATCAGAAATTTTCATCACAATGATTTAACTGCGCAACTGTTCATATAAATGGTTCATGCAGTTCATAACAGTTCATGCAGCAGTTATTTCGGAATTCAATAACTGTTTATACAACAGTTTTATGATTTCAATTTCCATAGCAGTTACTTCGCAGATAAAAAAACCATACATTAACAATCCAATTTTAGTTCATCAGTTATATTGAGTTCATATCAGATTATTATGCAGAACCCATAACATTTTATTTTGGATATCAACATGTAGATCAAATTCATATGCAGTCGTAACATACAGACTTTACATTTTCTATCAGTTACTGCATACCAACAATTTCATACAGCATATATGCAGACTATAACATTTTCAGACTAGCGTATTTCTTTCTTCCTGGTGAATGCAAACAACATCATGTCAACAGTTATGCAGACCATAATATTTTCACAGACCAACATTCAACATTTTTACAGCAGTATTGTCACAGATTTTTACGATAACTCCCCCTTAATATTCACTGTCATTTTCTCTCTCTTTAGATCATCAGACAACCTATAATATTCTTACTGCCCCAATAATATCTTCAGACACATTCCCATAGTATCTTTAGACACATTTCTATTTCTCCCCCTTTGTCATCAATCAAAAAGAAGCATAGCAAACGGAGAAATATTATGTAGTTAATAGACATTAGATAGACAATAGGCAAGATAGAGAATTTAACTTAAACAAGTATCAGTAATTATCCAAAGACAGAAATGTAAATGATTGAAAATAAATTGTTCAACGGGTGCAGAAAGTAAGTTGTTTATCAGCCCATTGTGCTGCCCAAGTAAATAGTCTAGGAAATATTAATTGTTTTAGACTTGGATCCAACCCCCTTCCTTGAAAACTGACCAGCAATTCTGTTAGACTTGCGCTTTACAACCACATGCTTTTATCTTTTGCCAGAAGGTTTAGGCTTGGGAAAAGGAATAGGAATATCTGTTTTCGGAACGGGAGAGGACTGTGGAGATGGTACAGGAGAGCGTTCAGGAGAAGGAACCTTGACATCTGCAGGAGGTTCAACCTTGTCCTCTGAAGATTGTTCATGCTTGTCATGATCAGATTTAGAGGCAGAAGGCTTAGCAGAATTTTCAATGACAGAAATTCTGTTCTCTAAGATTTTAATTTCTGAGCTAAGAGATTCCAATTTCTCTGCAAAAGACCTGATTGCACTCAGAATATTCTCAGATAGGTCAGAGTCAGGAACAGTTTCTTCCTCATCAATTTTTCTTTTGGTCCTTGACTTCCCTTCTTCCTTGATCTTTATCAAAATTTTCCTTTCTTTTCCAATAGATTCTCTCAACAATTTCCACGAATTTCCCTCCCTAACATACCCCATCTTTTCAAAGGAGTCATAGCTGTAAACATTTGTTCTTGAGGGATAACAAGTAATAGAATTTAAATCAATATTGAAAAATCTGAAGACTTTGGTCAATAAATTTCCAAACGGAAGAGCCTTGCTAGAAGTATTTTTAGATTGCAACATTAACTTTGTTGCCAGAAATCCAAAGTTAATCTGTCTCCCCTCAACTAAGGCTAACATGACCACCATTTGAAGTATGCTAATAGAGGTCTTATGACCGGAACTGGGTACAAGAATGGTAGATACCATATGATGAAGGATTCTACCCAATCCGTTCAACCATTTAGAATTGCGATTTCTAGAGTTTTCAAAGCTTTTTCCACCAGTAAACAATTTCTCAAAATTTTTTAGATTAAAATTTTCATTTCCTTCAAGAAATTTGTTCAACTCAAAATACTGAAACCCAGCATCACGAACATCACATATTCTATTCAGCATTCTATGGTAGAATTCAAAATCTTTTCCTTTCACCCTTGTTACATACCACCTAATCATGAATCCTCCCTTTGTTTCTTCCAGTTTACCCTTTCTCAAATTTGCATAAAATTTCCAGACTAAAGAAGTGTAGATTTTCTCATCAACTAATAGCAAACTTCCCCATCTGACATGATCAAACATATCCAGAATATTCGATAAGTTCAGAAAAACTGAGTGGTTTACTCGATAACCAAAAATAATAATTCAATTTCTTGAGACCCAGTCACTGTATTCAGATTCACATTTTAAGTCGAGAAATCGGGGTACCTGATTTGCAGAACTTAGTTGTTCGGAAGATGATTCAGACGAATCATAATGAGAAGCCGAGAAGTGAGGCTGAGGAGAAGCTTCTTTAGCTTTGCCCTTTGATGAACCGGAAGTCACTTTCTTTTTCACGGGAGATGATTTCTTCCCCTTCTTCGGTTTTGGAATGGTAGATTTAGTTTTTTCCATTGAAAGATTTAAGCTTTTTCAGGGCTTTTTCAGAAAAGAAGAGCACGGAGGAATTATTTTGGAAGAAGAACAGTTTTAAGGGTTTTGAATGAGAGAAAACCATAAAGCTTTGAATATCTAGGATAGTGTGAGAACAAAGTACCTTGGAAACATATGTTTTTCTGAGGAGTTTTGAAAAACGCGCAAACCATTTTTTGAAACTCAAAATTTGGAATAAAAGAATATTAAGCATTGATTTTGGAACAAGACCAGGTCTGAAAACAACATCCAAAAGAGTGTTTTTCTAAAATGCATTTTGGATGTAGGAATTGGATTCTAGCATTGCGTCTAAAACAAAGAACGAGGTATTTTGGATGTAGAACTTTGTTTCCAAAACCATTTCTCTTCACAAATCCTGCACAAGAAAGACTTATACCACATGGTTAGTTTTCAAATTCTTGTAATTCCCAAACCTCTTCTTAAGTGGTTGAATATTTCCTCAACTAGAGGTTTAGTGAAGAAATCTACTAGTTATTCATCCGTTGAGACATATTCAACACATACATCTCTCTTGAGTACATGGTCTAGGATGAAGTGATGTTTGACTTCAATATGCTTTGTTCTCGAATGCTGCACTGGATTTTTTGTTAGATTGATAGCACTTGTATTATCACACATTATAGGTATACAATTAAAATTTAGATTAAAATCTTGCAGAGTATTCTTCATCCATATGATTTGAGCACAATAACTTCCTATTGTAATATATTCAGCCTCAGTGGTGGATAATGATACGCAAGCTTGTTTTTTATTGTGCCATGATACTAGTGAGTGTCCAAGAAATTGACAATGGCCACTAGTACTTTTTCTTTCAACTTTACACCCTACATAATCTGCATTAGTATATCCTACAAGATCATAAGTGTTAGTACGTGGATACCATAATCCAAAATCATGTGTCCCAATCAGATATCGAAGTATGCGTTTAACTGCACTTAAATGTGATTCCTTTGGACAAGATTGAAATTGAGCACAATGACATACTGAAAACATGATATATGGTCGACTAGCAGTAAGATATAGTAGACTTCCAATCATACCTCTATATTTTCGTTCATCTACCTTCTTACCCTTTTCATCTTGGTCAAGTTTTATGGACGTACTCATAGGTGTGCTGATTTCCTTTGCTTTATTCATTCCAAACCTGTTGAGCAACTCTTTGGCATATTTTGCTTGGTTTTTGAAGATTCCGTCTTTAATTTGCTTAATTTGCAGTCCGAGAAAGAAGTTCAACTCTCCCATCATACTCATTTCAAATTCTTGCTATATAGTCTTAGCAAACATCTTGCACAAGGAGTCATTAGTAGCACAAAAAATAATATCATCAACATAAATTTGGACAATTAGTATGTCACCAGAACAATCAGATTTGATGAACAAGGTATTATCAATTAAGCCTTTAGAAAATCCTTTTGAGATTAGGAAACCACTAAGCCTTTCATACCAAACTCTTGGAGCTTGTTTTAGCCCATAAAGAGCTTTAGAGAGTTTGAAAACATGATTTGGAAAAAGCTCATGAGTAAAACTAGGTGACTGCTCAACGTACACTCCTTCTTCAATAAAGCCATTTAGGAAAGCACTTTTGACATCCATTTGATAGAGCATGTAATTTTTAAAGGATGCAAAGGCAAGTAACATTCTTATTGATTCTAGTCTAGCAACAGGAGCGAATGTTTCATCATAGTCAATGCCTTCCTCTTGATTAAATCATTGAGTTACTAATCTAGCTTTGTTTCTAATTACAGCTCTATTTTCATCAAGTTTATTTCTAAAAATCCATTTTGTTCCAATAACAGGATGATCATGCGGTCTAGGAACAAGTTTCCAAACCTGATTTCTTTCGAATTAATTTAACTCTTCTTACATGGCAATAATCCAAAATTCATCATGTAATGCAATATCAATGCTGTTAGGTTTAATATTTGAAAGAAGAGCAAAGTTGTCGATAAAATACTGTCAAGTTTTAACTTCTTGGTTTGGATCTCCAATAATTTGCTCCTTTGGATGGCCAGATTTGTATTTCCAATCCTTTGGCAATTGATGATTTGCAGAAACTTCAGTTTGTTTTCTCTATTGTTCTTTCTGCAATTCTTCAATTTCCTCTTCTTTTGTATGAGTGTCTAATGATGGAGCTTTAACCTGATCTAACTTAACTTCATTTAAATTTCCTACATCATCGTCATCTCTTTTTAAAGTATAAATGTTAGATTCTTCAAATACAACATGCACAGATTCCTCCACACAAAGTGTTCTTTTATTGTATACTCTATAAGCTTTCTTGTTGGAAGAATATCCAAGAAATATAACCTCATCGGACTTGCTATCATAATTTTCAAGATTATCTCTTGTATTTAGAATGAAACATTTACATCCAAAAACTTTAAAATAGGAGATAGAAGGAGTTTTGTCAAACATAAGTTCAAAATGAGTTTTTCTTAAAAATGGTCTTAACATAACTCGGTTTATTGTATAGCATGCTGTGTTAACAGCTTCCGCCCAAAAGTATTTTGGAAGAATATTTTCACAAAGCATTGATCTAGCCATTTCTTGCAAGGTCCGATTTTTTCTTTCAACAACACCATTCTGTTGAGGAGTTTTAGCTGTTGAAAAATTATGAAAGATTCCATTTTCATCACAGAAGTGAGTAAATTCGCTGTTACGAAATTCTTTTTCATTGTCACTTCTAATAGAAATCAATTTGCATCCAATCGAGTTTTGGACGCGCTTAATCAGTTTTGAAAATTCAGTAAAGGCTTTATCTTTTTGTCCAAGAAATAATGTCCAGGTAAATCTAGAAAAATCATCAACAATTACATATGCATATTTTTTTACCCCCAAGACTAGCAGTTCTCATAGGTCCAAATAAATCCATATGAACTAATTCAAGTGGTTTTGAGGTAGAAATCATTTTCTTTTGTTTAAAAGAGGTTTTGATTTGCTTTCCAAATTGACATGCATCACAGATTTTGTGTTTATCAAATTTCATTTTTGGAAGCCCTCTAATAAGTTCTTTTAAGGATAGTTTGTTTAACAAATCAAATGATACATGACCTAATCTTCTATGCCAAAGATAGCCATCATTATCATGTACAGATAGACATCTAATTCCATTAGCTACAAGGTCATTGAGATAAAACACATATACATTTCCCATGCGTTTGGCAATAAAGATGGTTTCAAGATTTCCACTATCAAGTATAGAACAAGAATTTTTTTCAAAAATAACTTTGCAACCATTGTCACAAAGTTGGCTAATGTTGAGCAGATTATATTTTAAATCATCAATGAGTAAGACTTATTTTATAAATGTTAAGGAACCTTTACCAATATTACCAATGCCGAGAATCTTCCATTTCTTCTTGTCTCCAAATGTAACAAATCCTTCATTTGTTGTCTGAATATCTTCTAACAAAGCTGCATTTTCAGTCATATGTCTTGAACAATCGCTGTCCAAGAACCACTTGGTAAAACTTAAAGACCGTGTCTATACATAAGAAGAAGAGATTATTTTTGGTACCCACACTTTCTTGGGTCCATGAAGGTTAGTAACATTTTCTTTGATTTTCCAGAAGGTAGCTCTACCGGATTCCACTTTTCTTTTAACAAGACATCTTGAAACTATATGTCCAGATTTTTTACAATACGTGCATGCCTTGTATGTGCTGTGAGTAGGTTTAGCAAACTGAAACTTGTTCTTTTTGTAGTTATTCTTATGTTCATGTCCTAACCTACTTTGATTTCTCGTTAAACTAAATTTGGGCTTGCAAATTTTGTCTTTATCCTCATGTATTCTAAGCCACTTCGATTTCCAACATAAACAAATTTGGACATGCAAGTTTTGTCTTTATCTTCATGGTAATATCCTAAGCCACTTTGATTACCAAAATGATGTTGAGTTCCGAGAAGTTTTTTCAGATTGCTTTTACCATTTGTGAATTTCTCGATGCAGTTGGTAAGATCATTTACTCTAATTTTTATATCATCAAAGGTGCTAACCATGCATTCAAGAGTTTGAATTTTATCACATAGGTTTTTATTTTTCAGAGATGTATGATGCAAGACAGTTATGATAACATCTTTCTCAATTATAGCACACGTATGTGTTTCAAGAGGTATTTCGTAGACATTCAATAAAGCTTCATTTTCTTTCATCAAACAATTTACCTTCAACTTTAAATCTTTATTTTTTCTGGATAGTTTTTTTAATTCATAAAACATATCACATAACAACTCATTAGGATCAACATGCTTTTCAGTCATAGATATATACAAATTAGACATGCATTCTGATATTGAAAAGTTACCTCATTTTCCAAAGCCATAAAGCAAATGTTGGCAGTTTCTTCCTCAGATTCTTCATTTAAGTCCCAAGCTCCCATCAATCCTTTACCTTTCTTGACCTTCAGGTCTTTCCTCTTCTTAGACACTTTTTCTCCCTTTCCTTTTGCAATCGGATAGTCTGTAATAAAGTGATCCGTACTTTTACATTCAAAGCATTGAGGTTTGAAGCCGGAGGTTTTTCATTTCTTTCTTATAAGCTTCCTTCCTCGTTTGTAGTTTCCTTTGAACAACCTTCTGATTTTTTTTTTGCTATCATTGCTAAGTCATCACTGTCCATTTCCATGCCTTCACTGCTTTCCAAAGAACTTGTTTCTCCATCATCACTTTCAGCCTTTAGAGCAATCTCTTTTCTGCCTTTATCATGATTATCAAATTCATGAAACCTTTTAAGCTTCATCTCATGAGTTAAAAGAGATCCGATCAACTCTTCAGTAGGTAAGGATTTCAAATCCTTGGATTCTTCTACAGCAAGAGTTTTAGGCTGCCAGCTTTTTAGTAAAGCATCAAGAATTTTTCGATTTTGTTCCCCAAGGGAATAAACCTTTCCATAAGCTTTCAGACAATTTAAGATATTAGTAAATCTTATGAGCATGTCAGTGATGCTTCATAGTAAAAAATTCATAATCATGAATAAGAAGCCCTAATTTTGATTCTTTGACTTGATTAGTCCCCTCATGGGTGACTTCTAGCAATCTCCACATATCATGGGCTGAATCACAACCACTAACACGGTTGTATTTAGTCGCATCTAGAGCACAATACAAAATGTTCATAATTTGAAAATTTAGAGTCGTTTTCGTATTGTCTTCCACACTATACTCATCATTCTGTTTAGGTATTTTTATACCATCAATCATCTTTAATGGAATAAAAGGACCATTTTCTATTAAACTCCATAACTCGAAGTTAATAGAACACACATAAATTTTTATTCTATTTTTCTAGAAAGTATAGTTGCTCCATTAAACAAAGGAGGACGATTTGTTGAAGACCCTTCAACATATGGAAGAGAGGATGAGCTTGCCATTAAGATCTTTTCTACAAGGTTGTTAAACCAAGAGTATGTAGACCTCACTCTGATACCAAATGAAAAACCGTAGAGGGGGGTGAATAAGGTTTTTAGCAAGCAAAAATAATTTTTTTAAAGAGTCTAAAATGCTGAACAAGGATGATCACCAAGATACTTGGACTGACTTTATTGATGCATTGAAAGCTGTCCAAGCACTCATAGATATGTATCCAGATTTAGACAGTAAAAGAACATAAAAACAGTACAAGAACCACTGAATTAAAATGAGACAAGAGATGTATAGTGGTTCGATCACAATGATCTACGTCTACTACCTTAAGCCTCACACTTAAGGATTTTTAACCCTATTTCATTAACCTCACTTAATGAACCAGCCACATACAAGAGAGGATCACCACACTAGGTTTTACACAACCTCTCAAACACATCAAGGCTCACCCCTATGGGTTTTACACCACAACCTTGAACATATACACAACAAGGATCACCCCTGTGGGTTTTATCACACAACCTTGCACTTACAACAGAGAATTGAAAATCAACAGAATAGAGATAAGCTCACTTACTTGAGCAGATATTCTCTCAGATACAAGCCACAAAATATTTTTATCTTTAATATACAATGAACCCACTTTGAAGCTAAGATAAAAGGAGATTTTTGAAAATATTGAGCAATAGTGTTTCTAAGATGAATGTTTCAAAAATCTTACTTGTAATCTTGTTTTAAAGGCTATTTATAGAGTCAAAAAGTGGAGTGCCAACGGTCATAAAAAAACGGCTATAAATTTTTCTGTTTAAACTCATTCGAGTTTTGTATTCGGGTTTTGGACGAAGATGTATCCAAAAGTTAAGTCCAAAATGGCATATCCCTGACAGAAATTCTTCAACCTAGTTTACAGAATTTTGGATGAACCATTTGGATTCAAACTGTTCCATCCAAAATTCTGTGAATTTTAAAATCTTTGAGAAACATCTCATTTGGAGCTTCAAAGTGAAGTCAAATGAATCAAAAGATAAGAAGACATAGGAAATAATAAATATACCTTAATGACACTTCCTAGTCAAATATTCTTCATAAAGAGTTTCCTTGATATATAACTCATCATACTGTGATTTTCGCATTTGATCTTCTAATTTTGAAATCAGTGTCGAATGAGTTGCCAACAATTCTTATCTGAAGACTTTAGAAGAATAAATGTCAAACATATCCTATCACAATAAATTGACACGTTAGTCCATATCGACGTTTGTCATAAATCAAAACCTAAAAGAAAGCCCTTAGGGCTAACAGTATATTTCTTGGATTTTAACTGAAGTGACAATTCATTCTCTTCTCTTGTGGTTTGTGAACTGAATGATGCTAATAATCTGTCGTTATACACACGTGTGCACGTGTGACTATTATGCATGAATTGTTCTTTATAATGGATGGTTTTACCTTATTATTATTATTATTATTATTATTATTATTATTATTATTATTATTATTATTATTATTATTATTATTATTATTATTATTATTATTATTATTATTATTATGTTGTTGGCCCTTTTAAAGTTCTTTATTCAAAATGTCTTATGCTCTTGTAATACTTCTTGCACAGGAGGATTTTGACATTGAAGATTTGTCTTTGGTGTTCAGCTGGCCTGGGTTATGATTATTCCCATGATCAAAAATGTTTCTATGAAAAGGAAGTAGTTATGGAACAGATTGCTCACAAGAGGGGTTTTACCTTAAGTTTTCTTGCTTCCTTTTCCAGAAGGTTCTTCAACAAAAAAGTCATTAGGTTCTTCAACAGGTTCCCTGTCTGTATCACTACTCTCATTCTATGATGTACTTTTTGATCTATTTTTCCTAGCCTTTCTTTTCTCATGTCTCTTTCTGAGATATGCCTCCCAAACAGACTGTAATTTTCTGTCTTTCTTTTCTAAAATGCGTTTACTCAAATCTTCTAAACCAATGTTGAATATGACCTCCATGTCTTGATTCTCCTCCTCTTCATTTTCATCTAAGCCATCCCCAGATTCAAGTAGAGGATGGTACAAATACTGTTTTTGTTGCTTTTTAGCAAATCTATCTTGCATGGCATCCTCATATTTTGCATTTGTGAGGATTTAGTGGTTCAAAACGAATAGAGTTAGAGTTAAAAAGAAGAATGCAGATCAACAATTGGAAAAAGAGGTATTACTTTTTCCATGAATATTTGGCATGTTGAAGGTAAATGAAGATAAGAAATGGGAATATGTAGCGGATAGGCCTCTAGAAATTGTTTGTAAAGGAAATAAGATAATTATAAAAACGAATAGAGTTAGAGTTAAAAAGAAGAGTGCAAATCAGTAATTGGAAAAGAGGTATTACTAATTCCTTGCATATATTATCACTGGGATTAAAATGCTTACATATATGTTTTTGCAGGAATCTTTTAGTTAGTCTATTGTTTAGCTTCCCACAGGTTGAAACTATAGTCATAAAAGTTGGTGATGTAATTGAAATGAAATGAAATATTCTGTTTGCATATTCAGGCCTTCCAAATTTCTCTATCATTTTAAAGTGCTCATATTTCTGTGTGCTACATTAAATTTTCTCTGCATTACACGTTAGTATAGCATGAACATGGCACAGCCTAAATTTTACCTTGTAAAGATTATTTCTCTGGTGAAAATAGTTGTTTGGAAGGCCTAAATCACAGCCACATATTTGTAGGTAGATGGGCCCCCCCCATTTCTTTTTTGGTTTTTGGAAAAAGGAAACCACAAATGCAAGTTATTTTTATATATAATAATCTCTATGTATAATCACTATGTATTTTTGCGAATCACTTGTCCTATATGGGCTTTCTGATTATTGTCTCTATTATAGAATAGAACTTTTGACCTTATCATTTTCTAATTTCCACAGTTAGTAAGCTTTGTTTTGTGATATTAACTCTGAGCTAGAAACTTCAACATTCTGCTTGTTTGAAGTTCTTCCTTCTGCTTAAGTCAACTGAAATTAAACCGTGCAAAAGCTATTTCTTCTTTCTAGGCTTGCACCACATAGAGCACTTTTCTATCTTTAGTTTATGGTATGGTTGTCATTTATTTATCTGAAACCATCACTTCATGAAAATCTGAAAACCTAAGATTTCCTAGAGTTGCAGCAAGCAACTATCTCAGAAGGCTGGTGAAGTCCGTGGCACATTTGAAATTCACATATCCATAGGTAAGATTGTTCTATCTATAGAAGGGTTTCTGCATTTTACCTGCAGCATATGCAAACCTTATTTATGGTAAATCTGCTTGTGAACAATAAGGTCAAACACGTGTGCTAAGTATATTGGGCATCTATATAAACATGATTGGGCAACCATTCAGTATTTTGCGACGATGGTTTACCATCAGAAGCTCACGTATGATGCACAATGTCATTAAAATGTTAACATATCTGGAAAAAAAAATAAAGGGGAAAAAGCATAAGGAACATGCTTAATGAATAAAAATTATTGAAATCTTAATCATATCCATCTGTTTTGTATGTCTGTTATGTAATAGAACCTTTTAGATTATGATTTCCTAACTTTCATAGTTAGTGAGCTGAAAATATAAACAATGCATTGGAATATTGTGTTGCATATGCTACAAGGTTAGTGGATCAAATTGTGTGCTAAGTATATTGAGCGTCTATATAACATGATTGGGCAACCATTCGGTATTTTGGGACGATGGTTTACCATCAGAAGCCCACGTATGATGCACAATGTCATGAAAATGTTAACGTATTTGGATAGAATTCACAAGGAAAAGAATTTAAGAAAGGTACTAAATCGATTAAAAAGAGTTGAAATAAAAAGGTTATAATGGATCTGCTTGTGCGCTAAGTATATTGGGCATCTATATAAACATGATTGGGCAACCATTCGGTGTTTTGTGACGATGGTTTACTATCAGAAGCCCACGTATGATGCATAATGTCATGAAAATGTTAACATATTTGGACAGAAAAAGAATAAAGAAGGTGCTAAATGAATAAAAAAGACTAAAATAAGAATTGTGGATTACATGTGCATAGTATTGTGGATTAAATGGAAAGTTTATTCTTCTCTTGCTTTTTATATTATATTTTTCAACTGTTTTGGCTGTCAGCTTTGGTGATGTTTAATCCAGTCATTGTGTATTTGTGATGTTTTTCAATTTGTGATGTATTTGTTGTAAAGTGGAGCTTTATTAACTCATTGAAAGAGGTTAGGTATAATGCCTCTGTTGCTTCTTTTCTAAACTCTTTTCCTTGGGAACTTGAAATGTTGCACATTTTGTTGTCTACTCTTTGTTAACTGGTGCTTTTATTTAATAAGAGCGTGAATGCAGATATCACAATTAAGAAGAGAAATGATTGTTTTGCTTTTGTTTTAGCAGATGTATATCTGTCTGACAAATTTATCCTCTATAATTTTGGGGTCTTCTTTCTTTTTCATAAATTTGAACTTGGTTCTTGTTTCTATTCATTTTGTTGTTGCTGTTGATGTATGATTTTACAATTTTGTATGCTTATTACCTGCCTATTATGGACACCTACAATCAATTACAAGCAGCATACATAGTCACTGGCAATTGCAAAAATGTCATGAATATGTCCCAATTTGATCAATCAGAACTTTGGCGCTCCATTTTGAATGGTATTTGTACAACTGCTAGGATTAATGGAGAGTTTTCTCTCAGTTTTTTCTTCTTTCTTGAATTGCTTCTGAAAATGATACACCCTATTTCATTAACACAGTTGAGGGCAAATATGGCAACTGTTAGGTTAGAAATGTACATGCTGAATGGAAGGAAAAATATGGACATATCTTCTTTTGGATTAAGTTTAGGACGGATTGGTCATTCACCAGTTCTGGTGAAGTTGCAGTTTGTTTACATCTTCTACCTGCTGCTGAAGCTGGTTTCCTGTCATTTCAGTTCTCTTGTGATAATTATAGTGAAAATTACAATTTAATTCACTGAGATGTAGAGTTTCATTTTTAGTGAACATCATCTGTGCTAAATTTCCATTTTAATTTAGTATATTAAATTTTTAGTCAATTCTACCCTTGTTTTCTTGTCCTTTTCCCTTACACCAACCATTGTTCACCCACCTTTTAATATTCCCGTTAGCATGGTCATTTTATTAATACTGATTTTGAAGTAAAAATTGTCTTCAGCTAGCTGAACATGGCATTGTTCATACAGAGAGCACCACAGTTTATACATTTTGATCGTCAATTCATTACGCTAGAACTACTGATGTGAAGTGGCATGCCAAAGCCAGTATTACTCGTGCTGCAAACTTTTACATTCTGGCTCGAGACCCTGCTGCCATGAGGTATCCACTAGAGAAAATAGCTCTGTATAACTCTGCCCATGCAAGGAAGGTTCTCAGCGTGCTTACAGGAGTACAACAGTTCAACATTTTGCCTTTCAAGGTACTTTTGTCATGAATCAACTTTATACCCTTGTTGTTTCTGGTTTAAGTGGTTGAAAATTAAAACTTTAACAGTAGTGATAAGGTGCAAAAAAAATACAAAAATTCCCAAAAAATATATTAAAAATTACAATAATACCAAAAAATAGTCATAATAAACAATCATAAAACCACATTAATCAACAGCCTCTTAAAATTTCAATAACAACTTTGTTATTAATTTCAGTAAAAACATTGATAATGCCACCAGTTTTTTGTTGTCATCATTCATATTAATAATAATAAATATGAATATACATATAAGGTGAATGATAAATTACAGTTACAATAATAAAACAGGACAGTTACAAAAATATGAATGTCAATAATTATTTTCATATGAATACTTATTTGTGATTAGATTCATATATAAAATTAGCTTTGACAAAATACACAGACTGCATGGACATTGCATGATACCTCATCCAAACAAATAGGTATCTTTCTTCGTTCATGTTACTGTTCTCCTGAATGATTTCCCTTTGTCTTTGTTGTCCTTGTTGTCTTACAAAATCTGTTTAGTTTTCCACTGCCCCGCATTTCTTTTTCTGTTATGCTATAGTAGTAAGTTCAACAATTCATATAAGTATTGCGTAACCTTATCATGCTGCATGAAGTGGACATTCATATGAATTTTAATTTCAAATTCCATAGAAGCATAAAACCACAGAGTTAAACCCCATATTGCAACTAGCAGACAATTACACTCACTATTAATGTTTTTATAGCAGTCCTATAAAAAAAAAAGAATTGATTTGGTCTTCCTACAACATAATCAACTAATTGTAGATTTTATGTTGTTTGTCTATTTATTCTCTGATGATTATTCATTTTTGGGTTTTTAAAAATGGGAATAATTTCGTGGTAATCACAATGGTCCTTTATTATCAGCATATTTTAAGATAGTGGAAAGTAGAATAGTAATCAGAGTACAAATTCTGCATTATACCATACAAGACATTTAAGTTGCATTTCCATAACGAATACATCTTTTGCATTTCCTTGTACCTCAAACCTTCTCAACCTGGCTGCTGTTTTTCTTTGGTTTTGGGTTCATGAGATAAGAAGAATGTTGTGCTACAGAATACTGATTTTGCAGATTCTTTTCCTTCTCTATTTTTCCACATAAACTATTTTGGTAGTTACTTGTATCATTTCTAAGATGAGATGAATGACTACTACATATTCTACCATACAACAAATTATTTGCCTACATATTCGTCTTTGTACTTTGATCATTTACTAACCCACGCTTGTTAATGTCCATAGGATGGTTAGAATGTATCCAACTACCCATAAGAAAGCAGTGTGGCACTCACCTATCCCAATACATCCACCAAACATACCTTCTTCAGACTCAGAAGCTGAACCTCAACTACCAATGGATGAGAGTAGTGATGATGAAGTACAAATTATAGAACCACCTATTGCCCCACCTGTGGAAATCATAAACTTAGTTTCTGATAGTGAAGATGAAATGGAAATCATACAACATGCTCCAAACCAACTTGACCAAGACATTGACCTGCGTGCACATATTGATGACCCAGGGGAATTAGATTATGAATCCCTACCAAGGCATTTTGAAGTTGGACAGGGTTCAAGGAGACCTAGGAAGGAACCTATGAATTCGGCATTTGTTGATGAGAAACGGATAGATTTCAATAAGAACAATGGCAGGTGGTTGTTTGAATCCAATTTAGAGGATTCCGATGAAGAGTAGAGGCTTATACCTTCTGCGACACTTGGAGATCTTTGTTATTAACTAACTAAATTCCTTGTTAAGCATTTACTTGAACACATTGTCTTCCAAAATAAGGAAATCCATGCGATATTCCCCTCTTTTGTAAAAGCATTTCCCATTAATGCATAAGTTATTTTTCTTGCATATAACTATTGTTCTTATGGCTTCCTTTATTCTTTTGGAATTCGATAAATACCATGCATTAAAAAAAAAAACCTTCGAAAATCGAAGCAAAGATTAAAAATTACAAACCAAAAAAGATTTGGATTATGTAAACATTATTATACCTTTCTGTTACATAAGAATGAGATTTTGTACCCACGAAAAAAAATACACATAGGAGAACAATTCCAATTTATAATAAATAATGCTTACATATATATATATATATATATATATATATATATATATTAAAAGTTCTTAAAATAGGCCAAAATTGGGAGAAACTAGATATTCTAACGGTATATGCATATGTTCAATCTGTACGTTTTGTAGGACTCATTTTCAATTCTACAAGATCAAGTTACAGGCTTGCTGTCAAAGACAAGTCAGTTTCTCGACGCTGCCTAATTCACACAAACGTCTTGCTGCTTCAACTAGGTACTACCAATGGCAATTTCTTCACTACTTATTATACATAAATGGTCTAATCATTTCTAAATTATCTTGATACACATTCTTCCATTACATTATTTTTGAATGCAATGAACAACTATTGTTATACTTTCTCCTGATCAATAGTTGTTATATTGCTATGCTTACCAATAGTTATAATTGTTAAATCCCAAATCGAGAGTATATCGGATAAGGAAAACTCTTTTAATAGAGAACATATCATGAATGAGAATCAACACCAATCCAAAAACAAACAAGAAGCTGAAAGGAGGGAAAAAGTGTTGCAACCAAGGTCTGAATCTTATCGTCAGCACCAACAACAGAAAAAAGAACAGATGTTGCTACGAAGACGTCAAGCATATCATGCACAAACAATTGAACAAAAGAAAAAACTATTACAATCTCGGCGTCAAGCTTATGTTCAAAGAAAACAAGAAACAACTTCAAATGTTGGAAAAGTTATACCTGGAATTGAACAGCCACACACCTCGGTTCAACAATACACCAACCAATCCCAAGCTCTCCAACATGCCAACCAAGCAACAATAGAAATGGGATACAAATGCTTTATTCCAGTTCAACTTTAGGTATGCATCCGTTAGGATATATTGATTTGAAATGACACTTCTCAAGGAAAACTACATATATAATTGCTTTTCATATTTTCCTATTATAATTTGACCTTCATCATTTTACTAACACAAAACTCCCCTGTCATCTTATAAATTCTCAAACCAATCAACCTGCTATAATGAATACCATGGCTGGACCAATGTCTAACTCAAAAACACCAGGTAGAAATATTACATGTGCTACTGGAAAAAATAGACATCTAAAAGATTATATAATAAAATTCATGTCTTCATCTATTATCTACAGTGACAAATCAAGAAGTGAATCCTATCACTTTTACAAAAGAACCTACAAAGAAGCCATTAATCCTTCCAGCAGAACCTAACTGCAAATTTTGCTTAGAAAAGCGCTTCCACGGAGAACCTCCTAAATTTTGTTGTTCGAGAGGAGAGATTGCTTTGGTATCCCATCCAATGCCATACGATCTAGCATGTTTATTAATAAATACTGATGAAGAAGCCATGGAATTCAGAAGATTGATACGATCTAACAACAACAGCTTTGCATTTACTACATTTGCAGCAAAACATGATTCAAAGTTGATTAAAAATAGGAAGGGTGTGTATACTTTTAAGATCCAAGGACAAATCTACCACTTCCTCGAAGATTTGGTATGTCAAACAGATAAACCAACTGGGATTTAACTCTATTTCTATGACACTGAAATGGAATTGAATAAAAGGATTGAAGCATCACCACAGTTTAATCCTCAGACAGTCAGACTACTAATGGAAGTTTTGAAGAGAAATCCTTATACTATATTCTTCAAAAGACTTCGTGAGCATCCCCACCTTGAAGAATGCAGTATAGTATTGAATAAAGATCCCGGTTTAGACCAAAGAACTTACAATGCTCCTTCTGCTTCACAAGTTGCTGCAATATTGGTTGAATCCGAAAATGATGTTGCTGAAAAAAGCTGCCACATACAGGTTTATACGCACTCAAACTCAAGCCACAGAATTTATCATACATATAGCTGCTATGATGCTCTACAATATCCCCTATTGTTTCCTCATGGTGAAAGTGGTTGGCATTATAATATGGAAAGGTTGCCATCAAAAGAATCCCAAAGACAAATGTTTTGTGATGCATTAAATAACATTAATGCAGCACAAATAAATTCAGCAACTGATTTGTTGGAGATTGAAGATACAGGTTAGTACCCTGCTATATGCATTTTAATAACTACAAAATAATTCCAAACCATCGATATACCTTTTATATTCTATAAAACATCTTCTGTTAAACGTTTCAAAGATGTTGTTCATAGGACATCTTCGCCAAACTATATAATGAAAAAACCTATATTAAACTCTATATAATTACAATCAGCACCAAAAAAAAAAACTTGTATTATTTCAATACTATAAAGAATGTCTTACTAACATAGTTCTATACCTTATTTTCTTGCAGAAACTAAAAGGTGCAAGAAGAAAAGAAACAGAGTTTCATGTCGTGAATATTACTACTACAAATTACAAATAAGGAGCACTGATAAATCCATGATTCTTCATAGTGGGAGGCTACTTCAACAATATGTTGTTGACATGTACATAAAAGTGGAAACTGAAAGGCTTGATTTCCAAAAGAATAGACAGAGGAACATTCGGAGTGAATTGTTTCAGGGTGTAATTGATTCAATTTCAGTTGGAGAAACAAGGGGATCAAATGTGGGAAAAAAATTTATACTGCCAGCATCTTTCATTGGAGGATCACGAGATATGCGTAAAAGATACATTGATACAATGGCTTTAGTACAACGCTATGGAAAGCCCGACATATTCTTAACAGTTACTTGCAACCCAATGTGGAAAGAAATTCAAGAAAATCTTCTCCCATTAGAATTGGCATAAAATAGGCCAGATCTACTATGCAGAGTATTCAAAGCAAAACTTGATCTACTAAAGGACCAGTTGCTGAAAAAACATGTTCTTGGCGAAGTTGCTATTTGTGTTTGTGTAACTGAATTCCAAAAACGAGGCTTACCACATGCACACTTCTTGTTGATAATGAAACAAGGTTCAAAGCCATTAAATGCTGAAGCATATGACAGATTGGTCAGCGCAGAAATCCCTGATGAAAAACAGAACAGTTACTTGCACTCCTTGGTTGTCAAACATATGATGCATGGACCCTGTGGTGACTGCAATCAGCAAAGTCCGTGTATGAGAAATGGCAAATGTAAGAATCACTATCTATAACAATATTCAGAATATACAACGCAAGGTGAGGATAGTTATCCTTATTATCAAAGGAGATATGATGGAACGAAGGTAAAAGTAAGGAACCACATGTTGGACAATCGTTGGGTTGTACCTTACAATCCATACTTATTATCCCTATTCGATTGTCACATGAATGTTGAAATCTGCTCAACAATCAAGCTGGTCAAATATGTTTACAAGTATATATACAAGGGGCTTGACAAGATAAGTTACCAAATAGTTTCTGATGAAGAGCAAGATGAGATAAAGCAATTTCAGTCTGCTAGATGGATATCTCCACCGGAAGCAATGTGGAGGTTGTTTGGCTTCAATTTGAGTGCAATGACACTTGCAGTGATAACACTACAAATCCATTTGCCCAACAACCATCCTATCACATTTGACAACAACACCAACATCAAAAATCTCCTGCAAAATCCAAACATAACAAGTACAATGCTTACGGAATTCTTCACAATGAACAGCTCAAACACTACAGCGCAGAATTTAAAATGTCTGTACAAAGAATTTCCAGAGTACTTTGTTTGGTCTGAAAAAGATAAAATTTGGAATGAGAGAAAAAGATGTCGGGTTATTGGAAGAATGATTACAATATCACCAACAGAAGGCGAAAGATACTATTTGAAGTTATTGGTGTCTCATGTTCAAGGACCAACATCTTTTGCAGACCTTCTAACAGCAAATGGGAAACTTTGCCCCACATTTAGAGAAGCAGCATGTGAGAGAGGCCTGTTGCACCTAGACAGTGACATTGAATTGTACCTCGAAGAATCTATAGAATTCCAAATGCCATCTGCACTAAGACGATTATTCTCAACAATTCTTATTTATTGTGGTATAGCGAATCCAAAAAAGTTGTGGGAAAAGTTCGAACAGCAGTTAAGTCAAGATTTCTTGTATTCACAACAAACCATGGGTCTTATAAGGGAAGAAATTTGAAAACAGGTTCTTCAAGATATAGATAATTTTTTGCAATCTATGGGGAAATCCATCGATGATTTCAGATTTGTTTCGTTTCCAATAAGAATGTCTTATGAAGAAAGATTGACAAGAGAGATCAAAAATGAAAAGAACATACCAATAAGTAAAGATGATCTCTCAAATGTATCAAAGTTGAATCCAAAGCAGAGAATGGCTTTTGATAAAATCCTCTCAGCAGCAATCCAAGATGAAACAACTGCATTCTTCATTGATGGACCAGGAGGTACAGGAAAGACATTCCTATATAAGACCTTGTTAGCTTCCATTCGTTCAAAAAGTTTTATAGCAATAGCTACAGCAACATCTGGAGTTGCAACATCTTTGCTACCTGGTGGCCGCACAGCTCATTCACGCTTCAAGATTCCATTAGATGGCAACGATATTAAAGGATGTCAATTGAGCAAGCAAAGTAGCACTGCAAAGCTAATTCAAGAAGCCAAGCTCATAATTTGGGATGAAGCTCCAATGGCAAAAAAAGAAGCAATTGAAAACTTCGATACTATGTTGCAAGATATCACAGGAAATGAGATACTTTTTGGTGGAAAAGTAGTTGTTTTTGGAGGTGACTTTCATCAAGTATTACCTATCATACCAAAAGCATCTAAGGAATTGGTGATTGCAAGCAGTCTATTATGCTTGTATATATGGCCACTTTTGCAGAAAGTCAAACTCACTCAGAATATGCAAGCAATTGATGATCCTGCATTCAATTCTTATCTTTCAAGAATCGGAGACGGTACAAAAGATGCTGATTCAAACGACAACATCAATCTGCCACCACAGATGATAATTCCATTCGTCAGTGAAGAAACATCTTTACTTGCGCTTGCAGAATTTGCTTTTCCAGACTCATCACTATTTGATTCTGATCCAAGAAGAGTTATGAAAAGAGCATTATTAACCCCAAAAAATAGTTGTGTGGATGACATTAATGATTTAATGATTGAAAGATTTCCCGGGGACTTGAAGATCTACACAAGTAGTGAAAAGACGATAAATCCAATGCATCACGCTGACTATGAGGATTTCTTGAATAGTCTTCAACCAAATTGTTTACCCCCTCATAAGCTGCAATTAAAGAAGAATTGTCCGGTGATGTTGTTGAGAAATATTGATCCAACAGAAGGGCTATGCAATGGAACTCGACTTATTTGCAAGGAATTGAAAGCACATGTTATCTACGCAGAAATTGCAGTGGGGGAACATTATGGGAAACCTGTAATTTTGCATCCTATACCACTACGGTCGAAAAATAATGACAAACAGGGAATCCTATTCAGAAGAACACAATTCCCTATTCGGTTGTGTTTCGCAATGACAATAAACAAGGCTCAAGGATAGACATTAGATTGTGTGGGGATATATTTGCGAGAACCAGTCTTTTCTCATGGACAGCTTTATGTCGCTCTCTCACGTGTAAGATGATCAGCAGATGTTAAAGTGTTAATTGTTCCACCAACCTTTGCAGAGACTGGTAAAACAGAGCAAACAAGAAATATTGTTTACCCAGAAGTCTTTATTCTCACACAAACCGTTCACAAAACCTATGGTATACAAATTCTATTTATAACTTTAACCCATAACTGTCGCATAACATATTTGTAGTAAATTCACAAACTTATGAATTTGTGCTACATGATTATGATGTTACATACTATATATCTTTACATGTAACAACTACTTTATTCCATTTACATTTTAATATATGTCAAATAATAGCATTTGTGCAGATCATGAGAATCAACATTCCAGTTAAATCAATCACAGTCAGCTCCAAAAATTGGACAGCAAAAGTTCGCGTGCAAGAGAAGATGCAGGTCCAAAACTCTATTAATTCTCCAACGAAAACATACCAAAAAATGATCTTAATTGATGATGAGGTAACAACATTCTTCATATTAATCTACACAAAGGGGAGAAAAAAACATCCATAGCTCACACACAACTAATTCTGTATATTTATTCCTACACAGGGAACGAAGGTTATTGGAACATTATTTGGCCACACAATCTACTTATTCCGTGACAAATTTGTCCCTTACAAGACCTATTACATATCCAATGCTGTCGTTCAGCAAGTTCCTGAAAGATACCAAATCGATAATATTCAAATGCAGTGGATTATCTCGGGCAGAACCATTGTAGAAGATGCAACAGATAATATGCCACAGACATTTGATGAAGCATTTGAATACACACCATTTCAAGAATTTCCACTTTATGTTGATCAAAAGGAAGGAGTTGATAATTTCATCTACCCTTACTTTCTTAGTTCCAGATAATAAATACTATTTTCCTCAAAATATCAATCTTATAAATATATGTAGATGTCTTGGGATTGGTCATACATGTCTACCATTTGAAAGAATCTAAATCTGAAGACGGTGTGCAAAGAGATATTATTATCATCAATGAGGAGTAAGTTATAAAACAATTATTACTACAGAAAAACATAACGAAGCAACTGTGTACAAACAAAATGATCTAACTTCATTCAATGTTTCAGGTTGAAACTGATCCGAATGACATTATGGAACAAATATGTTGAAGAAGAAGGACACATATTGAACGAAATGCATGGATCACTGCCAGTAATATCTTGTCGAAGAATAGGAGTTGGCACATTCAACGGTACCAAATTATTAAAAATCAACTCATATTCACAAAACTTATAACTTAAATTTCAATGTTTTGATCTCAGGATTGAATTTGAAGACTCACTACAGTTTAGCAATCACTATAAATTCGCCAACTCAACAAGCGAGAAAGCTTCAAATCTGGTACTAAGCATTATACCTCCCAGAAATTAGCTCTTTATTTTGTATTTTATTCGAAGAAGGAAAAATTAAAGTTCTAACACAAAATTTCCGCTACTTTTGACTTCAAACTAAAGTTCTGATTAAATAATCACGCAAGCATGATTCTAATGATTCCATTAATGCTTCAATTGCTTCAACAACTAAATGGCTACATGTGTATTCCAACATTCGAAATCTACAATTAATATGCATCTCTGGCTCTACACTATTGTATACACAATGTCTACAGCATGTGCATATACTAAATCTAATGTTTGTTAATAATATAGGGCTACAAAGAATGAAAGAACTATTGCTGAGCAGCTGTTGAATGCAACATATACTGATTTAAACCCAGCACTTTTGTTCCACCCTAAAGCCAAGATAACCCCAATAGCGGAAATTCAACCAACACAAAAGGTAAAAAGCTATTATTCACAATGTAATCTTATGAATATTACATTTCTTCATTCCCTTCATTTAACATTGTTTAAACATATACATCTAGGTTATTTGGATAAAGGGATCTATAATAACACATAATCTACAACAAAAGTTCTGGTATATGGCTTGCAAAAACTGCTATTCAAGCACTTCAGCAAGAATTGGGGAATCTTCCATGCATTAACTGCAGAGAAGATGTAGTTGCAGAACCAAGGTAGCATATTCAGTATTACAAAATAAAATTATTAGCTCAAACATGAATTATACTCATTCACTAATTCATTTTTATTGTATAGATGTACTTTTGAAATAGAAATGCTAGATAATTCAGGCCTATTGCCTATCACTGCATTTGGTAAATCTGTAGAGAATATCTTATTAATAAGCGCTATAGAAGCAATGAAACTCTCTGAGCAGGTAAATCATATTTACAACACAAACTTCAATAAACTGGAGAAACAAAAATGGATAACCTACACAATTCATGTGCAGGATATTCCTCTTTCTTTGGATGAAGCAATTTCAAAGACAAAGGAGAAAATTTACATAGCACATATTCGTCCAGCAAGATCTCGACCAGAAACTTCAGCTCCGAAGTATAATATCCACTGCTTGTTTGAGGAAGACGAACTCAATCACAATTCACCAATACTGCTCAATGACAAAAACAAAAGAAGATTCACTACAGGTAACTATAAAAAAACAACTATTTCCCAACCAAAAAAACATTTCTACAACTAACTAATTACAAACTTTCTGCAACAAAATCCAAAATAGATGGAGAAGCATCAACAACAACAAAAAGATCACATGAACAGAAGTCCAACGAGACACAAGAAGAAGACATTCACAAAGACACTGCGTCAAGTTATGCAAGTTGGGCAAAAAAGTCCAAAATAGAGTGATCAAGAAGAAGTCCATCTGAAGAAATACCCAATCAAATTTGCAGCAAAAATTTCATGAAAACTGAACTTTGCTTTATATTCTGTTCGTGGATTTCTCTACCAAAACAACTATAACTTTACTTCACTCATTATTTAATTGAGCAATTTAAGATATTGGAAGACATCTTGTTTCTTCTTTACCAATTCCCTGAACTGCTACTCTGGAAACTACTCCTGTCATCTATTCTTCTCTTTCTCCCTAATTTCTACAGCTTCATTATCTATTCAAGCTTTTATTATAGATTCTATTCCCTTCAGCCCTCTACGTTTTGTTGAAAGGAGAATCGAAAAATGTGAGGAATACCCTCCTTCACACACTGCAAATACAGTATTTTATTGCTATTTCATTCTCTACTATTGTTTAATAAAGGTCTACTTGATTATATTGCTATTCCTGGTTTGACTATCTGGGATCTTTTGTTGTAAGGCAGGCAGCCTTTATTACATCTTGCTTACTAATTACTGCTATATCATATTTTCTTTCAAAGACACGCTGAGGACAGAGAAGGACAGCCGAGACAAGGAAGCAAACAAAGGAGAAAAGAGAGATCACAATAGAGGTAACGGTTGAACAAACGGTAAGAAATAAACGGTGATTGATGTTGCCTTATCACGGTGATTCTTCTGACGGATACAGTCATGATGCTTCCAATTTAATTGTTCGAGTTAATCTTGAACAAACTATTCAACAAATTGTGGACATGGGAAGTGGTGATTGGGATAGACAAACAGCTACACAACCCCTTTGCGATGCTTATAACAATACAGAACGAGCAGTGGATTACTAAAATTCTGTATGCTTCATTGCCTGAATTTTCCAAAGTCTTTATGCTCAGAAGACAGGCTAACCATATTCATATATCAGGGAATACTAGAAACGGCAGAAGTTGCAGTCCCGGTGGCTTCAAGTGGAATAAATTCAACAGCTGAAACTGTTTCAAAAACTAGGTTTCTTTTTGGGCCACAGAATTTAGCTCCGCTAAATTTGTTTCTGCAGGGGTTGTATTGGTACATGTGGAGATAGATTTGATCTTCATTCTGATTCTCCTGTATCTGATGTCTACTAAGCTGTGAGTTTTGTAGGAAACTCTTTCTGCTGCTACAGCAGATGGTACTGATAATCTTGAATCCCTTGAAGGAACAACCCACAGGTAATATTGCTATCATATATTTCATAGTATGTAAGAAGAAAATGGAAAAGTGCTGGACTGGGAAGGGCTCTCATATAACAATCTAGCACGAGCAGTCGATTACTAATATTCCATATGTTTGATTGCCTGAATTTTTCAAAGTCTTTATGCTGACTAGACATGATGACTTTAACTGCCGTTTTCCTTTTCCCTCTTCAACAGGAAAATTTTTCTTAACAATAAGTAGATATTATTATGCTTCATTTTTGAGGGTTTTTACCTCACAAGTCTATCCTCTTTCTCTCTTTCTGGTGTGTGAGTTTGTGAGATGTAAATATTTTCCTTTAATAACTTTTTTGGTATATCTTATCACTTTTGAATATTTGGCAGGTTGGGCATGATATGGAGGTAAATGAAGATGAGGAATGTGAGTATGTACATGAAGGGCCTCCAGAAATTATTTGGGAAGGAAATGAGATGATTGTCAAAACGAATAGAGTGAGAGTTACAAAGAAGAGTGCAGATCAACAATTGGAAAAGAGGTATTACTGATTCCTTACATATATCATCACTGGGATTAAAAGGCTTGCATAGATATGTCTCCTTCCTCCTTGCAACAATGGATATATGAAATTGTAAACTAATATTGCAGGATCTGACTAGACCTATATCCAATCCTCTTCCTCCATAGTCTGAAGCTTTCGCTGATTGCAAATTTATTGCTCAAAAAAGTTATTAATTAGAGGTTTTTGTTTTAGTTGTTGCAAGTTTTAACTTAATTCTGCTTTATTTTAATTTGATAATTTTATATGTTCCACAGGTAATATTGCTATCATATATTTCATAGTATGTATGCCATATTCACAAAAAAAAAAAAAAACAACCACACAACTTCCACAGCACTAGCATTTATGATAAACTAGATTACTTCTCTTCATATTTCTTTAGCTCCTATGCCATTTAAATAATAACTACCTCTTTATTGATTGTGTGACCTTGGTGGGTGAAGTCGGACTTGGTCCAGATATTGAATGTTCTTGGAAAACACTGTGAAGGGTGGCAACCTCTTCATTGCTCCAAGGTTCTGTGTTGTTTCAAAGATTGCTAATCCTGATGTTTTGGAGTGGTTCTCTATAATCACTACTCCTAACTAAGTAATTTCTTTTTACCGATTAATTAGCTTCTTTATTCTATTACTTTCAGATCTAGCTTAAAATTGTTTTTGGTTTATGGCAGTCCTATATTCACCCACTTGGCTGGAAGGACTTCAACTCGGAAGGCATTGTCTCCAAAAGTGCTCCAGCAACAATACCTGCAACATGTGAGAGAGATATTAATGTGATGATAATGCTTACAATGTGATCATTCACTATGACAAAAAGGGAAACAACACGATTGGCCAGTAAGAATTTCCTACTTTTAAATGCTGCCATCACAAGTTCTAGGTGTTGCTCTGCATACCTATGTAAATCCAATTAACTAAGTCAAGGATTTGTTTAAATATGTGAGTAATAGAGGAGGTATGCATCCATATTATTTAGGACAAGCAATAAAATGGGCCAGTTTCCAAACTGGGATGTCCTGGAAGAACCAGATGTCAAATATCAATACGGATGCCATCTAATATGCCTTCCCAGCAAAGATGATTAGCAAAATTGGGGCCCATACCATAGAAAGTAAAAGATATCAGAAAATTCCTCACAAGCCAAAGCATTAGCAACAAAAAACAGAATCTAGAAACTTCTATCCTATTACACTTTGACAATACTGGAACCGGCCCAACCAATTGGCACAAACTCAGAAGCTCTTCTAAAAACATATGTGATCTTCTCATTGACTTGCATAGCATGTACGAAAAAAGTAGGCAAAAAGGGAAATTACTGGACTATGCTCTATTTTGTAACCTTCTATTCATCATCATCATCATAAAAGCCACTCAAATTCTTATATGTAAACTCTACAGGTCAACTGCAAATTATTCAATCATGTTTCATTATTTATGTTTGGCCCTGTAAATGGTACATGTTTCAACATGTTTATTTTCCTAAGCACACACCTTCTCAGAATCAATAACAACAAATATATATACAATTTCTCACTACAAATACAAACACTAAAATATAGACACATATATTTATACAAATATAAACAGTTTTTTTTCACACAATGGACAAAAAATTCATCGCGTAGCATGGACACATCAACTAGTAATATTCCAATAGAAAAGACAGAGAGTATAACTTTAGTTCTCCAAAATTTTGCAACTTTGGTCACTTTTGTTATCCAATGGTTTGCCTTCAAATAGCCCAAAGACTATGACAAAATAGTAACTCATTTGATAAGTTTTGTGTTTAATTTCCAACTTCTTGTTATATATCTTCGTTATATTCATTTATTCCATTCCTAACTCTAATTATGAGCTTTTTTAATCTATTTTTCTTCTTATATAAGAGCAAGAAAAATATGAATCCAATTAATCATTTGTCAATTTATAAAAATAACTTTATACTAACAAAATTACTATCTCAATTTCAAAATATTTGTTCATAAAACTCTTTGCACACAGATTAAGAATGTTAAAAATAATACTACAATTTAGATAGCGTTTCTATTCTATCTATATTAAAAATATAGTAGCTATTGATTAGTGAAAATTCTCAAGAAGTAAGAAGAAAAATGAATTTTGAAAAGTTGTGTAGTTGACTTAGAATAAATAGGGGTAAAATGAAAAAAATTAATCATTAATTCTAAAAATATGTATATAAATAAATATTTTAAAATAAAATAAAAAAGTTTCATAAACAAATATTTTAAAATGGAAAAAAGTACTGTATTTATTTATTAATAACTTCTAATTTGATCAGAAAAATGAACCTTATATAAATGCCACACAACAAAATTTTCATATGTCTTGGTATTCGAAGTATAAAATTTTTTTCCACAAAAACTTATGCCTACTCCCGAAGTTTATCCGCTCTGCGTTTATGGAAACACCAGAAGATGGGAAAATCATTTTATGGAAGATAGCAATTGGCAAAGACCTCTCTACCCAATGGTTATATTGCAAGTAGAAAAGAACCCAAAATATCTGACGAACTCGGAAGCAAATTGCTTCCCGGCTTCCTGGTAGAGTCCAAAGCCAATGTTTTTAGACCTGAACCGGATAATGAGCAGAAAAATTTATTGATTTACAATTTAATAATTAATTGTAATTGAATCAATAATATTATATTGTAAAATTTTAAAATACAATTATTTTAAATAATAAAATTGATAAATAATATAGTGTAATTTAAAATTTTAGAAGTATAAACAACGAAATTGAAAAAAAATTATGATACTTTTCTCTGTTTAATTTTATTGTGTAACTTATTTTTTCCTATAAATATATTCTTATCTAGTCAAAATAAAATACTCCATCCGTTCCACTAAAATTGACAGTGGTTGACTTGACATGATATTTTATGCAAAAGTAAAAATTAGAATATAATAATAATATAATATAATATAATATAATATAAATAAAAAATATGTGGGTCTCACAATACTTTATGTCAAATCTAAGAATATAAATATAATATATGTGGGGTATATTGATTATTTTATAATAAATTGTATAGTAAAAACTTTCATTTTAAGGAAAGTGTCAAATTTAATAGGACAGCACAAAATAATAAGTATGTCAATTTTAATGAGACGGAGGGAGTAAAAGAAAGAAAACGGTTCAAATTAGTTAGATCGATCGGTTTAAATTAATTGGACCGATCAGTGCAACTATTTTTTAATTGGACCGATTATTCAAAAGAGTTTGAACCAAAAAAAATTTGAAATGCAAAATCGATTTGAAAATTGATTCACGGTATGGTCCAATTCAAAAATCCGTGTCCAAGCCCAATGAGTATTTGAATTTGGATACCAATTTGGAGTTCTAGAAAACGACTTTTCAACGGCCAGGAATTGCAATCTCAGCCGTATATCGAGTCTTCTTTATCACAGCTTTCCTCCTCCGAGTCAATCAGTCGCCAAAATCCGCGTCAAACAGCGATGATTTTCCAAAAAACCATGTGTTTATTTTGGTCCAAACGCGTGGCTTTTACATCAAGCACCAATTCTGTGTTACGAGGAAGGTTCTCACAGGCCTGAAAGCCATTTCCTCCCACGGCATATATATATTCACGCAGATTCGGCGTTCCCTCAACTATTCTCAACCCCTTCTGTTCATTGCAGCAGTTTCAGTCATAAAATTTTCTGATTTTTTTCTGCATCCTTTGCGATTTGAAGATGAACTCTGTCAGATTGTTCAGCCTTCCAATCCTCAGCGTCATCGTCTTGACGCTTGCCCAACTCAGCAGCGGACAAGGCATGGCTCCTGTGCCGCCTCCGGCAGGTCCCTCTAACGACGGTGAGTAACCTTGGAGTGCCTGTGTTCTTCCGAATGGTTTTGTTGATTTGCTGAAAACCTATTGATCTACAATTAATATAATGAAATGAAAGTTGATGTATTGGATCGATGCAGGGACAGCAATTGATCAAGGGATTGCTTATGTTCTTCTGCTGGTGGCACTGGCTGTTACGTATTTGGTCCATTGAGGTTTCATTGGCTTTTCCTCGATTCTTTGGCTCGGTCATCCCGATATTCTTTGTGTATTTTTCTCCTACAGTTCAGATGGAGAAAAATATCACTGTTTTGTACTATACCTATCCTTGTAAAGATATTCATTTAGATGCTCTGAAATAAAAACAACATTGTTTTATGGGCATATATAGTGTGTTTGACAAAACATTGTTCGGAAAATTTGTTTATCGAAATCCGAATTATGGTGGCATGTTGCTTAGAGATCAAATTCTCTACCAAGAACCAAATGTCACGCCATTCGCTTGCAGCATGATATGGCAACACGAATGTCGAATTTGAGTACAAGTCTCTAACTATAAAAATAAAATCTAAAAAATTTAAGTTTAATCAAATACAATAATCCAAATTCATTACTTTAAAAAGGTATCCAATAAAATTTCGAAGTATTGTCTCAAAAACAGGGGTTAAGGCCAAATTTATAGTCACTGATGATGACCAGAGATTTATGCCACAAAAAATTTCACTTTTAAAAGCTTTTGTTTGCATTTCACGGTTCACGATTGGCAAAACGAGAGGATAACAGAAAACAAAAATGTAACAAAAATTTCACAAAGAGAGAGAGGCGCCAGTTGTTGACTAACTGGAACGCTGAAGGGAAGCGTCACCATTCAAGTTGACACAAACAGCGCCGCCTAATCACTAGAAAAACAGCAACAAAGAGTTCTTAGAGGAAGTGACGCTGCTTAGGCTAAAGAAGGCAGCGTCTCTGGTACTAACAAACCAAGCACGAATTACAATGGAAATCCAAGGATTCCAAAGGTCCAAAATACAAATCAATACTTAATTCTAATAAGAGAATTCAAGATCATGACATCAAACACAAAAAACAGTCATGGAAAAGCTAACAATTCAAATGTAGCAAGATTTTTATCAAAGCTGTTAGGAAGAGAGGAAACTTCTACCCATATTTTTACACACTTAGACTAGTACTTTCTACAACAACTAATTGTTTTTTCATAAACACAAAACCTTTGCCAAACTTTAAAAGCTTCCAAAACATTACAGATAAATTAAATCATACTTTAATTCTCAATTTTCAAAACAACTAAATGCTTGACAAATATAAACGTTTTCAAAATATCACAAACAGACCGAATCATGCTTGGGGTAAGGTCATGGTTAATTGATATCAGTCAATTAACTACTGTATTCCGTGAGAAGAAGGGCCATAATAGAGATTAGGTATTGTATCCCCTATATAAGAGCCAAAAAAGATAACTAGGTATTAAATCTCCTTAGCCAAGAGTCGGAATTCTTATAAGTTTAAGAAATCTCTATCATAACAACCTACAAACATCACACGATACTCAAAAATCATCTTCAGAATAAAACAGAAATTTCATGCTTTACCAATTCATAAACACACTTTGCAAAATGTTAATATCATATACATACATAACTTTTGCATAACAATTATAAATAGCATATTCAATTCGATTTATAATCAAAATATAATCTTTTCATGAATTAAAAGTTATGAGTTTTGAAAAGTGAGTACCAAAAATGTAGGAAACCAAATTTCTTTACGTGGATTAGGGGTGGCAATATTGAATACGACACGCTAACACAATATGAAAACGACATGGTTATAGTAGGTTAGGGTTGGAGTTTTGCGAATTCGGGTCGAAACAGGTCGATTCGTTTAACTTTAAACATATTCGGGTTCTAAACGGGCTCAACATGTTTCAACCCGCGAACCCATTTAATTTTTTTTAAATACTTATATTTAATACTTTTTGTAATACCTTACAAATTTCACTATAAAAAATTAGATAATTTAATTTTTTTACATGAATTAATTGAATTGTTTGTGTGTCTATTTCAGTATTTTGTTTAATTATATGAGACCTCTTAAGGAAAATAAATGATGTTAATGTGGCTATTTGCTTTATATATGGTAAATGAATCATTCTTAATTAATTATTATTTAGTATCTATAATATTAATATTATTACAATGACTTTTAACTAGAGAAAATAATTTCTTGAATAATCCAATTTTATTACAAAACTACATTTATTTAGATTTTTAAGATTAAAACTTATGAATTTATTGAGTTTTTAGATATTTAGTTGGATAATTTGTTATTTTATTAGTTATTTATGACTTTATAAGCTATTTTATTAGTTTTTTAAATTTTATATGGTTTGATTTAGTTTTTTATATAATGGGTGGATAGATTTAACATTGACATCTGGGCCGGCCCACGTGGTGTGTGGGCCAGTCCTAGGGCCCGTGAGGCTTGTGGGTCAGCCCGTGGGCTTATTCTTTTTTTCTCCTATTTAATTTGATTAAAAATTTTGATATTAAGCTGTTTTGTAATTTTTTATTATTACTTAAATAACACATTTTTTAAAAATTATAAAAAAGCCACCTTGAAGTGGTGGAGTGTTTGGCTTGGACCCTTACCTATTTTATTAATTAATAAAACAAAGATTACATAAGACGAGGAATTGATGTTTAAACCTCTTAAAAATATTACAATGATTAAAATTTAAAAATAGAATAAATATGCTAAAAATAAAATTATATACATAATATTACTTATTCTAAATTTCTAATTACAAGTATACTAACCTAACAACTTGGCTCACTTCATTCATCATCTGAGTCATCATCAATAATCCACGAATTAGCCGTCTTATCTTCGGCTGCAAATCAACTACTACAACACATTAACATCTCCAAAGTTTGAGGAGCAATCGAGATCTTCTTTCATCGATTGTTCGAGTGCTCTCACTAAAGACGCTTTTCGATGGCATTGTGGAGACTGGTGGTGTCAAAAGATTACGTACCATTTTAGATAAAATGGGGTATTGACTTATATTAGCCTTCCACCAACCACAAATATCAAAATGTTGATCCTTATTTTCTACCAAGGGCTACATCTCATAAATTGCCATTTCGTTGTAGGTGGTAGACAATCTTTTTTGATATTTCATAATACCACATGGATTAAATACTGATGAAATTGAAGAGGCAGATTTTCATGGTGGTTGAAAGTGACTACTAGATGATTATGAAGCTTGCCTACTTAAACTAGGAGAACTAGAATAAGAAGATTCAAACTCATACAAATTATGCATGTTAGATAGAATTTTAACCGTTTTATCTTTTATATCTTTTATCATACATTGCCTAAGTTTTTTAGATTCATCAAAATCTAATATTTTATATAAATATTCCATAATATTATGAAATCCAGCCATTTTTACTTGTGGATCCATACACAATTCCATACAATATAAAATAGGAATATCTTCATAATATTTTTTATATTTTTTAAACATACTTCTCATAAAATAACCATATTTGAGATGATCCATACACTTATAAAAAATATGTGCTACCTTAGCAAGTGTTGGAAGAATATGATGAGTAGTAGGATAATAAGATCCCAATAAAAGTTTAGTGGCTTCTTTGAAAGTAACTAAAAAATATTGAAAGTGCAATACAATTTTCAAAATGAGTTTCAGTTAGTGGAGGTTGAAAATTATTACTAGTACAAAATTCAATAAGTTAGTTTTGAAAAAGGTATTACACTTTCAAACATATTTAAAGTTGAGTTCCATCTAGTTTTACAATCTAATCTAAATTTTTTAAAAGATACACTTTATTCTCGGCATAATGCCTTAAAACTTTGTTGTCTACTTGGGGAGATTTTAATAAATAAAACAACATTTCTAATTATATTAACAATATCATCAATATATTTATATCCTTCATTTACACACAAATTAAGTATATGACAAGCACACTTAGTATGAAATAAAATACCATCTAATATAGGATTCATAATATTTTTCAAAATTGCTATGGCGGAACCATTATTTGAAGCATTATCTAAAGAAATAAAAATAATTTTATTTAAAATTCTATATTCGTGACATGTTTGAGTAATCATTCTAACTATACTATTACCTACATGAGGATATTCAAATAATTTAAAACAAATAGTTCTTTTTTATACTAATCAATCATGATCTATCCAATGACATATAATGCATAAATAAGACTTATTAGTAATTACAGTCCAACCATCACAAGTAAGAGAAAATTTTCAATTACAAAAATCAAATATAGCAATTAGATACTCTTTTATTTCTTTATATATCTTTATTATATCATTCTTTAACGTTGTTCTAGGAATTGTTTTCCATACTGGTTGACAATTATTTTGCATATATTATTCATAATGTGGAGGCTAGCATATAGCAACGTGCCATTTCATTAGCCTTCTTCCATGCCTTTTCAGCCTCTCGCTCTTCTTTGGTGGAACCTTTCCCGATCACAGGGCAGGTCTCATAAAGGGCATACTTATACTTTTCGGCTGTGAGTATTATATCCAGGTTCCTCTTCCAGTCCACATAGTTTGGTCCCGTTAACTTATTCTCAAGGAGAATAACAACCAAAGGACTAAAAGAACCTCCTACCATTTCTGAAAAATCAAAAAAAATAAAAGAAAGGACTTACTTCGTGAAAATAAATTTGTGCACGGAAATTAATTTGGCTCTTAGGAAAACTGACATAGCTTCTTTGGAAGATTAACAATTCCCTAAGTTAAGTGTATTAACTACCACAAATTAATTTCCCTTTTAGGTAATGATCTAGAGGATAACTCCATCGTGGGATGGCCGTTTACTCTCATTTCCTATAGACATTCATTGCACTATAACCTCCAATGTGGGCTATCCAATTATAATACGTGTTTCGAGTTATTAATTATATCCTTCTATTAGATCTAGATCCTTGTGGTATCCCTATCCTATACGAGTTCACTCCCAAGGTGACGCGAGGGGACTTACGATCTCTAATGAGGATCGTGATGGAAGCTGTGGGGCTGTTAGAACCCCTCTCCCACTTAGTCTTTTAAAATAAAGTTTTCTGAAAAAAATATTCTTTTGAAATTTCCATTAAGTTTTTCTTTAACTTAAAAATAAAATATCCAAGTCCATTAAAATCTCTATGTCAAGAATTATATCATTTGAGAGATTTTTTCATGGACTAATTTTATTTAAGTTAAAACTTAATGATTTCAAAAATTTTCCAATTAAAACTTTTCCGAGACTTTGGTCTCAATTTTATTTAACAAAATAATTTTTCTTGTCCAAAATAAAAATAAATGGCTTTCTATTTTAACTTACAAAAATATCTAAATCCAATATATTTTCTATGTCAATGATTAAATCCTTTGAGAAAATATCCAAGGATTAATTTTTGTTCAAGTTAAAATAACCATTTAATTTTTTAAAGAAAAATGTTTCCTTGCATAAATATTCCCAAAGACTTTGGTCTTTGAGAAAACGCGTATATAGGTACACAAAATAAATAGCATGCTAGAAAACAATAAACATTTTCATGCTTTTCTATTTTTAAACCTAAGTGCCCAAATAATAGAATTAAACACATTAATTAATTAATGATCTTGCTTAATCCTAAAATCCTTTACTAATATTTTTAATGCAAATATATTCCAAGAATATAAACTATTGCAAGAATATTAACTTCGCCTAGTATGGGACCCAAATTTAAAAAATAAAATAAAAATTGACTGGTGGTCCATTGCACCGGATCTGGGCCCGTATGGCCTGCGGTCTACCACGTGCACCGGAACGCGCTCACACAGTAGCCCTGACCTGTGACTCGATCCGAATGCCCGCCCGTTGACCCGCGCCCGCTCCGCCAACGTGCTGATCCGTTTTCGCGCGCCCGACCTGTCTGCAACCAACGCGCAATTGAAGTTTCAATTTCGAAATCATCGGCTCAATTTCTACAGTGATGGCTCGGCTTAGACGGCTCCAGCAGCATGGCTTAAGACACAAAAACAGTGGTGGCTCGGCGCGGAATGGCGGCTTATGAACAGTAGCGTCTTCTCCAGAATCATTTTCTGCATTCTGTCTTCTGCGGATGATTTCTATTGGCTTCTATGGACCATTTTCATTACAAAAACTCATCCAAACCAAAATTACAACTGCCTATACCCATTTAAATTGGGTTTACACGATCAAAACTCTCAATACCAAAATTACAGAGAAATCCTATGCTTCCACTATGAAGCTCACATTCATCCTATCCCATACCAAAAACAGCGAAGGATCACATGTTTAAGCTCCAAACAATGTTCATCTTCATTTTTATTAACTAACATACTCCCTAAGTCAATTAAACTCAATGCTCTGATACCACTTGAAGATTATGACAGTGAACGGAAAGCATGCATGGATGAACAAAAATGGAGGAAATAACATTAAACATGTCATGACAGTAGCATGGAGGCTTAAGAACATACCTCTTGGAGCCTTAAAACGTAAAGATTGAAGAAGAGTGGATTGAAGCTCAAAAACACAGCCTCCTTCTCCTCCGTGCAGTGAAGCCTCCTGTGTCAACTTCTTCACCTCCAGTGCAATGCCAAGCCTTTTGGTTCACAGAATATTCCTTACATAATCTCTGTTTGGTGAGCAACGAATTGGAAGAGAAAAACCACTCAGATGTCACTCCCTTTCCTTCACCTCTCGGTTGGTATTTATAGCGATAGCTCCATGAACCAAACCCAGAAGCCAAAAAACCAATAGACACAAATGTCCTTTTGGTTGGCTTCCTTTGGTTTCAAAACCAAAAGCCAAAAGAAGAAAAGGCACAAACGAGTACGAGAGAGAGAGAGATCCAAGAGTCACTGGAAAAAAAAATATTTTTATTTTTTTCCCTTTTCTTTTTATTTTATTTTTCCACACAGAAAGCCAAGAGTCATGAAAACAAAAATAATTATTTTGATAAAAATAATATTCCCGAGATTTAAAACCCGAATATTATTTCCAAAATAAATTTTGGCTTCATCATAAACTCTTTTGTATTGTGTCCGAAAAAATCCCATGGTCCAGGCTATTGGGCCTGAATAATATTTATTATTTTTTTTGGACCCGAAAAGTCCAAAATAATAAACATTAATTATTTTTCTTGGGATTAAATAACCCAATAAATAATTAAGTAACCCAAATGAACCAAAAAATAATTAAATTTTAATTATTTATTTCTTGAAATTTAATTAAATAAATAACCCAATAAATAATTAAGTAATAATTATTTTTTTATCTAGTTTAAGTCCCGGTTAATTTTCTAATTATTCAAACTGGACATTGGCCTTAAATAATTAATTAACCAATTAAACCAGATAATAAATTTCTCTCCATTTATTTTATTCCAGTCTAATAATAAATTAGACTTCCCGAATAAAATAAAACTCTCTCAACTGAGATCAATTTCTCAATCCAAAAATTAATTAAGATTTACGGACTATTCCGAGGACAAAAAAAACACATCGCCTTTGGCTACTAAAGTGACCAAAATACCACTACTATACAAATAGATGTATTTTACATTTTAAATATTTCCTAATATCACCATAAGAAAATATTAACATCAAGGACAATGCTGCATTAGCAAAGTCTTCGACTTACAGGTGAAATGACTAAAATACCCCTCTACATATCGCCGTACATTTAGAGAGGAAGAAGTGTACTAACACTCCTCTAAATAACATCTACCATCCTTAGGTTTCTAGTCCAATGATCCACGACTTCCTGGAGTGTTTTTGCTTTCCAAGGGAGCTACCCTAAAGCAAACATCCAAGTCATATTTCCTAGGCCTGGATATTTAGATCATTTAGACAACCACAATGGGCGATATAGTGTAAAAACTATCTTGTACAAGTCTGTCTTAACAAACTAGTTACACACATCCAACATGTAAGTATATTGGCCCTACTATAAAACCTCAACTATAGCATATCAAAGTATACGCTTCCAGCTTCGCCAGACCACCAACTCATACTCAAGTCATAGAGTACTAGTCCACGTTGTAGTAGTAGTAGTATAGATTTCAACCATATAGTATTTTTAGAAACCACTACTACAGATCCTGTTCTACGTATTCGAAATACGCTTACATCATGAAGTGAGTGGATTACACACTGGCTAAAGGTAAACCATTCCCCATTTGGAATTCATAATATAATAACTTAAATATGATGAGATTCATATTCTCATCAATCGGTTAAGAACAAATGTTTATATGTTTAAATAACCCATGATCCATACCTTATGTGAAAGACCTCCATTCACATGGATCACTTATTTAAACACAATGGGTCTGCTCCAAACGAAAATGTGCACAAATAAGGAAAATTCACAAACGATTTCCGACAAAAAAATTCTTTTATTAAAATATTCGATATTTACACTAGAAAACTAGTCTAAGAGGGCATATATTATAACAATCTCCCACTTGCACTCTAAGACTAGTTAAGTCCATAGGTGCCTACCCCAATGGCGTCTAAGTGTCTTTTGAAGACCCTCTCAGCCAAAGACTTGGTGAATGGATCTGCTATATTGTTATTTGAGGTAATCGGTTCCACCACGACTTTCCGTCTCTGGATGAAATCCTGGATCAGGTGGTACTTCCTCTCGATGTGCTTTCCCTTCTTGTGGTTTCGAGGTTCCTTGGATTGTGATACTGCGCCAGTGTTGTCGCAATACATCACAATCAGTCTATCCATATGTGGCACGACTCCAAGTTCTGAAAGGAACTTCCAGAGCCAGACTGCTTCCTTGGATGCTTCCGAAGCTGCCACATACTCAACTTCCATGGTTGAGTCAGCAATGCAAGATTGCTTAATACTCCTCCATGAAATTGTTCCTCCAGACAAGGTGAAGACATATCCACTAGTAGATTTTCTCTCATCCTTATCTGCCTGGAAGTCTTAGTCTGTGTATCCGGTAGGAACCAAATCATCAGCCCTGTAAACCAGCATATAATCCCTCGTTCCTTTGAGGTACTTAAGAATATGCTTTACAGCTTGCCAATGAACCTCCTCAGAGTTTGACTGATATCTGCTAACTAAGCCTACAGCAAAGCAGATATTTGACCCAGTACACAGCATGGCGAACATGAGACTTCCCACAGCCGAAGCGTAGGGAATCCTACTCATTCTGTTCTTTTCTTCTTGAGACTTAGGACAGTCCCTTGAAGAAAGTGATAACCTATGTCTGCAAGGGATTAGAGCTCCCTTGCATGAGCCCATGCTGTATTTGACCAACATCTTGTCAATGTATGCGACTTGGGATAATCCTAACATTCTCTACTTCCTATTTCTAAAAATTCTAATCCCGAGAATGTAGCTGGCTTCTCCCAAATCTTTCATACCGAATTGACTAGATAGCCAAACATTTATAGATGATAATGACCCTACATCATTTCTAATGAGTAGAATGTCATCCACATATAAGACAAGAAAAATCACTTTAAACCCATCAAGTTTCTTGTACACGCATGGTTCATCCTCATTTTCAATAAAATCATAAGACTTTATAGTCTCATCAAAACGAATGTTCCACGCTCTCGATGCTTGCTTAAGTACATAAATGGACTTCTTAAGCTTGCAAACCATATATTCTTGGCCGTCAGCAATAAAACCTTCCGGTTGGGACATATAGATGTCTTCGCTAAGATGGCCACTCAAAAATGCCGTCTTGACATCCATTTGCCATATCTCGTAGTCATAGTGACATGCGATGGTAAAGAGGATATGGATGGATTTAAGCATGGCTACAGGGGAAAAGGTTTCCTAATAATCGATCCCTTCTTTCTGAGTATACCCTTTTGTCACAAGCCTAGCTTTGAAGGTTTCCACCTTCCCATCCGCTCCCCTCTTCCTCTTGTATACATACTTACACCCAATGGGTTTTATCCCTTTAGGTGAAGCTACAAGATCCCAAACCTAATTGAAGTACGTCGACTCAATCTCGGCTTTCATTACTTCATGTCATAGATTTGCATCGGCATCAGCAATTGCCTCATCGTATCTTAAGGGGTCTTGTTCCTAATGATCAGAGACCAATTCAAAAGCTTCTCCATACCATCTATCTGAAACCCTAAACACTCTCCCACTTGACGAGACAACATTTATACAGGCTCTTGAGGTTGTGCCTCTTCTTGTTCCGCAATTGGGTCAGAAGAAGTTGCTTCCGAAGATAACTTCTCCTCAAGTTCCAACCTAGTTGAACCTTTTGTGGAAGTACTTTGATCATCCTCTAAGTATCTAGCATTCGTACTAACCAATAATTTCTGCTCCTTAGGATGATAGAAGTAACCGCCCTTTGTTCCTTTTGGATACCCAACAAAATAGTATAATTCTGACTTTGGTTTCGACTTGTCTCCCTTGATCAGTACACAAGCTGGATAACCTCATATCTTGAGATGATTCAGACTTGGCTTACACCCAGTCCACATCTCATAGGGAGTCCTAGGTACTGACTTGGAAGGCACCAAGTTCAAAATATATGCCGCTGTTTTTATGGCATATCCCCAAAAAGATACTGGAAGAGTAGCATGAGACATCATGCTTATGACCATTTCCATCAATGTCCTGTTTCTTCTCTCAGCCACTCCATTCTGCTGGGGAGTCCCAGGCACAAAGAGTTGGGATACTATCCCATAATGTACCATGTAGTCCTTGAATTCACCTAGAAGGTACTCTCCACCACGATCTGATCGTAAGGTCTTGATTAATTTACATGTCTAACGTTCCACTTCAGCCTTAAATTCCTTGAATTTATCAAAAGAGTCAGACTTGCGTCTCATCAGGTAAATATAAACATACCTTGTACAATCATCTGTGAAAGTGATGAAGTACTCAAAACCTCCTCTAGCTGGTATAGACAATGGACCACACACATCAGTGTGAATAAGGCTCAGTACCTCTTTGGCCCTATCCACCTTTAGGATAAAAGACCTTTTGGTCATCTTTCTCATAAGGCAGGATTCACACTGAGGCCAACTTTCCAATCTCAATGAGCCTAAAGGCCCATCATGGATTAACCTCTGAATCCTGGTTGAGTTGATATAAGCTAACTTTAGATGCCAAATATATGAGTCATTAACATTGGTCTTTCTCTTCTTAGTTAAAGGTTCAGATTGAGCGTTATTTGATTGCTTGTTAATAGGGTTTAAATAGATTTCCATACATGTGCCCAGTACATAATATTTCTCCATCTCTACTGATAGAAATACCAGAATGAAAAGATACAGAATATCCTTGATTTATAAGTTTCGCAACTGAAATCAAATTCTGATGAAAAATCAGGTACATATAAAATATCTATTAAAATCACTTTCTTATTACAATCAAAATCAAGATCCAGCTCTCCCACAGCAAAGCCCCAGACTTGTGCTCCATTTCCCACGCGTAATCCATGTTCGTCCTTCTTGAGTCTTCTTATCTTTCTAAACCCCTGCAAGGAGTTACAGATATGATCAGTGCCTCCTGAATCAACAATCCAAGCGAAAGTTGATCCAACCAATGATATAGACTCTAGATAGAAAACATTACCTGTGAGGTTTTTCTTGGCTTGAAGATCTGGACACTCCTTTTTCCAATGTCCCTTCTTTCCACATTTGAAGCACTTGCCCTTTGATTTGTCTTTGGGTTGGGTCTTGGGCTGGGCTGCTGCATATCCCTTCTTTTTTCTGAACTTTCTGGGCTTGGACCCAATTCTTAAGGAAGAAGCCTTAGCAATCATGGCCTTTGAATGTGGTTTCATGACTTTCTCTACCATTTGAAATTCCTTCATCAACTCAATTAAACTCATATTTAACTTGTTCATATTGTAATTTAGTTTGAACTGAGTAAATGAACCCGGTAGAGATTTGAGAACCATATCTACTTGGCTCTCGGGGTCAATGATAGTCCCTAAGATTTCTGCCTCCTCAAAATCAGCAATCATCTTGAGCATATGCTCTCTGACTGATGCTTTCTCAGCCATCTTAGTGTTTATTATAGTTCGAAGAGCCTCTTGCCTTGCGGGTCGGCTCTTATCTGCGAACATAGTGGCCAGTGAATGACTAATGTCATACGCAGAAACCATGTGCTCGTGTTTAGACTGGAGCACTTTAGACATGGAAGTTAGCATATAGCAACGTGCCATTTCATTAGCTTTCTTCCATGCCTTTTCAGCCTCTCGCTCTTCTTCGGTGGAACCTTTCCCGATCACAGAACAGGTCTAGTAAAGGACATACTTATACTCCTCGATTGTGAGTATTATGTCCAGGTTCCTCTTCCAGTCCACATAGTTTAGTCCCGTTAACTTATTCTCACGGAGAATAACAACCAAATGACTAAAAGAACCTCCCACTATTTCTGAAAAATCGAAAAAATAAAAGAAATGACTTAGTTCGTGAAAATAAATTTATGCACGGAAATTAATTTGGCTCTTAGGAAAACTGACATAGCTTCTTTGGAAGATTAACAGTTCCCTAAGCTAAGTGTATTAATTACCACAGATTAATTTTCCTTCTAGGTAATGATCTAGAGGATAATTCCATCGTGGGATGGCCGTTTCCTCTCATTTCCTATGGACATTCCTTGCACTATAACCTCCAACGTGGGCTGGCCGACTATAGTTCGTGTCTCGGGTTATTAATTACATCATTCCATTAGATCTAGATCCTTGTGGTATTCTCATCCTATACGGGTTCACTCCCAGGGTGATGCGAGGGGACCCACGATCTCTAATGAGAATCGTGATGGAAGCCGTGGGGCTGTTGGAACCCTTCTCCCACTTAGTCTTTTAAAATAAAGTTTTCTGAAAAAATATTCTTTTGAAATTTCCATTAAGTTTTTCTTTAACTTAAAAATAAAATATCCAAGTCTATTAAAATCTCTATATCAAGAATTATATCATTTGAGAGATTTTTTCATGGACTAACTTATTTAAATTAAAACTTAATGATTTCAAAAAATTTTCAATTAAAATTTTTTCGAGACTTTGGTCTCAATTTTATTTAACAAAATAATTTTTCTTGTGCAAAATAAAATAAATGGCTTTCTATTTTAACTTACAAAAATATCTAAATCAAATATATTTTCTATGTCAAGGATTAAATCATTTGAGAAAATATCCAAGGATTAATTTTTGTTCAAGTTAAAATAACCATTTAATTTTTTAAAGAAAAATGTTTTCCTTGCATAAATATTTCCAAAGACTTTGGTTTTTGAGAAAACGCATACATATGTACACAAAATAAATAGCATGTAAGAAAACAATAAACGTTTTCGTGCTTTTCTATTTTTAAACCCAAGTGTCTAAATAATAGAATAAAACACATTAATTAATTAATTAATGATCTTATTTAATCCTAAAATCCTTTACTAATACTTTTAATGCAAATATATTCCAAGAATATAAACTATTGCAAGAATATTAACTTCGTCTGGTATGGGACCCAAATTAATAAAATAAAATAAAATAAAAAATTGACTGGCAGTCCACTACACCAGATCTGGGCCCGCAAGGCCTGCGGTCCACCACGTGCATCGGAACGCGCTCGCACAGCAGCCTTGACCCACGACCCGATTCGGATGCCCGCCCGTTGACCCGCGCCTGCCTCTGCCGCCCGCGTGCTGATCCATTTTCGAGCGCCCAACTCGTCTACAACCAGCGCGCAATTGAAGTTTCAATTGAGAAATCATCGGCTCAATTTCTATAGTGATGGCTCGGTTTAGACAGCTCTAGCGGCACGGCTTAAGACACAAAAATAGTGGCGGCTCAACGGCGGCTCGGCTCGGAATGGCGGCTTATGAATAGTAGCATCTTCTCCAGAATCATTTTCTGCATTCTGTCTTTTGCGGATGATTTCTATTGGCTTCTATGGACCATTTTCATTACAAAAACTCATCCAAACCAAAACTACAACTGCCTATACCCATTTAAATTGGGTTTACACGATCAAAACTCTCAAAACCAAAATTATAGAGAAATCCTATGCTTCCACTCTGAAGCTCACATTCATCCTATCCCATACAAAAAACAGTGAAAGATCACATGTTTAAGCTCCAAACAATGTCATCTTCATTTTTATTAACTAACATGCTCCCTAAGTCAATCAAACCCAATGCTCTGATACCACTTGAAGATCATGACAGTGAACAGAGAGCATGCATGGATGAACAAAAATGGAGGAAATAACATTAAACATGTCATGGCAGTAGCATGGAGGCTTAAGAACATACCTCTTTGAGCCTTAAAACGTAAAGATTGAAGAAGATTGGATTGAAGCTAAAAAACACAGCCTCCTTCTCCTCCGTGCAGTGAAGCCTTCTGTGTCAACTTCTTCACCTCTAGTGCAATGCCAAGCCTTTTAGTTCACATAATATTCCCTACCTAATCTCTGTTTGGTGAGCAACGAATTGGAAGAGAAAAACCACTCAGATGTCACTCCCTTTCCTTCACCTCTCGGTTGGTATTTATAGCGATGGCTCCATGAACCAAACCCAAAAGCCAGAAAATCAAGTGACACAAATGTCCTCTCGGTTGGCTTCCTTTGGTTTCAAAACCAAAAGTCAGAAGAAGAAAAGGCACAAGAGAGTACGAGAGAGAAAGAGCCAAGAGTCACCGGAAAAAAAAATATTTTTTAATTTTTTTCCCTTTTCCTTTTATTTTATTTTTCCACACAGAAAGGCAAGAGTTATGAAAACAAAAATAATTATTTTGATAAAAATAATATTCTCAAGATTTAATACCCGAATATTATTTACAAAATAAATTTTGGCTTCACCCTAAACTCTTTTGTACTATGTCCGGAAAAATCCCATGGTTCAGGCTATTGGGCCAAAATAATATTTATTATTTTTCTTGGACCCGAAAAGTCCAAAATAATAAACATTAATTATTTTTTTGGGATTAAATAAATAACCCAATAAATAAATAATTAACCCAAACGAATCAAAAAATAATTAAATTTTAATTATTTATTTCTTGGGATTTAATTAAATAAATAACCTAATAAATAATTAAGTAATAATTATTTTTTCCTCTAGTTTAGGTTTCGGTTAATTTTCTAATTATTCAAACTGGACTTTGGCCCTGAATAATTAATTAACCAATTAAATCAGATAATAAATTTCTTTCTATTTATTTTATTTCAGTCTAATAATAAATTAGACTTTCCGAATAAAATAAAACTCTCTCAACTGAGATTAATTTCTCAACCCAAAAATTAATTAGGACTTACGGGCTATTCCGAGGACAAAGAAGACACATCGCCTTTGGCTACTAAAATGACCAAAATACCCCTACTATACAAATAGATGCATTTTGCATTTTAAATATTTCCTAATATCACCATAAGAAAATATTGACTCCAAGGACAATGCTGCATTAACAAAGTCTTCGACTTACAGGTGAAATGACTAAAATACCCCTCTATACATCGCCGTACATTTAGAGAGGAAGAAGTGTACTAACACTCCTCTAAATGACATCTACCATCTTTAGGCTTCTAGTCTAATGATCCACGATTTCTTAGAGTGTTTTCGCTTTCCAAGAGAACTGATAGGGGTTAAATTGGTCATACTTTACTTAGTTATTTGAGACTCTTTTGTAATACATTTTGTGCAATAACTAGTCATATTCTTTCATATTTGAGATTTTACCCTTAGAAAGGTATGTTGGTCATTATTTCAGATTTTTGGGTAAAATGAAGCAAAACCGTCACGAAACAGAGCAGAAGCGGCGCCGGCTAAAGCCCTAGAACCGGCGCCGGCTGTACACTGGTTGCACAAACTTCAAAGCGATGAAAAAATTGTAGAAACAAAGTAGAATAGAACCTAAGCTACGCCAGTTGCATTTTGGAGCTTATGCGCACAATTCGGAGAAAAATCGGCGAACGAGTGGAGAAGTAGACCACAGGTGGCGCTGGCTCCAATGAACCAAGGCGGCGACGGCTGTGGTCTGTCCTTGAGGCGGTGCTGCGATCTTTCTACGCATTTTTGGAAATCTAAGGAGTTTTAGTATCTTTCAACTTCTACTTGGTCAAGAATTTTGTACCTACGAGTTTAGGCACTTCTTTAGCCCATAAATAGATGAACAACATAAGGGAAAAAAGAGAGAATTCATTGATCATCATAGAAAATCACTCAATCCAAAGAGGAATTCTTCAAGTTCAATGAGGGTTGTACAAGAAGGTCTTCAAAGGAAGAAGAATGAGGCTTGTCTATGAGTGCTTTCTTTTACTTTGTCTTCTTTTTCTTGACAATGATATGTTAATTGTTTTATTGTAATTTGACATTGTTTAAGATATTCATGATTTTTAGAGTTATTTGATCTTTTGATTAATTGATTGTTCTTCTTGGTATTTAATTACTTGGGCATATGACGAGATTAATGGGTTGTTTCTTTTCATTAACTTGCTAGACCAAAGAGGTTGATGGTAGTTGCAATTGATTAATTTCATATTTATTGGCTGTTAACTTGCTAGAGCAAAGAGGTTAATTGTTGAGGATTGAGTAATTAAAGGTTAATTGATGTTTGCCAGACCAAGGATTCATTGATTAATTTCATGTTTTAAATTTGCCAGACCAAGGAAATTTAATCAAGGATTGTGCTTAATGCATCTTTTGGATGAATTAGTTGAGACAGACCAAGTGATGCTAACTTATCTTGAAGGTAATAATTAGTTGAGACTGACTAAGTGATGCTAATTTACCTTAATCCTTCATGATGCCAAGAGAATGATTGGTTATGATAATGGTTTGGTACTTTGAGATCGTGTTTGTCTACACAATGGTTTGAGTTGCATACTTCTCCATCCTTGATGCGTATATATTTTGATTTTTGTTTTCTTTTGTTTCGGTTTGGTTCTATCCAGTCGGTTAAACAATGAAAGAAGGGTAATTAATGTCTACTTGTTCCTTGAAGATCGACACTTGTTTGAACCCTATGCTCAGTTAATGATGAGTACGTTTGCTCATATGTTTGATTTGGGTTTAACGTTTTAAATATAAACTTGATTAGGAATGTGCTTAGTTTTGTATGATTTTTATACCTAAGTCCGAACACATCAAGTTTTTGGCGCTGTTGCCGAGGAACAATAGCATGAAAGCTTGGATTTTATTGATTTAACCATGTAAATATGTAAATATGTATACTTGTTCTTTCTGTAAAACGGTACTATCTTTTGTATTTCGTGTACTCTTGTATAACCTTATAACCTAACTTAACCAACTAACTTGGACTGTGTTTGAATTACTAACTTTGTAGCCTTGTAGTTTTGTTAACCATTAATTATATATATCTAACTTGCTTCTTATTTTCTTAGGTATTACCCTTGGTACATGACCCGAAAATCCAACGGCGAGATAGTCAATTTTGTCCCTGAAATCAAGAGAACGTTATCAAAAATTCACCGAACAATTTAAAGGAATTTGATTGTCGAGATGGATGGTGCTCGACAGAACAATGCTGGGAATGATATGAGAGTTATGGACGACTTTGTGAAACCCGCAATCTCAGGCACATGCTCGAGTATCACTAGACCTAGGATAGATGCAAACAATTTTAAAATAAAGCCTAACATTATCCAAATGGTGCAGAATATGGTTCAATTTGATGGGCTACTAGAAGAGGATCCCAATGCTCACTTAGCCAGTTTTCTTGAGATTTGTGATACCTTCAAGATGAATGGTGTTTCTGAATATGCCATTAAATTACGACTTTTTCCTTTTTCCTTGAGAGATAGAGCTAAATCGTGGTTAAAGTCTTTACCTACAGGTTCCATCACAACTTGGAATGCCTTAGCTGAAAAATTTTTTGCCAAATATTTTCCTCCAGCTAGGACAGCCAAGCTTAGGAATGAAATCTTCGCTTTCCAACAACTAGATTCTGAGCCCTTATATGAGAGTTGGGAGAGATTTAAGGAAATGTTAAGAAAATGCCCACACCACGAATTCGAGCTGGGAATGCAAATGCTTATCTTCTTGAATGGCCTTACGTTCGCAACACGGCAAGTGGTGGACTCTTCTGCAGGGGGTTCCATCAACCATAAGACCCCGGAACAGGTATTTTGAACTTATTGAAAATTTGGCTTCTAATAATTATTCTTGGGGAAGTGCAAGGTCAAAGGCTCGTGTGCAAGGAGTGCACAAAGTGGATGCCGTGGCAGTATTAGAGGCTAAGGTAGACGCCTTAACTCAAAAGATGGAACAGTTGGTGATGCCTCAAGACCAAGTGTTAAACGTCAACTACGATTTCTGCGGAGAAGGACACCCCAATCATGAATGCCAAAAGATGGGGTCACTCCATGAAACTTCAGAACAAGCGGCCTTCGCAGGTAATGTCCGACCAGGTAACAATTCATATAGCTCTACCTATAATCCTGGCTGGAGAAATCACCCTAATTTCTCTTGGAGCAATGAGAATCCACCTAGGCAAAGTTTGTTCAATTTTAGAAGTAACCAAAGGAATCTAAACTCTATGAACAACACGACAGGACCTCAAAAACCACCATTGGAAGAATTGATTGGCCAATTGGTAAGTATCATGGAGACTAAGTTCTAAGGAGTCGATGCGACAAACCTAGAGGCTTCCATGCGCAATTTAGAGAACTAGATTGATCAACTAGCCAAACTCATGGGGGATCGTCAAGTAGGGACACTACCAGGGAATATGGAGGAAAATCCACGGGATCACAGCCGTGGAAAACCTTGAAGCATTTCTTTTTTCTTTTCTTTACTTTTCGTTTTGTGTTAAGGACAATTTTCGATTTATAGTATTCTCATTCCAGTGCATTATTCAGCATTCGTGTGTTTTTTTGCATTCTTATTAAAAACAATAAAATTGAGAACCGGACAGAATAGAGTCGCCGCCAGTTCCCATCGGGAGGAGCATAATTAAAGGGCCATTTTGGTCACTTTTTCTTCAAAACCTCCATTTTCCCTAGCAAATCCTCTTAAGCCCGCGTCGGCTTCACATCTATCAGTGCCTAAAATTTGATTTTTCAACTTCTAAACACCTTCATAACATTTATTACCTTCTTTTTTGTTGATCCTACGGATCAAACACCCCAAAAGCTTTGATTTTTCACAACAAAAGCACATTCAATCCAAAAGCAAAGGGAGTAGATTTTCACAAAAAGCTTGCATCTTTTGCTTGCCCATGCATATAAAAGCCTAAAGGTATGAGTTTTATTTAAGTCCTACGGTTAAATTGATGGAGATGATTTTTTTCTAACTATAGGGATAGTTTTGGCCGAAAATTGGGAATTATATATGCTATGATTGTGCATTCCTCCTTGAGCTTCATGAATTGGATTACATTAGGAGTTATTGAGCCTTCACTACTTGATTCATGCTTGCGATCATTCGAGAATTCATATAGCTCGGGCTAGAATTATGGTTACTGGTGCTACTTGAATATATTGAACATGCATTGTTGATCACATAATACCATGATACTGCCTTCATTCACATGATCATGTTTACTAGCATGCTTTGAGAAAATCAGCACAGTTAGGCTTTACAGTGAACTCTTACATGCATTGTGCATGTTGTGTTGAATTGATTAAAAGTGATTGATTGACTTGGGTGTTGGAGTTGATATACATTGAAGGAGTTTGGGATTTGTGGATTGTGAGCTTGGTTGAGGGTTGTGTGCAATTTGAAGAATATCTGTGCAGGGGTAGCTATACTTTCTTCAGTCATTGAGTGTACTTGTTCTCTCTTCTTATTACCCCTATTCCTTACTTAACCATGTCTAGAGCAAGGAGTCAGCCTTCTAAAAAGGAGAGAACTTCCTCGTTCTCAATTCCATCATCCGTTGATCCTTTATCTCTTAGACCTACTGAGTTTGTTGATGCCTTTTGTGAGAAATGGTATAGTAGGAGAGCTTCAAATAAGATCATTGTTGAGCGTACCTTCTCATCCACCCTAGACCGGGCACTCAAATTAGGAATGATGTTTAGATGGCTAGGTTGGGGGTCGATAGTACAATTGAAAGGTAAGTATTGTCCCGTGCTTGTTAAGGAATTCTACGCTAATATGACGGATAAGGGCAATAAACATCTTCCGCATATTGAAACAAGAGTGAAAGGAGTTTCTATTGTCATTACTCAAAACCAATTAGCTAACCTCCTCCAGATTTTTGACGATGATACTTGGCAAGGGATTGATGTGAATAATCAAAAGATTCTTTCGGACCCAAATTGGGATGTTAGAGGGACGTGAGCGACCCTAGGCTTATATAAGCATAATACCTTCCAAGCTAACAGTTTCTATTCCAACAATGACTTGGCAGCCAACTTTCGCGTGCTGGTTTACATGTTTGGGTTTAATATTGTCCCTCGTGCTAGTGGTTTCAATGAAACTAGGCTTATTGACACTTATATTTTGCATCGGATGATGAACACATTACCTATTCCTCTTCCTTCTTTGATCATCCAATCTATTAGGGAGATTGTTCATCACCGTCTCTCCACAAAAGCCTTTATTTTTCCCTTGGTTATAATGAAGATTCTAAAGGACTTTGGGGTGAGTCTTGAGGGAGAACTCATGAAGGCTACCACTGAGCACGATATGGTCACTGAGCATACTTTTATGAGTTGCGGGTACAAATACAGTCAGGAGTTGAAGAAGTGGCTCACTCCCTTTGAGGTCCAACATCCCGATCAGGTAAGACTACCCACAGTGGAGGAGGAGTAGTCACTACCATCGACACGTGCTAGAGTTGGCAGTTCTCAGTCCCACTCCCGGACTGCCTTTGAGACCACCGTACTGGGGCGCCTCGACCAGCAAATGGAGGTGCTCTTACGCTTGCAGGGTACTATGGAAGATATGGCACGACGGCAAGCTACCATGGAGCAGCAATTGACTGAGTTGCGGTAGTAGTCTTCTAGGCCACATGGTGGTGCGGGCACCTCTACACTCGCTGATGAGGAGGAGGATGAGGATGATGATGCTGCGGAGGACTGATACTGCCTGATTGATCACTCTTGTTTTTGTTTTCTTTCTCTTTTCATGTTTTTGTTGTAGTTAGTTTGGATTTTCTTTCGTTTTTTTTATTTCTATTTTATTTCTTTTGTTTTTACTTTATTTTCTTTTCTAGTTGTTATGTTTTGGTATTTTCCTTTATTTTTTTAGGTACTTTGATGATGCCTCACTCTTCAAGCATTCAGCTCTTGTACGCCACGATAAATGGAAGTTTGTTTTTCCTATCTCTTCTCCTTTATCTTTTTGGTCCCATGGTATTATTTGTTCTGGTTATATTTATTTGGCCATTGAGGACAATGTCCAGTTTCAGTGTGGGGGAGTGGTTTGATTGACAAGTCTTCTATACATATTCTTTAGCCTTCTTGGGAGTAAACAATTTCTGGTGCAAAATTCTTCAAAATTTTCTGATTTTCTGGAGATTTCAAGCTGTATTTTTTTGTGCATGTCTTTATGATGGATTATAGAGCATATATTCTAGATCATTTATAGCTTATACATGACTTTTTGCACTCACTTGGACAAAATAGTTCTTGATCAACTGCTTTGCATTATTCTTAAACCTGTTTTTTCTCTAAAATTCATGGAGCATTCTAGAACTTACATGAATACCTCTCGAGGCGAAATAAGAAAGACAATCATGATTTAACTTAGGGATGACTGTAATAGGCCTTCTTTGGATAGTTTGAGCTTTTCAAGCCTACCTATTGTTATATTATCCATAGTGCCTATTTTGAGCCTAAATTGGTGATCTCTTTCTTTAAAACCCGTCACGATATTTTGTCCATTGCTTGTGCTGAGAGTTTGTGTAATTTTCTAAATCTTTATACTTTTGAAGGATGAAAGTATATGTATGTTGAGAAAAAAATGCAGGGATAGAGATCATGACTTGTTACTTTCAGTCATGGATCAATTACGAGTGGAGCTGGGAAAAGAAAGGAAGTAGAATGGAAGAAAGAAATTGAAAAAATTGAGAAAGAAAAGAGTGTTGAGCTGAAAAAGATGAGAAAGAAGAAAAGAAACGAGAGGAATTGAAAAGAGAAAACGACAAGCTGCTAGAAAGAAAAGTGAAGAAAAAGAAAAGAACAATAGCAGTGAAAACAAAAAAGGAATAAAAGAAGAGAGAATTGAAAGAGAATCAAAAGAAAAAAAGAGCGAAAAGATCACAAAATGGATGGTGAGTGAACTGTAAAAGTAAGTTCATATAAAACACTTGACACCATTGCTGAAAAATTAAGTGATCTTGTGAGGAAAAGAGTTAATGATAAGAAGAGGTGAAAGAAAAAAGAACAATGCAGGATTTGCTTAAAGTGCATAAGGGTGATTATATAAGGTTATGGTTTGATTGATTCTTGGAATAGGAGAGCAAGAAGAGTTGAGAATTATAAGTTTATTTTGGTTACCCTTTTCTTGCTTACTCTCAGTTTTTCTTTGACTTTTGATTTCTATATCCTTCATTTGCTAAGCTACATTACAAACCTTTAGCCTTACATTACAAGCTTAAAAGTCCTACTTGATCTAAGTAGAATCATGATATGTCTCGAATTAGTGGAGAGAGTGTATGAAAAGTAAATATATGGAATGCATATTCTTTTTGAACTGATTTCTTTCCAATGGTTTGAGAATATTGTGAAGTATTGAGATGATTCTACTAAGTCATTTATCACTACACAAGTCTTGCATTGGTTGTGAAAGATTTAGTATCATATGTTTCATGTTCATGAATAAAGAAAGCATTGAAGATATGGTTTTGGAATTGATTGAGTGATTTGATTAAAACCTTGTGTTTTTCCTACTTGTTCTTGATACTTTGCTTGAGGACAAGCAAAGAGTTAATTGTGGGGGAATTTGATAGGGGCTAAATTGATCATACTTTGCTTAGTTATTTGAGACTCTTTTGTAATACATTTTGTGTAATAACTAGTCATATTCTTTCATATTTGAGATTTTACCCTTGGAAAGGTATATTGGTCATTATTTCAGATTTTTGGGTAAAACGAAGCAAAACCGTTGCGAAACAGAGTAGAGGCGACGCCGGCTAGAGCCCTAGAACCGGTACAGGCTGTACACTGGTTGCACAAACTTCAAAGCAATGGAAAAATTGTAGAAACAGAGTAGAACAGAACCTAAGCGGCGCGGGCTGTAAGGCTGGAACCGACGCCGGCTGCATTCTGGAGCTCTACGCACAATTCGGAGAAAAATCGGCGAACAAGTGGAGAAGCAGAACACAGGCGGCGCTGACTCCGAAGAACCAAGGCAGCGCCAGCTGTGGTCTGTCCTTGAGGCGGTGCTGCGATCTTTCTACGCATTTTTGAAAATCTAAGGAGTTTTAGTATCTTCCAACTTCTACTCGGCCAAGAACTTTGTACCTATGAGTTTAGGCACTTCTTTAGCCCATAAATAGATGAAAAACACAAGGGAAAAAAGACAATTCATTGATCATCATAGAAAATCACTCAATCCAAGGAGGAATTCTTCAAGTTCAAAGAGGGTTGTACAAGAAGGTCTTTAAAGAAAAAAGAATGAGGCTTGTCTATGAGTGCTTTCTTTTACTTTGTCTTCTTTTTCTTGACAATGATATGTTAATTATTTTATTGTAATTTGACAGAATTTGATCTTTTGATTAATTGATTGTTCTTCTTGGTATTTAATTACTTGGGCATATGACGAGATTAATTGGTTGTTTCTTTTCATAAACTTGCTAGACCAAAGAGGTTGATGGTAGTTGCAATTGATTAATTTCATATTTATTGGCTGTTAACTTACTAGACCAAAGAGGTTAATTGTTGAAGATGAGTAATTAAAGGTTAATTGATGTTTCCCAGACCAAGGATTCATTGATTAATTTCATGTTTTAAATTTGCCAGACCAAGAAAATTTAATCAAGGATTATGCTTAATGCATCTTCTGGATGAATTAGTTGAGACAGACCAAGTGATGTTAACTTATCTAGAAGGTAATAATTAGTTGCGATAGACCAAGTGATACTAATTTACCTTAATCCTTCATGATGCTAAGAGAATGATTGGTTATAATAATGGTTAGGTACTTTGAGATTGTGTTTGTCTACACAATGGTTTGAGTTGTATACTTCTCCATCCTTGACATGTATATATTTTGATTTTTGTTTTCTTTTGTTTCGGTTTGGTTTTATCGAGTCGGTTAAACAATGAAAGAAGGGTAATTAATGTCTACTTGTTCCTTGAGGATCGACACTCGTTTGAACCCTATGCTCAGTTAATGATGAGTACGCTTGCTCATATGTGTGATTTGGGTTTAACGTTTTAAATTTAAACTTGATTGGGAATGTACTTAGTTTTGTATGATTTTTATACCCAAGTCCGGACATATCAGGAACTACCCTAAAGTAAACATCCAAGTCATGTTTCTCAGGCCTGGATATTTAGATCATTTAGACAACCACAAGAGTCGATATGGTGTAGAAACTATCTTGTACAAGTCTGTCTTGACTAACTAGTCACACATACTCAACATGGAAGTATATTGGCCCTACTATAGAATCTCAACTATAGTATATCAAAGTATACTCTTTCAGTTTCGCCAAACCATCAACTCATACTCAAGTCATAGAGTACTAGTCCACGCTGTAGTGCTAGTAGTCTAGGTTTCAACCATATAGTACTTTTAGAAACCATTACTACAGGTCCTGTTCTACGTATTCGAAATACGCTTATGTCATGAAGTGAGTGGACTACTCATTGGCTAAAGGTAAGCCATTCCCCATTTTGAATTCATAATATAATAACCTAAACATGATGAGATTCCCATTCTCATCAATCGGTTAAGAACAAATGTTTATGTGTTTAAATAACTCATGATCCATACCTTACTGTGAAAGACCTTCATTCACATGGATCACTTATTTAAACACAATGAGTCTGTTCCAAACGAAAATGTGCACAAATAAAGAAAATTCACAAACGATTTCCGACAAAAAAAATCTTTTATTAAAATATTCGATATTTACACTAGAAAACTAGTCTAAGAGGGCAAATATTCTAACAGTAATTGCGAAACACTAACGTTAGGCCTACTAAGACCTTCATCTTTATTACCTATTTCATTGTTTATTAAATTCAAGGCTGGATCTATATTAAAATCAAAATGTGCAGATGATTGTGATGAAGAAAAATAATGATATTGATTTAGATCCATTATTTTTTAAAAAAAATAAGTAATCAAAATTCAAATAAAAGTTCAAAAAAATAAAGTATTAACAAATAATGAAATAAGAGAATTGAAAAATATAAATAACAAATTAACTTAAAAATTAAACAAATAACTAAAACAAATAAACAATTAATAAAGCTAAAAAATAAGAATGTAAGATTAAGAAATACTAACTAGTTGATAACCAAGAATAATAATACTTTGTGGAGTTTTTTACTTCTTGTATCCACTATTCCGCCACTGAACAATCTTCCAAAATATGAAGACTTTCTTGAAGAATTGAAAAAGTATAACACAAAAATAAATTCTATTCTAATACTTTTTGTAGAGGAAATGAATAAATTTGAGGATTATGAAAGAAAGATGAATGAAAATAAGAGAGTTTGAGAGAATTGGAGTGTGTTTGATGAGTTTTGGGTTGAATTGGGGGGTATTCATAGAGTTTTGGGGGTTTGAATGGAGAATATAACCGTTAAGGACTAAAATATATAAAAAAAATATTTCAGCCATTTTGGGGCTAAAATGTAATAAAAAAAAATAAGAGAGCCGTTAGGTAACGGCTTTCTCATGCGGGCCAAGGGTTTTTACCCCTGGCCCGGATCGGACTGGGACCTAGGGCCGGCCCTAGGCCCGACTCAGTGTACAGTGGCCAGTTCGGCCTTCGGGCCAGGCCCGACACGCTGGCCGCGTGGGTCGAACCGGCCTACTGGCCATTGCTAAACAGATTGGCGGGTTTAGTAATTATCTATTCAATTTTTGTGTCTAATTGTGTCATGTCTTGTTAATCCGTTTTATAACACGAATACGATACGAAAATAAATGGATTGACACGACACGACACGATACATTTATTAATCAGGTCGTATTCGGGTTGACCTGTCGTGTATAATTATCTCAAGTTGACATAACCTGTCAACCCGAATACGACATGATTGCCACCCCTAACGTAGACTTCCACGAAGATTACAATTCACCTATTGCGTCCAAAAATCTTTAGCCACCAACAAGCCTCAAATTAAATACCAAAATTAGCATTCAAACATAACTTAGTTTTCTCCTAAGCCAAACCCTATGCAAACCTTTATCCTTTATCGAAACTAAAATTCCCAAAACAATAAAGAGAATCAACCCAAGCGACGATCATACTGGGAACTCACCTTGATTCTGAATTTTAGATTTTGATTCCTTCTCTCTCACCTCCTTTATTGTTCTTATCCTCCAATTGTTTAGATGCTGTAAACAACATAAAACCGTTCATGGTATCGCGTAATTGATACAACAATCCTTAAAAGAAATAACAAACCTTTAACTATAAATAATTGATAATAAGTTCCTTGTTATAAAATTAGGATAGTGTTAGAATAAAATCTTCACACTACACACTAATAAAACTCTAACTATTTTGCACAAGAATTTCTCTCTTTCTTTCTCTCACAATTCTTTCTCTAATCTTTCTTTCACTAATCTATCTTTCACAAAATGATGGTGTATTACAAGCTTAGAGAATAGCTCTATTTATAAAGCTCTAATTAGTGGAATACATCATGTCATACATCATCTTCCACTAATCTCAATTAGTGGTGTCTCCACTAAATGGTGGACATCCATAAAAATCTTCTAATAATTCACATAAATCCATAATTAGTGGAGCCTCCACTAATTAATGGAGATTCCAATAATTCATAACACTCCCCCTTGAATGTCCATCCATTACATAAAGAATATGCCTTGTTAAAACCTTACTGGATAAAAACCCAGTGGGAAAAAAAAATCTAGTGAAGGAAAAAGAGTACACTATTCTATATGTCTGTTTATTACTCCCCCTGATGAGATGATTCCTTTAAATCTTTAAACCGACGCATACCGATTTTATATCTCAACTTCTCAAATTTTGCAATTCGGTAAAGTTTCGTGAAAATATCTGTGAGGTTATCACATGACCGAATTTGTAGCACATCAATTTCACATTTCTTCTGGAGTTCATGAGTAAAGAAGAATTTTGATGAAATATGTTTTGTCCGATCTCCTTTAATATATCCTCCTCGTAATTGAGCTATGCAAGCTGCATTGTCTTCATAAAGAGGAGTTGGAATATCTTTGATTGATGATAATCCACAACTTTCTCAGATATAATGAATCATGGATCTTAGCCATACACATTCTCGACTTGCTTCATGAATGGCTATAATTTCAGCATGATTTGAAGAAGTAGCTACTATAGATTGTTTCGTAGAATGCCATGATATAGTAGCATTTCCACATGTAAATGGATAGCCCGTTTGAGAACGTGCTTTATGTGGATCAGATAAATAACCAGCATCTGCATAACCTATCAATGTTGGACTGGTTTTATTTGAATAAAATAATCCGAGATCAATTGTACCTTGTAGATATCGAAGGACTTGTTTAATTTCATTCCAATGTCGTCGTGTTGGTGAAGAACTAAATCTTGCTAATAAATTGATAGCAAAATCAATATCAGGTCGTGTATTATTAGCAAGATACATCAATGCACCAATTGCACTGAGATATGGCACTTCAGGACCAAAGAGTTCTTCATCATTTTCTTGAGGTCGGAAAGGATCTTTATCCACATTTAATGATCGGACGATCATTGGAATACTCAATGGATGTGCTTTGTCCATGTAAAATCTTTTTAGCACTTTTGCTGTATATGTTGATTGATGAATAAATGTTCCACTCTCCAGATGTTCAATTTGTAAACCAAGGCAAAATTTGGTTTTACCAAAATCATTGATTTCGAATTCTCTTTTTAAATAATCAATTATTTCTTGGAGCTCTTCAGGAGTTCCAATAAGATTAATATCATCAACATATATAGCTAATATCACAAATTTAGAACCAGCATTTCTTAATAAAAACACATGGACATACCTGGTCATTTTTAAATCCCGCTTTCAATAAATATTCACTAAGACGTGTGAACCACATGCGCCTGCATTGCTTCAGGCCATATAATGATTTCGCAACTTGATGGAGTAATTTTCACGAGGATAATGTTTATATGCTTCGTGCATATGAAATCCTTTGGGGATTTTCATGTAAACATTATTTTCTAAATTTCCATACAAGTAAGCAGATGACAACATCTAATAGGCGCATATCTATCTTTTCATGTACTCGCCAAACCGATAAGATATCTGAGTGTAATAGCATCAATAACAGGAGAATAAGTTTCATCATAATCAATACCTGGTCTTTGTGAAAAATCTTGGGCTACTAATCGCGCTTTATATCGAATGATTTCACTCTTTTCATTGCGCTTTCGCACAAATATTCATTTGTAGCCAACAGGTTTTACACCTTTCGATGTTCGGATCGCAGTCCGAAGACTTCACGTTTTGTCAGTGCATTTAACTCCGATTGAATCGCATCTTTCCATTTCAGCCAATCTTTTCTATGCCGACATTCATCAACTGATATTGGTTCAGGATCATCATTATCCTGTGTAACATCAAGAGATATATTGTATGCAAATATATTATCAATAACAGCTTTCTATCCGATTCCAACTTCTACCGAAGTGGTATAATTGATAGAAATTTCAATGTTACTTTCATCAACCTCTGGTTCTTTGTCATCAGCTCTCTCTTGGTCTTTATCATTCTTTTCTTCAATATGATCTTCTCGGATCATTTAATCCTCTTTTCTTTCGAGGATTTTTATCTTTAGAACCAAGAGGTCGGCCACGCTTCGGCGTGTTTTTGACTCAATGAGCTATAGGTATAATATTTTGTTCTCACTGGAACTTCAATTCGAATAGGAGCATTTATAATTGGAATATGCGATTTTGTAACTCTTCTCGGAGTCAATAAAAGCGTCCGGCATTTGATTTGCAATGCTTTGCAAATGAATTATCTTTTGAACTTCAAGTTCACATGCGCTTGTGCGCGGATCAAGATAATTTAATGATGTTGTCCAAGCAAAATCCTTTTTATGCTCGTTTTGGTTCTCCCCTAATTTAGGAAATAATGATTCATCAAAATGACAATCAAGCAAATCTTGTCGTGAATACATCTCCTGTCGGAGGTTCAACATACCCGATAATAGAGGGAGAATCATATTCAACGTATATCCCATTTCTTCTTTGAGGACCCATCTTTGTACGTTGGTTTGGTGCAATTGGAATATATACAAGACACCCAAAAATTCTTAAATGAGCAATATTTGGTTCCGACCCAAAAGCCAATTGCAAAGGAGAGAATTTATGATAACTAGTCTGGTCTTATACGTACAAGTGTTGTAGCATGTAGAATAGCATGTCCCCAGGCAGATGTTGGGAGATTTGTTTTCATTAATAATGGTCTAGCAATTAATTGTAATCGTTTAATCAAAGATTCAACAAGACCATTTTGTGTGTGAACATGAGCTAAAGGATGTTCAACATTAATCCCAATTGACATGCAATATGCATCAAAAGCATGTGATGAAAATTCACCAGACATTATCCAAACGGATATTTTTAATGTGATGGTCCAGAAATTGTGCTCGTAATTTAATTATTTGAGCAAGTAATCTCGCAAACGCCAGGTTGCGAGTAGATAATAAACATACATGTGACCATCGGGATGATGCATCAATTAAGACCATAAAATATTTGAACAGTCCACATGGTGGATCAATAGGTCCACAAATATCTCCGTGAATCCGTTCGAGAAATGTAGGACTTTCAGCTCCTACTTTTACTCGGTGATGGTTTAACAATTAATTTTCCTAGGGAACATGCAAGTACATGCGAATTTTTCTCGATGTTAATATCCTTTTATTTTTTAAAGGATGACCATGTGTATTCTCAATGATTCTTCTCATCATGGTAGATCCCGGATGACCCAACCGGTCATGCCAAATGCTAAAAGTAATAGGATCAGTAAACTTCTGGTTTACTAGATGATGAATTTTAATTGTACGTATTTTTACAAAATATAGGCCAGTAGAAAAAGATAGTAGTTTTTCTAATACAGATTTCTTACCCAAATGCATTTGAGAATAAAAAGATGCTCAATCCCATTTTCCTCATTTGTTTCAACATGATACCCATTTCTGCGGATATCTTTAAAACTCAATAAATTTCTTCTGGATTTTGAGAAAAATAGTGCCTTATCAATAATAATTGTTGTTCCTTTAGGCAACAATATACTAACTCTTCCGGAGCCCTCAATCACATTTGCACTACTGTTTATCGTATAAATATTTATTTCTCCCACTTTGAGATCAGAAAAATATTTCTCATTTTTTAGTATGGTGTGTGTAGTTCCACTATCAATAATGCATACATCATCATTAACAACAGCCATCTGAACACAAATATATATATGCAAACGTAAATATTATTAGAATAGAATGAAAATGAAAATACAAAAATATCAGGGTGAGGCTTTAGTTCTTCTGGACACTGCCATCACCAATTAAATGGTCTATCCTACCGTCTGGGTGTTCAAAAAAATCCGATACATCCATATGGGTAATATTGATATTAAGATCTTCAGGATCAATATCATCATCCTCAGCATTATTTATTGGATGTTGAGAAAAATTTGCTTCCACATTTTTATTTTTCAATAAAGCTTGATACAATTCAACTAAATGCTTAGCCGTACGACAGTTTCGTGACTAATGACCTTTCATGCCACATCTATAACATATATCCTCATGCTTTTCTTCAATTTATTTTTCTTTTCCCTTATGATCTTTTCTGTTCCACTTCAGGTGGCCAGTATTTCTCACAGTTTGATTATGATTGTGATAAGGGAAATATCGAGTGTGTCTACGACCATAACCACGACCACGGCCATGGCCACGACCACGACTATAACGATGGCTTCTGCTGGAGCCAACAGCATTCACTTCTGGGAGTGCTGTTGAGCCAGTTGGTCTGGTTTCATGATTTCTCAATAATAACTCATTATTCTTCTCTGCAATGAGGAGGACAGTAATTAAATCTGTAAATTTTGTATACCTCTTTTCGCGATATTGTTGCTGCAGGAAAATATTTGAGGCATGAAAGGTGGAGAATGTCTTTTCCAACATATCTTCATCAGTCACTTTTTCTCCGCATAATTTTAATTGAGATGTAATTTTATACATTGCGGAGCTATATTCAATCACGGTTTTAAAATCTTGCAACCCCAGGTGCAACCATTCATACCGTGCAGTGGGTAGTACGACCATCTTCAGGTGGTCAAATCTTTTTTTTTAAATTTACCCACAGGACATATGGATCTTTTTCGGTAGGATATTTCATTTTCAAATTTTCATCGAGATGACGACGAATAAAAATCAAAGCTTTAGCCTTGTGTTGTGCAGATGCACTATTATTTGCTTGAATAGTTTCACTAAGGCCTTCAGCATTTAGATGCATTTCGCATCGAGAACCCATGACATATAATTTTTTCCGTAAATATCAAGGGCTACAAATTCGAGTTTAGCGAGATTAGCCATAGAGATCAATAAATGCGTACCTGTCTTCTGGTTTTGTTAACGGCAGAAACTCGTGCTTAGTCTTTTGGCTTTTGTACCGGTAGAGACTCGTGCTGATAACGTGTTATAAAATTAGGGTAGTGTTAGAATAAAATCTACATACTACACACTAAGAAAATTCTAACTATTCTTTGTACAAGAATTTCTCTTCAAACTTCTCTCTTTTTTTCTCTCACAATTCTTTCTCTAATCTTTCTTTCACTAATCTTTCTTTCACAAAATGATGGTGTATTACAAGCTTAGAGAATAGCTCTATTTGTAGAGCTCTAATTAGTGGATTACATCATGGCATACATCATCTTCCACTAATCTTAATTAGTGGTGTCTCCACTAAATGGTGGACATTCATAAAAATCTTCTAATAATTCACAAAAATCCATAATTAGTGGAGCCTCCACTAATTAATGGAGATTCCAATAATTCATAACAGTTTTAATTTGTATAAAAATATTTATCAAATTAATTAATTTTTCATTCATATTTAATGAAGGCTTGGCAACATTGCTGGAGCAATTTTTTTCTTGTCAAAGTAATTTTTACTCAAATAACATATTTATTTTACCTGATCAACTCAAATATATTTTTTAAATATTTTTTCTCTCTTTAAAGTTCTATCTTCCTAATTTATCTCTCTCTCCTCTCTCCTCTTTTCTCCTCCCTGAAATCACCCCCCTCCCCTTTTCATACTTCGTTCTCCTCTATTCTTTCTCTCCTTAATAGAAATCTTTTCAACTCTCGAATTGGATAATAACTCAATCTAAATAAAATTTTCAATTTAATTAAAAAATTAAGCTAAATAATTTTCTTTTTTTAGAATTATTTTTTACTTACAAAATATCATATCTTTTTTTAGTCCTATATATTTTTATTTTTTTAAAATTCAAGCTAATTCTTCTCCCTTCTCTCCCATACGAAATCATCTTTCCCTTTCTATGAATGATTTCAATTTATTTCCTCATAGTATATTCGAATCTCTCATTTCCCACGTCCATAAATCTCTATTATTGTCTTGGATCGAGATGAGGCTTTAGGAAATTTAAAGAAAATATGATCTACCAATCTTTGAAGGCTTCGTCATCTACCACTACATCAACTGAGTCATCAACAATCTGCTTTCTTGTGATCCTCTCTTTGTTAACACATATGCGTCTCTACTCCATTACTTCCGCCTTAGTGGTCTTTATCTTGGCTAATCAATGGATAACTAGTGCTGCCATTTAGCCAAAAAAAACAAAACAAAACAAACAAAAAAAAGGATCAACTGGTGCTGCGAATAAGGTGTATGATCCCTTACAATTGGTTGAGGTTACTTGACTAGGGATTAAGGGCCACACAATTTTAGCCGACAATTTTTGTAGATTAAGTTAACGTGAATAGAATACTTTAACGAGTTATATTATATAATTTATATTACACAAGACTAGATCCATGTTAAAAATTTTGCAATTTTAATACGCAAATTATAAGGTCCTTATGCAATCCAAATTAAAAAAAAAAAGAAAAAAGAATCTCATAGTAGTAAAGCAAGCTTTTTGGGACCGCCTGTTAGTCCAACTGGTTGGACTGTGGACCGGCCCTTCAAACGGTCTGGTTCCTTTGTTTAACTCGAATAGGTCAAAAATCGCGCTGGATAGTGTAAATGGGATTGGATCGGTCAGTCCAACCGATTGGACCTTGAACTGATCGGTTTTAATTTGAACCGGACAGTCTATTCATTAAAAAAAATAAAGGGTGCAAATTTTACAATTTAATAAAATTTCGAGCCAGATTCTGTAATTCAATAAATTTTGATGCTTTTGAGTGAAAAAAATAACTAAATGACAAATACCCATTGTTGACCGACAACACCCCCAAATCCAATTTTTCATTGTTTCCTTCCTTTCCTCCACGGCTGATGGCTCCACTTTCTTCTTCCAGCGGCTTGCATTGCAGTGAGTCAGTTACTGCACCGACGTCAAGTGGTATGCCTTCGGGAAATTTGTGCTTGATTTGCTTCTAAAAATTTGAATGGCATAGCTCCTTGTTGCTGCGTCTTTTGTGAGGTTGAGCACTTCATAGAATGTTGTTTGAGCTTTTGTGAGGTTGAGCATATTGAGGTTGTTACTAAAAACTAACTTAATTGTTTGAGGTTGAGCACTTCATTTCTTCTGCGTCTTCTGCACTTCATTCTATGAGGTTGAGCACTTTCGCTTGGAAATTTGGAATGCTGTGCACTCTACATGTTTGATTGTTTGTCCCAGTAAACTTTTATTGCACTTTTGCAGTCAGCCTACCCTTCAAGTCTATTTGTTCCCTTTTGTTTCTATTTCTTTTTTTTTTTAATGAACAACGAACTGAGTAGTGAGTATGGATCGGCAGAGCAGAGAGCAAACAATATAGAAACTTAATAACACATGCTATTTGAAAGTGGGGGAAAATGATTTTTTTTTCTAGCCTCTATTTTGTTTGGTTGCACTGTAGAATCACAGTAAGGTGAATAAACTTGAAGTTAGTTATTATAGAAACTCAATAACACATGCTATTTTTTTTTCTAGCCTCTATTTTATTTTAATTGAAGTTAGTTATTATTTCTAAATTGAAAATAATTTTATGATTCATATACAGTTTATTCGTTCTTCATAAATTTTATAATAATTTTATGATTCATAAATTTTTTGTTATATGATTCATAAATTTTTTGTGCAATCAACCTACTCTTATTTCATTAATGCTTGATTTTTAATGCATTTTTTTTTCTGTCCTTGGGACATTTAGCTAGATTAGTTTTGTTTTTTTTTGCAGGATTGACTTAATGGAAATGGATTTTTCAAAAGGTAATTCAACTCCTCAATCAGCTGCTCCATCAGATAACAGTTCATATGGAAGAAGTAAGTCTAACATTGCTTGGAATCATGTAATTCAAAAGGTCATTGAGGGAAAGAATGTGTTGAAATGTTTGTATTGTGGTTTTAGTGGAAAAGGTGGTGGAATATATAGAATGAAACAACATTTAGCTAGAAAAAAAGGACAAGTTAGGCCTTGCCCACGTGTTCCACATGATGTGAAATTTCAAATGGAAAATTCTCTTGATGAAATTGTTAGAAAAAAAAAAAGAAAGGAAGACTCAAGAAAACTTTGATTCTAAAAATTCTTATGGACCTAGTATAGCAAACTTGGAAGGTGATGAAGGTGTTCAAGAAATACCTCATCCAAATGATACTAGACCTCATGACCACTTGAAACTTAATGCATCTCAAATAGGAAAATGAAGAAATTTAGGACAGATAAATAATTATTTTACACCAAGAACAACTTCTGGCTCTCAACCAACTTTAAAAAGTGTGCTTACAAATAAAGAGGCGATACATAGATCACATATGGAAGTTGCAAAATTTTTCTATGATGCTTGTTTGCCCATTAATGCTGTGAATTCTATTTACTTCCAACGGATGTTTGATGCTGCATGCGCTATACGGCCAGGGTTTAAAGTTCCTTCTTATCATCAATTGCAAGTTTCTTTATTGAATGATGCAAAAAAAGAATGCAGTTATTTGTTGATTCTATAAAAAATGAGTGGAAAAAACTTGGTTGCACTATAATGGGTGACGGTTGGACTGATAATAAACAAATGACATTAATTAACTTTCTGGTTTACTGTCATCGTGGAACTGTTTTCTTGAAATCAGTTGATATTGTGAAAAATACACAAACTTTGTTTGAGTTATTTAAAGAAGTTATTGAACGGGTTGGTCCAGCTAATGTTGTTCATATGGTGACTGACAATGGGGCAAATTATGTAGCTGCTGGAAAATTGGTTAATAATACTTATCCATCAATTAGTTGGTCTCTATGTGTAGCTCATTGCTTGAATCTAGTGTTATAGGATATTAGTAAATTAAGCCATGTACAAATTCTTGCTGAGAAGGTTTCTGCAATCACTAAATTTGTGTATAATAATGGTTTTTGGTTGAGTTGGTTGAGAAAAAGAAAAGATTGGACTGAAATCATTCGTCCAGGTGCTACTAGGTTTGCTACCACTTTTATTGCTCTTAATAATGTCTATCAACATATTCATGACTTAAGGGCTTTGGTGACTTGTAAGGAGTTTTGTGATTCTAAGCTTTATAGAGAAAATAAAACAAAGGAAGTGGTTGCAATCATTTTAGATGACAAGTTTTGGAATGATTGCCATGTTATTGTTAAAGTAGTAGCGCCTTTGATGCGTTTGTTGCGTATGTGGATGGTGATAAAAAGCCATCTTTAGGTTTTGTATTTGATGGCATGCATAGGGCACGTAAAACAATCAAAATGTTGTTCAATCAAAGGAAAATATATTACAAGATGTATATTGATATCATTAAAAGAAAATGGGATATGCATTTAAAGAAAAGTATACATGCTGATGTATATTGGTTGAACCCTGCCTTTCAATATGACCGAGAAAGCTTTTGTGATAAACCTTATGTCATGGATGGTCTTATTAAAGTTGTTACTAAAAAGACCAAGGAGGGTTGAAGTAAAATACTATAAAAGAGTATTCCATTCAAAGACTAATTAAGTAGTTTTGGTTCTGATGCTGCAAAAGAGACATACAAAACTTTTCCACATGGTAATATTATTTCTTTCACTTTTATTTTTTATGTTAGTTATTAGATTGTTATTATATCATTTTATTTCATTATTGTTAATTCAATTGTTAATTTTATTTCTTTTTAATAGATGAATGATGGAAAATGTTTGGTTATGGAGTACCCAATTTAAGGAAGTTGGCACTTCGTATTTTAGGGCAAACAAGTAGTTCATCTGGATGTGAAAGAAATTGGAGTGTATTTGAAAGGATACATACTAAAAAAAGAAATAGATCGGAATATCAAAGACTTAGTGATCTTGTCTTTGTTCATTACAACTTGAAGTTGAAAAATAAGTAAATTTCTTTTTTGAAAATATTGATTATTCTTTTGAATGTTTGTTTGATACAAGTATAACATATAACTTTTGATTTGATAATAGATTGTTGTCTAAGGAGAAGAGTTTTGATCCAATTGATTATGAAAGTATAGATACTACTGACTATTGGATTCTTAAGGATGTGGAGGATGAGCCTTCAAATAACATTGTTGAAGAAATATAGCAAATATTGTATGAAGAGTTTGAGGAACCAAGACTACAAAGGCAATGTCGTCGTGGAAAAAAAGGTAAATCTTTCTTTTTTATTTCCTAATATTGATCAAAATTACTTATAATATATTAGTATTATATTTTTGACTCTTATATATCTACTTAAATTATTTGTAGATGACAATAATGGTGATGATTTTGTGGTGGAAGATATTGGTGATGTCATTGATCTTTCAAGAATGGATCAATTTGTATTTGAGTCACATCTAGTTAATATTGATGTTGGAGTTGCAAGCACAAGTGGGGCATCCAATAACGATGATTTTGATCATGAAAGTTAGCTTAAAGGAATTTGAGGATTTGTACCTTTAAGTAATAACTTAATATAGATTTGAAATTGTGTGTTGGTAATAAATTAAGAATGACTACTACTTTTAATTTTATTGTATGTTAAATTGTTAATTATAAATTAAGAATGATTACTTTTAATCATGTATTTGAATGTTTATGTCTTTATATACTTAAATTACACTATATTATTGATTAATTTTATTTTTAAAATAATTATATTTTTAATTTTTAAATTATAATATTATCAATTCAATTCCGGTCCAATTACAGTTGAACCATTAAATTATGAATCAATAAATTTTTTGATTCAATGATTGATTCGGTTCTGAATTGTAATAAAGTGGTGCATATGAAATTTTTTAAAAGTAAAATAACATTTTTTTTGGTTATATTAAAACTTATTCATCAAATTGTGAATATTGTTTATGCTATTATAAGTGATATTTATAAAATCTTAACTATTATTTATGTAATTGTGACAAATATTTATAAATAATTGTGTAATTTTAGTATGCTAAATTTTGAGTCTCCAAATCTAGTCAGAGACATAATCTGCTTCGTGCATTTCCTTACGGTTACTTTGCATATGATGATCAATGGATGTGTTGTGTTAATAATTGTACCTTCATTCCTGCTATTATGGTACATCATCTATTGCTGCTCCTTTGCTTTACTCTTGCCTTGTGTTGGAATGTGACAATCAACTATCTTATTCTTACCCTTATTTGCAAGCCTAAGAGAGAAGACAGAAGAGAGAGAGAGTGAGAGAGGGGACAAGATTTCCATGGAATAGAAAGGATAAGAGAGATAAATTAAGAAGATGGAACTTAGAGAGAAAAATAAATTTTTAGAAAATATATTTGAGTTGATTAAGTAATATGTCATTTGAATAAAATTTATTTTGACATGAGGAGAATTGTTCTAGTAATATCACCAGCCTTAATATAGTATCAATTAGTAACCTTTCCTTTTTAACCAATAGGCATGCCCATGCCTTTCCTTTTTGTAATAATATAGAGGGGGAAAAATTATGATAACAACTTTATCCTAAGGTTACAAATAAGCAAAAAAGTCTTGCATTATATTGCAAAACTCATATGGTGGACCTACGTACGCATGCCCCCCACAAGAATATATATATAATCCATTTGACTCAGCCGATTTCCCCACATTCCCATTCACAAAACTCCACAACAGCCACCAGGCCCACCACTCAAACCTCACCCAATATTCATTTTCACCAAACTCCACAGGCACCCCATATTTCCTTTCACAAAACTCTATAGCACCCACCAACAGAGTTTCCAAAAAACCCCACGATCCCCACTACATCGAAGCAAATGATTCATGAAAAGGAAAGGGCAAAAGTCCTCTGGTACATAAAACTTCAAAGATTCTAAATTTAAGGCAAAACTTCTTTCCTTTGATACATAAGGTAAAACTCTGCTGCACTTTTTCAAAAAACTCCAAATTTTACTTATCACAAAATTTTATTTTGTCTGATTCTATCAAAGTAAGTTATGGGTTTAGTTTTTAATATTTTATTCAATTTGAATATTTAATTTATATTTTTCAAAAATATTTAATTTATATATTTAGATAATTTTATGACTTTTATATGAATATATATGTAAGGGGTAAAAGTGACAGTGACATGAGAATTGGATTGTAATGTTATGAGATTTGTTTTGGTGTATTTAAATAAATTAATATATTTTAGGTATGTATTCCAGTGAGCTTGAGTGGTGGCTCCCAATACACCTGGGTGGTGATCTATATATATGTATATGCTTTCTTTTTTTTTTGGTATTATTATCAATTTTTTGCATCTATAAATTTGTGTTTTTTTTTGCATTAATATTTTGATTTATATAGACATTTTAGCTAATTATATTTAAATTATGCATTAAAAGATTGTAATTTTTTTTCTTTTTAAATCGTAGATGATAAGATCATGTACGATTAATGCATTCTTCAAAAGGAAAAATGTTGAAATATCAAAATTTAGTGAAGAATCACATCCCGTTTATCTTGATCCTTCAAATTCTGAAAGTCGTCTTGCAAAAACTCCACAAGTAGGATTTGATATAAACTCTTTGGAACGTGATCCAAGGTGCGATTGCAAATATGTGAATATCCTATTAATAGTAGTGATGAAGTACGTAGAGCCTATATTAAGGCAGTTCCATATCATTATTTGCAATCTAATTATCTAAAATCAAGAGGAAAATATTCTCGTTGCTTTCAAGCATCATGGTTTAAGTCATTTCCTTTACGGTTAGAATATTCTCCTAATAAAGATGTTGCATTTTGTCTTCCGTGTTATCTATTCTATAAAAAAGATGGACGTTTTGATCAGATTCATTCATTGTTAATAGTTTTCATTCATGGAAGAAAATGAATGATGGTGAAAATTGTGCGCTTTTGGCACACGTGGAAAAAATTCTAAATTCTCCTCATAGAAAGGTTGAGAAAGCATGTGATAATCTTATGAATCAAGATAGGCATATTGCAAAAAAATTAATGAAATTTACTTTCAAGGAAAAGGAAGAAAATTGACTTCGTTTGAAAACTTCCATTGATGTTATTAAGTGGCTTAAATTTCAAGGATGTGCTTTTAGAGGTCATAATGAAACGAAATAATAAAAAAACAGAGGAAACTTTCTTGAATTGTTGAGTTTTATATAATCTCATAATAATAAAGTAGCAGAAGTTTTGAGTAATACTCATCAAAATGCCTTGTACACATCACATAAAGTGTAGAAGGAAATTTTACAAGTCATGGGAATAAAAGTGAAGAATGCTATTCGTGAAGAAATTGGTGATGCAAAATTTTATATAATTGTTGATGAAGCTAAAAAAAAGCAAATGGCTATTGTTTTAAGATTTGTTGACAAAAATGACTGTGTACAAGAGCGTTTTTTGGGCTTGTTCATGTAAAAGACACTGTTACATTGACATTAAAAGATGAAATTATTTCTATCCTCTCTCGTTACAGTCTTAATGTTCAAAATATTCTAGGACAAGGTTATAATAAGGCAACTAATATGCGAAGAGAATGGAATGGGTTTGAAGCTTTGATTTTAGATGAATGCACTTATACTTACAATGTTCATTGTTTGGCACATCATTTACAGTTAGCTTTAGTTGCTGCATCAAAAGAAGTTATTCCTATTCATCACTTTTTTAGCAAATTGAGCAACATAATTAACATTGTTGGTATTTCATGTAAGCGTAATGATCAACTAAAAGCTGCTCATGCTTCAAATATTACCTATTTACTTGCTAATAATGAGCTTGAAAGCGGAAAAGGGCTTAATCAAGTTGATAGTTTACAGAGAGCAGGAGATACACGTTGGAGTTCTCATTTGAAATCCATTATTAGTTTGATGAATATGTTCAGTGCAACTTGTGAAGTTTTACTTAATATCATTGAGGATGGGGTTAAACTGGCTCAGCGTGGAGATGCAAATACAGCTTATGAGACATTAACTTCATTTGAATTTATTTTCATAATGCATCTCATGTAAACAATCTTAGAGATTTCTAATTTGCTTTGTTAAGCTTTGCAGTGTCAACCTCAAGATATTTTAAATGCAATGCATCGTGTTTCGTCTACTAAGTTTCTCATTCAAAAATTGAGAGATGAATGATAGGATGAATTAATATTGAAGACAAAATCCTTTTGTAAAATAGTTAATATTCCTATTCCAAATTTAAATGCACATTATATTGCACGAAGAGGAAGAGTCCGTCATCAACAAGAAGAAATTGCAGTTAAGCATCATTACGAAATTGATATTTTTAATGTTGTTATCGATACTTAATTGCAAGAGTTGAACAGTAGATTCAATGATCATATAGTAGAATTGTTAATTTGTTGTTCAGCTTTAGATCCAAGAGAGATGTGTGCATCATTTAGAATTGATGATATTTGCAAGTTGGTTGAAAAGTTCTATCACAGAGACTTCACTGAATGTGAGATGATACAATTAAGATTGTAATTTGAGCATTTTCATCATGTGATACAAATTCCTAATTTTGAAAAGTTGTCTACTATATCTGAATTATGTCAATGGATGGTTAAGATAAGGAAGTTTAAAATTTATCCACTTGTATATCGTGTAGTAACCCTTATTCTTACTCTTTCAGTATCTACAGCTACTACGGAGAGATCTTTTTCAATTATGAATATAGTAAAGACTAAGTTTCAAAGCAAGATAGAAGATGATTTTTTATCAGATTATTTAATAGTATATATTGAAAAGGAAATTACAAAAAAATTTAGTATAAATTCACTTATAAATGATTTTTGTGATTTGAAAAATCGATTATTTGTATTTTGATGCATTACATTTTCTATATTATATTTTGAAACTATTTTGATATGATTTAATATTACTATTTTCATAAATTATATAATATATCAAATTTAGTTTAGTTTGCTATTGACCCTACCAATAATCCAATCCTGCATCCGCCATTACCAAATGCTATGGATATAGACTTCAAACAAGTTGAAATCCAAGTTACCGATAAATGATATTGATGGGTATATTATATTGTAATTATTAATAGTGGTTGTTGTTTTCTCTTGTAGTTTTTGAGTATACCCACACTATGAAGCATTTTTAAGCTACCATTTATCACTTCATGGGAAATGGAATTAAATGACTCTAAGGTATATTACAATGTCACTTTTCTTAAATCTTATTTGCTTCATTGATGGATTAGTGTTAGAGTTATATTTGAATCCAAATGAATCAAGTATAACATTTTCTAACTCGAATTTCTTCGTTTATTAATTAAGTTTGAGTTCATTTGATTATTGTTTAATATAATGTTCGAGTTCATTTTTGTTAAATTGAAAAACTCAATTAATATTCGGGTTTGAATTCATTTATATTTTAATATAATAAAATATATTATAAAATATAATAAATAAAATAATAAATTTTAATTTTATAACATATAAATATAATAAAAATTATATAATTATTTTTTTAAATATATAATATGTTCGCGAATACATTTAGTTTGTTCATCTATTAATCGAATAAACCTTATTCAAATATGAACGAGTTTTTATTTGCGAAAGTTTGGTTTATTTATAGCTCTAGTTAGTGTCTAATAGAGTTTAGTGAAATATCCTCATGGATACAATGAAGCCTAATATTTGACGACTTCTTGGACTAACAAAATCAAATCCTAGAGTATTCACAAATATTTACAAACAAATGATGGTTGATTTATAAGAGATTCCTTAAATATTTGCAAGAGATTAGATGATTTTATAGAGGTCTAAGAGATTTTTCATCTCTTATCTTTTTATAGACAATCACACACCTCTTACTTTAAATTACAGCTATTTTTATACATTTAGCATAGAGTTATAACGATCTATGAATGGACTAAATGATAGTTTTTATTAACAATCATAGCCACCCCAAATATTCAGGTTTATTCAATATGAGTTAATACATCATCCGTTTACATTTTTAGCTAGGTTTCAAGAATCTCAATAATATACCAACCATAATCATTGTATTTTGAAAATATCTAACAATCCCTCACCATTTTCAAAATATTTATAAATTTAAAAATCATATGCATGAATGAAGTTATCTTGTAATTTAAATCTTTACATTGTAGTTAACCATAATGGCATGGAAGATACAATCTTTAAAGCATTGTTTCCATATTGATTACGTGGACATATTCTACACATTTCAAAACAAAAAACACTGTAGTCAAGCTAACAATATGTTGGCATGTATTTGTATCATATTCATGAATGCTATATGAATCAAGTCTTTAACTTTAAGATATGGCTACACTTTGCATTCATATAGGTGGACTGTATGGAGTGCTCCCGTAGTAAACTCTCTTATTAGACTTTCCAAGTCTATTAAGAGTTTAATACTCAACCTTCTAGTTATAATTGATGAAAAACCAAGAACTTTACTCAAGATAGAGAAATAATAATATTATAGTATTTGCAACCATATATATAACAACTTTGACTCATTGAACTCAAGACTTAGTGTTGCATCAAGCGTTGAGTCGAGTAGCCATTATTGGTAATCTTGTGACATCGCTTGTAATAAAACCTTTTTGTACTTTCTACAAGATTAATAAAGATATTTGAATCATAAGTATTAGATCTTTTAGTCCTTTAACTTATCACTTCTTTCCTCATTTTATGAGTGTTCTTTTGAACTAAGGCACACTTTTAGTCTTTAGGCCTATAAATTTAATTAAATAATTATTTATCAAATATTGTATATGTTGATTCAATAGTAATATTTTGAATAATTTGATTGTACAACTATAAATTGATATGCTGTACTATTTTGTATATACCCTAAAATTCACTTAATTTCCTTTTCCACCCAGATTTTTGTTTAGGTTCAAGAACCTCTACTATAGCCCTACAACCCCGTACTTCCAAATGTTCCATATTGGTCTTCCTTTCATTGCATTTGGCATATGAGATAGATTTGTTCCTTTTATATGGAAATCCTATTTAATATGTAACAAGTTATTAATACAACTTTCTTGATAACCCTGGGCCAAGAATAGAGTTAAGTTTAATAACATAGCATTAACCATTTATGTAACATCCCATATTTCCTCTTAAGCAGACCACTTTATTGCAGTGTGAAGAAGTAATTCATGAATCATCCCTATAGATTAAATAATGGTGAATTATAACATTATCCTCTTATATCACATCTAACAACATAACTCAACTTAAACTTTGTATATTCCAAATTTCTTTAACACATTATCTTTTAAATACAAAGATAAGTTGTAAGCCCCCTTTCTTTTTCCTCAATTGGGTCTTCATACTTTGGGGTTTTAGTTATCAGGTGGTTTTTGGCCCATGTTTTATTGGGGGAGTTAAGTGTGATTACTATAAGTTGCGACCTAATTAGATTATTATTATTTTAATTTAGAGTTTTGTTTAATTTTTCTAAAGAGTTTATTATTAGTTACGCTTGTTTCTAAATAGAACAACGTTGTTTCAAAAACTGCACAGGCAGAAAGGAAGAACTACGTGATTGAAAGACTAGAAAAAGAAGTGGACTAAGAGACTTCAAAGTTGGGTAAGTGTTGGTTTAATTGCTTTCTTGGTTAGGAATTAATTTTGTTCTAGAGTTTTTAAATCCCCAAGATTTTGGTTTAAGGTATGTAGGGTTTTGAGTTGGGGAATCAGGTAGTGATTGTAGTATGATGTTTTGGTTCAATTGGTGGTGTGTAGGTGATTAAGGAATCTCTTGGAAGCTTTAGGAGGAATTTTTCTGGTAAGGTAATTTGGGTTCCCTACTTTTTTATTCTGGTTACTATTTTTTGAAAGTTCCTACGTTTTACAATATTAAGAATCCTTATTTTAAGTATATAGAAAAGAAATTGGATTAAGCATGATGTGAGTTGTTTTTGTTATTCGTTAAGATTGATTTTTATTTGACTAAATACAGTATATAAGTCAAGTTTCTATTTGTATTCTGTTTTGTCTATGTTTTGCTCTTGAATCATGGGGTTGTTGAATGTTTGGGGTAGTTATGGTGGAGAATTCCCAACTTTATAAGAAACAAGGCCCTTGACTAGGAGAATACAATACTTACACTACAACAAACTAAGCATTTAGGGACGCTAATTTATGTCGTAAAATTATTTACCAACGCTTTTATAAGTGTCCCCACATGCGTTGTTAGAAGTGGTATCGCCAAAAACTTCAATGATGCAAGACGTTGCGTCAATAAATTAAGCTACCGACGCTTTTTATATAAACGTCTCTAAATATACCGACGTTTTTTATATAAGCGTCTCTAAATTTACCAACACTTTTTAAAAAGCGTTTCTAACTTTTCCAACACTTTTTTTAAAAGTGTCTTTAAATTGACTACGCTTAAATTGTCTAATGTTGTTAACATTGGGATATTATATTAAAGTGTCCCACAATTGACGACACAAATTCTTGATTTTGTCTGTTTTTTTGCTACGTTTCATATCTATAGCGTCTCGAAATTTGTGAAACTTTATTATATAAATGTCCCCGAATAGCGACACATAAATACAATTCCGTCCCCCTTTTTTATGACACAATCAATCATAGTGTCCCAAAATTTAATGACTATATTTTTTAAGCGTCTCTAAAATAACTATGCTTATTTATTAATGTGTCCCTCTTTTTGTCACACTATATAAATAGTGTCTTAATTTTGGCCTCACTTTTTTTAAAAAATCGATAATTATTATATTATTATTTGATAATTTTTTCAATTTAAAATCCCATAACAAATGTTTCTTTTTACATTGTACAATAGAAATATGTAAAATGATGAAAATTTAGAACAAAATGAATAATATTTATTTAAATAAATCGTATAAATTGGAACAAAATTTAAATAGTCATACTAATAAGCATTTTAGCAAATGTCTAACTACAATATAAATCAAACTAAATATAAATATTAAATTTTATTGGAAAACTATTATTAAAAAAAAAAAGAAAAGGTCTTCATATTGCTGCGAATTGATGGAAAGTCCAATAGCCCTACACATCAAATAAAGGGGGAAAAATGGTGAACATTTAATAAATTTAAATCAAATTCCAATACAGTTAGTTGCAAGCTAATTGAAATAATTTAGGAAGATATCTCACTTACTTGAAGAGAATTAAAAATATGAGTCACTCTAGAGTATAGGCAGATTCACTAAAGTTATGAGCAGCCTAAAAAAATAAAATTCATATTAGAAACTTTCTTTTATTTACTATTATTTAAATAAAAATAAATACATATATGTGACTTGCCTCAGAAAAGATTTTTTTTTTTTAAATGAGACATGTTACTTCGAATAGAATCTAACTCTTTACGAAGATCAGCAATTTGTTTCTCATAATCATTCTTTATTACTTCATACTCTTGCTGCATACTTTCAATCTTTGCTTTATAAGTTTGATTCATGTCATACAGTTCTTTTTGAAGACGTTCTACTTTAGGCTGATTTTGACATTTAAGTCGACTTTTACTTCCAAACAGTTGTGTAGGAGTAACTTTTAATCCATAACATCTAACTCTTCCATATTGATCTTCACCTAAAACTTCATTGAAGACATCATCCTCGACTTCATTGGCATTACGATTCACATTTAATGCTGCATGTTCAGCAACAATGTTATTAGCCTTTTCCTTTTTAACAACAACAAATATAAAAATTAGAGATCACACGACAATAATATACTTTAAGAATGAATAATAACCTTTACTTTGACAACTTAAAAAAAAAAAAAAAGGTATTACCACAACTTCTTGGATTTGTTCATTGATAAAATTCCCATCGTTTCTCATAAGGCCTTTTGCTAGGGGGACACAATACCTAGTATCTGTTAAGGCTCTTCTCCTAATAGGATAAAATAGTTAGAAGCTAATATCAGTTAGCCAAAACTTACCCCAATCATGATTCAACTATGAGAAGGATTTGAACATGAATGTTTTGAATTTGATGAATGGAAGAAGTTTTATGTGTATGTATGTATCTTTTGTTCTAAAATTATGTTATATTCTGAGTTTTATAGAGTTTTTAAAAGCATGAATTGAGTTTATAGTTGTTTACATGAAAAGTGTTGGCCTATTTTGCTCATTTATGTTCTATTTTTGCTGCTCCTGAGAGTAGCCGGTGTCTACCTCTTTGGCCTAACTAGCACTGATCACATTTTGCTCAAGTGGACTGCTATTTAAGGGAATAACCAGTGCTGGTCTTTTTCTGTTCTTGTACCCTTAATTAAAAAATAAAAAAAAAACTTTATCTTTGCCTAATCTCTAAAATCTATTTCTTTATTTCAAACTTTTTTTGGGTATTTGAATCGAGCCAATCGATCCTCTTTTTAAAAGGAAGCAAATGCATTTAATGAATAAAAGATTTTTGTTTCCTAATCTTAATTTTTGAGTTCTATAATAAATATAATCTGCTCAATCCCAGGTAAGTCAAGTTTCCTTATTGAGCTAGTGAGTTTACTCATTCATTAACACTTCGTAGGTTTTCAGTTAGAAGAGGATGAATTTGATGAATGGTTTGAAGAAGATCTTGAGTAACTATAAAGTTGGAGTTTTAGCTCAGACAATAGGATGACATTTGTAATAATGATTTAAATTTCAGATATGTTCTGAATGCTTTCTGGAAGTGAGATTTTGAGCTGGCATGTTTGAACAAGTTTTAATGTTCCTATATTTTATCTTGTATTTGAGGACCTTGTATTTAAGTTTCAGTTAATGTGAGTTTTTGTACGGGTTATGTGGGTATTAGAGTGGCAAAGTGGAAGTGCAGTAGATTTAGTTAATATGTTAAGGGTTCGACATCCCTTTTGGAGTGTTGACGTATCATCCCTGAATTTGAGGTGTGATATAAGTATAATAGAATTTGGAACAATTATCGATAAGTATAGCACAATATTACTCTCTAAAGATGATATAGAATGCAAATCATACATATTAATGTATATCAAGTCTAGTAATTTTAGGAAACATGCATTCTCTAAAGTGAACATATCTCAATCAAGTCATGTCAAAAACAAAAGTCTCAATAATATAAGTATCAAATATTTTATAAATAAGGAAAAGATTATTAAGAAACTTATTACTTGATTATAGCCTTCTTTATATAATTTACCTTTTATTTATTTCAACCAACACATTCATTGTCATACTTATGTCTGTTGGAATATATACCCTCTAGACTAGTTTATTTGATATAATTATTGAATTTATTAATAACAAAATTTATTTTTAAAATTTATTTGTGAATTTACATTTTATTTGTGCACGATTTTGATTTGGAAAGGACCCATTGTGTTTATGTAAGTGATCCATGTGAATGGTGGTCTTTTACAGTAAGATATGGATCACGTGTTACTTAACATATAAATGTTTGTTCTTAACCGATTGATGAGAATGGAAATCTCATCATATATAGATTATTGTATTATGAATTCCAAATAGGGAATAGCTTATCTTTAACCAGTGAGTAGTCCACTCATTTCATAGCATGAACGTATTTCGAATACGTAGAATATGACCTGTAATAGTGATTTTTAAAAGTACTATTTAAAAAAAATCCAAACTATTACTGCTATAGTATAAACTAATACTCTACCGCTTGAGTATGAGTTGGTGGTCTGACGAAATTAGAAGCATATACTTTGATATACTGTAGTTGAGGTTCTTTCGTAGAGTCGATGTACTTGTATGTTGGGTATATGTGACTAGTTAGTTAAGTCAGACTTGTACAAGATAGCTCTGCGCTATATCACCCCTTGTGACTGTTTAAATGATCTAATTATCTAGGGTCCTGGGAAACATAACTTGGATATTTACTTTAGAGTAGCTTTCTTGGAAAGTAAAAACATTCTAAGAGTCATGGATCATTAGACTAGAGGTCTAAGGATGATAGATGTCTATTAGAGAAGTGTTAGTACACTCTTCCTCTTTAAATACACGGCGATACGTAGAGGGGTATTTTAGTCATTACACTTGTCGGTCGAAGACTTTGCTAATGTAGCATTATCCTTGGGTTCAATATTTCCTTATGGTGATATTAGGAAATATTCAAAATGTAAAATATAGCTATTTATATAGTAGAGGTATTTTGGTCATTTTAGTAGTCAAGATGATGTGTCTTTTGATCCCCGGAATAGCCCTTAAGTCCTGACAGATTTGGATTAAGGAAGTGGTTTTGATAATTATGGATTTTCTTTTATTTTATTAGTCTAATTTATTATTGGACTAGAATAAAATAAAAGGACCAAGAGAGATTATTTATTTTATCTAGTTTAATTGGTTAATTAATTATTCAGGGTCCAAGACCCAGATTGAATAATTAAAAAATTAATCTAGATATAAATTAGATAAAATGTATGAAATTTTATATTGGTTTATTTGGGCTTGTTAATTATTTATTGAGATATTTAATAAAGTTCAGAAAATAAATAATTGAGATTTATTATTTATGGGTGTTCAAGTCCAAGAATAAATAATTTTATCTAACCCAATGAATAAGACCAATGGTAAAATAAAATTAAAAAAATTAAATTAAATTAATTAAATAAAAAATTAAAGTTCATGTGAAGGATAATAGAAAGCATATATGCTTTTTGTTTTTATGCGTATGGATTGTCTCTCGGGGAATTTGATGAAATGAATGAAAAATGAATTGAAGGCCACACCTTTGGACAAAGCACTTGGGGGTTCGTCATTCACAAAGAACAAAAAAAAAAAAAAACCCAATGGCTCTTCGTTGTTTATTTTTCCACAAAGAACAAACCCATTTTACCAAGTGAAACCCACATCTTTGAGCTTTCATCAGCAGTGCTATGGACACCATTTTAGAAGATCAAAGGCTTCACGTGAATAAGACACAGTCGATGTTTATAAGGACGTGATCCAATGGCTTCAAGCATTTTTGTACAGACATTTACATCAGTGCGAAAAGGACCATTCAATCATAGAATTAAATTTTTCGTTTTGTAAGCATGCTTTCGATTTGATGATTTTTGCCATTTTAAAACTTCAATTGATATCAGAGCCATAGTTTGGTAAATGAATGAAGCATACTAGGCTTAACTAAAACAAGAAAATATTTGTTTTGGATTTTTTATGTGATCTTTCGTGTTTACTGGTATGGGTAGTTTCACTGTAAGCTTCGCGAGTAGAAGCATAGGAACACTATATTTTGATTGCTTTCATAGATATCGTGTATGCCCAGTGTTTTTAAGGGCATAGGTGGTTGTTTGGATGAATTTTCATTGAAAATGGAGGAAAAAATCGTGTATAGCAAGCTTTGAAACGCAGAGAAAATTTATTGGAGAAGAAGGTACTATAGCAGCCGCCAGAGTCAAGCCAAGCCGACCAAGTCTAGCCTCCTGAACCTGTGAGAGAAGCCGCGAGCCAATCGAACCGCCGAATGCAATTTTGCAATTGCAATTCTCGCTGTGCGGTCAACAATTTTGACCGCATAGCTGGGTGGGCCACGGGCGGGTCGGGGGCACCCGCCCGAATCACGGTCCAGGTTTTCCCATGGGCCATGATCCAGTGTGGCGGGTGCACTGGACCTAAATAATTTTTTTTTTTTAAGTTTTTGGTCCTATACCAGGCGAAGTTATTTTTATTGCAATAGCTAATATTCTTTGAATATTTTGTATGAAAAATAATAATAAAGAAATTTTAGGATTAAACAAGACCATTAATTAATTAATATGTTTAATTCTATTATTTGGATACTTAGGTTAAAAGAATAGAAAAGTATGAAAACGTTTACAATTTTCTAGCATGCTTATTTCTTTTTGTACTCTTTGTGTGCGTTTTCTCAAAGACCAAAGTCTTTGGGAATTTTTGACAAAGAAAAACATCTTTCTTAAATCAAATAGTTAATTTTAATTCGAAAAAAAATTAATTCTGGATTATTTTTTCAAAGAATTTTATCCTTGATATAGAAAATATATTTGATTTAGATTTTTTGTGAATTAAAATAGAAAACTATTTTGATTGAATTTTAACAAGAAATTTTATTTTTTTTTCAAATTAATCTTGAGATCAAAATCTCTCAAAAGTTTTATTGGAAATTTTTTAAATTATTAAGTTTATTAACTTAAATAAAATTAATCCATGAAAAATTTTCTTAAAGGGTATAAAACTTGACATAGAAATTTTTATAAGTTTAGATAATTTATTTTGAGTTAAAAGAAAACTTAAATTGAAATTTTCAAAAGATATTTTCTAAGAAAATCCTTATTTTAAAATCCTATCTTCCCAATAAGCTCTATCAGCTTTTCTAAGAGCCAAATTAATCATATTAAAGATAATAGTGATAGGGTTCACTATTATCGAATTTAATATGAGGATAAAGTCACAAATTATTTTATTTTTTTTCCAGAAACTGAATTTTCTTTTATTTTTAATTTTTCAGAAATGGTTGGTAGAGGTTCTTTTAGTCCTTTGGCTATTATTCTCCGCGAGAATAAGCTAACGGGTCCAAATTATGTGGATTGAAAAAGAAATTTAGACATAATACTCACTGATAAGGAGTATAAGTATGTCCTCTTTAAAACCTGCCTTGTTATCGGGGAGGGTTCCATTGCTGAGGAGCGCGAGGCTGAGAAAGTATGGAAGAAGGCCAACGAGATGGCTCGATACTATATGTTGACTTCCATGTCTAATGTTTTCCATATTTTAATGAAAGAATTTATTTTCAGAAATTGTTTGTGAATTTACTTTTTGTTTGTGCACGATTTTCGTTTGGAACAGACCCATTGTGTTTAAATAAGTGATCCATGTGAATGGTGGTCTTTCACAGTAAGGTATGGATCACGGGTTATTTAACACATAAACATTTGTTCTTAACCTATTGATGAGACTGGGAACCTCATCATGTTTAGGTTATTATGTTATAAATGGGGAATGACTTACCTTTAGCCAGTGGGTAGTCCACTCACTTCATGACATAAGCGTATTTCGAATACGTAGAACATGACCTATAGTAGTGGTTTCTCAAAGTACTATATGGTAGAAACCTAGACTACTACAGCTACAGCGTGGACTAGTACTCTACGACTTGAGTATGAGTTGGTGGTCTAGCGAAGCTGGAAGCATATACTTTGATTTGCTGTAGTTGAGGTTCTATCGTAGGGCCAATATACTTGCATGTTGGGTATGTGTGACTAGTTAGTTAAGACAGACTTATACAAGATAGTTTCTGCACTATATCGCCCCTTGTGGTTGTCCGAATGGTCTAAATTATTTAGGGCCCTGGGAAATATGACTTGGATGTTTGCTTTAGGGTAGCTCCTTTAGAAAGCGGAAACACTCCAGGAAGTCGTGGACCATTGGACTAAAAGCCTAAGGATGGTAGATGTCATTTAGGGGGTGTTAGTACACTTCTTCCTCTCTAAATGTACGGTGATGTGTAGAGGGGTATTTTAGTCATTTCACCTGTAGGTCGGAGACTTTGCGAATGCAGCATTGTCCTTGGGGTTAATATTTCCTTATGGTGATATTAGGAAATATTTAAAATGCAAAATACAGCTATTTATATAGCAGGAGTATTTTGGTCATTTTAGCAGTCAATGCGATGTGTCTTTTTGGTCCTCGGAATAGCCCGTAAGTCCTAACTAATTTTGAGTTGAGGAATTGGTCTCAGTTGAAGAGGATTTTATTTTATTTTATTTTATTTTATTTTATTCAGGAAGTCTAATTTATTATTGGACTGGAATAAAATAAATAAATAAATAAAAATAGGAGTTGAGAGAAAATTATTTATCTAGTTTATTTGGTTAATTAATTATTCAGGGCCTAGGTCCAGTATGAATAATTAAGAAATTAACCTGGGCTTAAATTAGGAAAAATAATTAATGTTTAATTATTTATTGGGTTATTTATATAGGCCCAAGAAATAAATAATTAAAGATTAATTATTTTGGTTCATTTGGGCTCATTAATTATTAATTGGGTTATTTATATAAGCACAAGAAATAAATAATTAATGTTTATTATTTTGGGCCTTTTGGGTCCAAGAAAAATAATAAATCTTTATCTGGCCCAATAGCTTGGACCTTAGGGTTTTTTCCAGATATGGTTAAGAGGAGTTTAGGGTTAGGCTAAACTGATTCTCAGGATAACATCCGGGTGTTTTGAAATCCCGGGGATATGTTTATCAGATAATGAGAGACCTAATTTTGGCTAACTAATAAACAACTCTCTGGAAAAAGAAAAACCTTAGTTTTCCCTACCAAACAGAGACTCACGTCGTCTCTCTCTCGCTCTCTCTCACGTTTCTTCTTCTTGGTTTCTCCTTGGACTTTGCTAACCAATAGCAGGTAAACCAAGGAGAATTGAGACCCTTCCTCTTCACCATAGTGTTCACCGACTAGAGGTTAGGCGGAGGAATATCCCGAGTGCTGGAAAGCTTGGCATTGATGCAAACAAGGCGAAGTAGAAGGCTAGCGGATGTTCAACCGGGAGCTTCTTCAAGTGGGCAAAGCGAGGGGATTCCAGTCGTTCAATCCGCTCCTACTCAACCTAGAAGGGTTAAGGAGCGCAAATGTATGATCTTCACGCTTCCGCATGGCCTCTATGTATCGCGTTTAATTTTTCTCTCTATTTTTTTTTTTCGTCCATGGCTCCCCTGTTTCTGCGTTCCCTCATTAGGAAGATAAGAAGACTCCAGAAGGGCCTGCATAGACTACGAGTAGGAAATGAAGCACAAGTATGGGCCCTTACAGTGGGAGAGCTGGATATTATTTTTTATTGTAATAAAGTAGTTATATTAAAGGATATTTTATATGTACCCGGTTTTAGATAGAATTTGATTTCAGTTGTAAAGCTAATAAATCATGGATATTCTATTTTTTTCCATTCTGGTGTTACTATTAGTAGAATTTGAGAAGTTTAATGTACAGGGCACATGTATGGAAACTTATTCTTTTTAAATCCTACAGACAATCAAATAAATAATGCTCAATTTAAACCTTTAAGTAAGAAGAGAAAGACCAATGTCAATGACTTATATCTTTGGCATCTTAGGTTGGGTCATATTAACTCAATTAGGATTTAGAGGCTAATCCATGATGGGCTCTTGGGCTTCTTAAAATTGGAACATTGGTCTCGGTGTAAATCCTACCTTATGGGAAAAATGACCAAAAGGTCGTTCACCCAAAAGGCTGATAGAGCCAAGGAGATATTGTGTCTTGTTCATACTGATGTGTGTGGTCCTTTGTCTACTCAAGCTAGAGGGGGTTTTAAGTACTTTATCAGTTTTAAGGATGATTGTACAAGGTTTGGTTATGTCTACTTGATGAGACGCAAGTCTAACTCTTTTGACAAGTTCAAAGAGTTTAAAGCCGAAGTGGAACGTCGGACAGGTAAATTGATCAAAACTTTACGATCGAATTGTGGTGGAGAATACCTCTTCGGTGAGTTCAAAGGTTATATGGTACATCATAAAATAGTATTCCAACTCTCTGTGCTGGGTAAACCCCAACAGAATGGAGTAGTTAAGAGAAGAAACATGACATTAATGGAAATGGTTTAAAGCATGATATCTCATTCTACTATTCCAGTTTCTTTTTGGGGATATGCCTTGAAAATAATAGATACATTCTAAACTTAGTGCCTTCCAAGTTAGTACCTAGGACACCATATGAGATGTGAATTGGATGTAAGCAAAGTCTAAATCATCTCAGGACATGGAGCTGTTCAACTTATGTCTTGATCAAGGAAGACAAGTTAGAACTAAGATCATAATTATACTACTTTGTTGGATATTCAAAAAGGACAAAAGGAGGTTACTTTTATCATCTTAAGGAGCAGAAAGTACTGGTAAGTACTAATGCTAGATACTTGGAGGATGATTAAAGTAATTTCACTAAAGGTTCAACAAGGATGAAATTCGAGGAGAAGTTATCTTCGGAATCAACTTCTTCAAACTTAATTATAGAACAAGAAGAGGCACAACCTCAAGAACCTGTACAAATGAAGCTTCGTTGTAGTGGGAGGGCATCTAGAGTTCTAAAAAGATGGATAGGAGAGGCTTTCGAGTTGGTTTCTGACCATTAGGAATAAGATCCCACTAGATATGAAGAAGCTATTGCTGATGCCAATGCAAATCTATGGCATGAAGCAATGAAAGTAGAGATTGAGTCTATATATTTCAATTAGATTTGGGATCTTATAGCTTCACCTGATGGGATAAAACTCATTGGGTGTAAGTAGCTATACAAGAGGAAGAGGGGAGCGGATGGGAAGGTAGAAACCTTCAAAGTTAGGTTTGTGGCGAAAGGGTATACTCAGAAAGAGAGAATCGATTATGATAAAACCTTTTTCCCAATAGCCATGCTTAGGTCCATCCGTATCCTCCTTGCCATTGCATGTCATTTTGACTATGAGATACGGTAAATGGATGTCAAGACGACATTTTTTAATGGCCATCTTAACGAAGACATCTATATGTCCCAACCGGAAAGTTTTATTGCTAAAGGCTAAAAACATATGGTCTGCAAGTTTAAGAAGTCCATTTATGGACTTAAGTAGACATCTAGAACATGGAACATTTGTTTTGGCAAAACTGTAAAGTCTTACGGTTTCATTCAAAACGAGGATGAACCATGCGTGTACAGGAAATTGGAAGGTATAAATGTGATTTTTCTTGTCCTATATGTGGATGACATTCTACTCATTAGGAATGATGTAGGAACATTGTCATCTACTAAAGTTTGGCTGTCTAGTCAATTTAGTATGAAGGACTTGAGAGAAGTTAGTTACATTCTCGGAATTAAGCTTCTTAGAAATAGGAAGTAGAGAATGTTAGGATTATCCCAAATGACAAATATTGACAAGATGCTGGCCAAGTTTAGCATGGACTCATGCAAGGGAGCTCTAATCCTTTACAGACATAGGTTGTGTTTTTGTTCTAAGGACTGTCCTAAGTCTCAAGAGGAAAAAGATAGGATGAGTAGGATTCCCTATGCTTCAGCTGTGAGAAGTTTCATGTATGTCATGGTGTGCACTAGGCCAGATATCTACTTTGCCGTAGGCTTTGTTTGCATATATCAGTTAAACCCTGGGGAGGTTCATTGGCAAGTTGTAAAGTATATTCTTAAGTACCTCAATGGTACGAAAGATTATATGCTGGTTTACAAGGTTGACGACTTGGTTCTTACTAGATACACAGACTCAGATTTTCAGGCAGATAAGGATGAGAGAACATCCACTAGTAGATATATCTTCACCTTATCTGGAGGAGCTGTTTCATGGAGGAGTATCAAGTAATCTTGTATTACTGACTCAACTATGGAAGCTGAGTATGTGGTAGCTTTAGAAGCATCCAAGGAAGCAGTCTGGCTTCAAAAGTTTTTTGCAGAACTTAGAGTTGTGTCATACATGGACAAACTGATTATGGTGTATTGCGACAACTCTGGAGCAGTCTCACAATCAAAAGAATCCAGGAACCATAAGAAGGGAAAACACATCTAGAGGAAGTACCATCTGATCCAAGATTTAATTCAGAGATAGAAAATCGTGGTGGAACAGATAGCCTTGGAGAACAACCTAGCAGATCCCTTCACCAAGCCTTTGGCTAAAAGAGTCTTTAAGGGAAACTTAGATGCCATAGGGGTGGGCACCTCGGACTTTCTTAATCTTAGAGTGCAAGTGGGAGATTGTTGGAATATATACCCTCTAGACTAGTTTATCTGATGTAATTATCGAATTTATTAATAAAAGAATTTATTCTCAAAATTTGTTTGTGAATTTACATTTTATTTGTGCACAATTTTCGTTTGGAAATGACCCGTTGCGTTTAAGTAAGTGACCCATGTGAATGGTGGCCTTTCACAGTAAGGTATGGATCACGGGTTACTTAACACATAAATGTTTGTTCTTAACTGATTGATGAGAATGAGAATCTCATCATATATAGATTATTGTATTATGAATTTCAAATGAAAAATGGCTTACCTTTAGCCAGTGAGTAGTCCACTCACTTTATAGCATGAACGTATTTCAAATACGTAGAACAAGGCATGTAATAGTGGTTTCTAAAAGTACTATTTAAAAGAAACCTAGACTATTACTGCTACAACGTGGACTAATGCTCTACTACTTGAGTATGAGTTGGTGGTTTGACGAAACTAGAAGCATATACTTTGATATACTATAATTGAGGTTCTTTTGTATAGTCGATATACTTGGATGTTGAGTATATGTAATTAGTTAGTTAAGACAGACTTGTACAAGATAGCTTCTGTGCTATATCGCCCATTGTGACTGTTCAAATAATCTAATTATTCAGGGCCTTGGGAACATGACTTGGATATTTACTTTAGAGTAGCTCCCTTGGAAAATGGAAATATTCCAGGAGTCATGGATCATTGGGTTAGAGGTCTAAAGATGATAGATATCTATTAGAGAAGTGTTAGTACGCTCTTCCTCTCTAAATACACGGCAATGCGTAGAGGGGTATTTTAGTCATTACATCTATAAGTCGAAGACTTTGCTAACACAGTATTGTCATTGGGGTCAATATTTTCTTATGATGATATTAGAAAATATTTAAAATACAAAATACAGTTATTTATATAACGGGGTATTTTGGTCATTTTAGTAGTCAAGACGATGTGTCTTTTGGTCCCCGGAATGGCCCTTAAGTCCTGACAGATTTGGGTTAAGGAATTGGTCTTGATAATTATGGATTTTATTTTATTTTATTAGTCTAATTTATTATTAGACTAGAATAAAGTAAAAGGACTGAGAGAGGGTATTTATTTTATCTAGTTTAATTGGTTAATTAATTATTCAGGGCTCAAGGCCCAAATTGAATAATTAAAAAATTAATCTGGATATAAATTAAATAAAATGTATGAAATTTTATATTGGTCTATTTTGGCTTGTTAATTATTTATTGAGCTGTTTAATAAAGTCAAAAAATAAATAATTGAGATTTATTATGTATGAGTGTTCAAGTCCAAGAATAAATAATTTTATCTGGCCCAATGAATAAGACTAAGGGCAAAATAAAATTTAAAAAATTAAATTAAATAATTATTAAACTAATTAATTAGTTAAAATAAAAAAATAAAAAAACAACACGTGATGGATCCCGTGTTGTTTCGCGTGAAGGATAACAGCAAGTATGGATGCTTTCTGTTTTCATGCATATGGATTCTCTCTCGGGAATTTGATGAAATGAATGGAAAATGAATTGAAGACCATAGCTTTGGACTAAACACTTGGGGGTTTATCATTCACAAAGAAAAAAAAAAAAAAAAACCAATGACTCTTCGTTGTTCAGTTTTCCACAGAGAACAAACCCATTTTTCCACGTGAAACCCACTTCTTTAAACTTTCACCGGCAGTGTTACGGACACCATTTTGGAAGACCAAAGGTTTCGCGTGAATGAGACACAGTTAACGTTTACAAGGACGTGATCCAATAGCTTCAAATATTTTTGTACAAACATCTACATCAGTGCGAAAAGGGTCATTCAATCACAGAGGTAAATTTTTCGTTTTGTAAGCATGCTTTCGGTTTGATTATTTTTGCCATTTTAAACCTTCAATATCTTGCATTCATGACTTCTTTAGTCATTGGTGAAATTGCCTTCATCAAAGCACTCCCCTTAGCAATCTTCTCACATAATAATATAAGAGCTATATTAAAAATAAGCCTTTAAGATTGTTAGAACTTCAAATTAAGTGGAATCAAAACGTTTCCAAGGCACGTTTGCTTTTCTTAAAGCTCATTTTACCCCACCAATAAATTAGTGTGCAATAGGGTATAATAAAATATCATCGAGGATACAATGCAACCCAATATTTGATGGCATTTTGCATTAACAAAAAATCAAATACTATAGTATTCACTGACATTTACAGACAAATTATAGTCTGTTTATAGGAGATTTTTTGAATATGTGTAAGAGATTAAATGACTTTTTAGAGCCTCATGAGTTTTTTCCTCTCTTATCCTTTTACAAACAAGTTCATCTCTAAGTTATAACTCTTATTGCACATTTAATATAGAGCCACAACTATTCATAAATGGACTTTGTAATAGCTTGTGAATAGTCATAACTAAAAGTACTAATTAGGAATCTTACGGAATATGGAAAAGGATAAGTATGATTCAGATAGGATTTGTCCTTTCTATATAACAGGAGTATCTTTACTTTGATTGAGTATGACTAATTTATATGGCCATGAACAAATGAATTGATATCAGGTATCAATATCATTTTAATTAGAACACTCGATACATATATATATATATATATATATATATATATATATATATATAACAATGGTGTGACATGTTCCATGACTTGTGACTAATCTAGATATTAAGAACAAAATGAATAATTACTCATCATTATATTGCGAATCACCATTTATTTATAATTTGGGAACCATGATATGTTGCTAGACACTACTCATTATTTGTGACAAAGAGTTATCGCGACCAACAGTATAAGTACCTACTGAGTCGCACTCTAGGATCAAATTTGGTTGGGCTTTGAAGAGTATTTTCGGCTTGATTTAGTTATTTTAATTAATTGGGCCAAATTACTTTGAGCCGTCTAAATAATTAAATTCGATTCAAAATCGAATTGTGATGAATAAAAGAGATATTTTTAAGTTAGAGTAGTATTCCAATTCGGTTCAAATCATGATTAAGAAATAGAATCCAAATCTGATTTGAAATAACATAATATCTAGCATTTAATTCAAAATATCAGGGATAGGTCTTTGGAAGTCTTTAGAAGGATATTAAAAGCCGTCCCATTCTCGAGGAATTTTCTCTCTTTCTTTTTAGTTTAGAAGAAAACCTACACCGAAAAGAATTTTTTTTTAAAAGAAAAAAAAACTCTCTTTCTAAGCAAGAAACTTTTGCTAGCACTACAATTCAAGGTATCAATCTAAATTAGTTGAGTGAATATCATAGATGTAGAGTTCGTAAGATCCTACTTGTGATTTGACTCAAAAATTCAACCAAAACGATCAGCATCACATAACAGAAAAAGGTTAAATCGATTGATTTCAACTCATTGAGATTCTTGATAGAGGCAGATTCATTTTATTTCTATTGCTATTTTATGCATTTAAATCTGATTTTTCTCTTACAATAACCACCATTAATATACATGTTCATTCATTATGAGTTAATATATCATATATTTACATATTTAATTATATTTTAAAATTTTCAATGAGTTATTAATCATAAGTATACTATTTTGAAAATTTTTAATAATATAAATGTCAATGTCATATAATGATATTGATGTCTAAATAAAAGTTATATGACTAAAATTAATTAGCCTCGAAGGAAGGTTGAGGGCAGAGGCAGTGGTCCTTGCCTGATAGAGCTACGTATCAGACAATGATTTCCAGCAAAATTTTTTGAATATTACACCAAAATGGATCGTCCAATTAAGCAACTAGATTTGACAAACAAAGAATAGTCCACTCCATATCTACTGCAAATAAAATATTCTTGTTTTTTAATGTCATATATATATATATATATATATATATATATATATATATATATATATATATATGAGACAAATAATTTTCGTCAGATCATTGGAAGAAGTTTCAAAATTATTGAGTCAAAATCTCCCAGGTGTATTACATCATTGCAAACAATTGTTACAATGTTAATTTATGATTAACTTTCATCTTTAGGCTGTTGAAAATTACAAATAACTTTATTACTCGTACCAATCCAGTCTTACACATGCTTTCTTCGTTCTTCAAAAAAATTCATCTCTGACAAAGACAGAAATACCCTGCGTCCGCTTCAAAATAAGTTTTTTAGATTCTATATTTTCCTTTGAAATTTTATTTTTAGTCTCTAATTTTTTTAAAAGATTATAACTCCAATTTTTTTATTCCATTTCTGATCTAACAAAACTATTAAATTTCACAACTCTTTTGTCTTTAATCAAATTTTCAACTCCAAAAATGTAATCTCAATCTACTTTATAAAAAATCTCAACTTTCAAAGAGTTGTCGACAAAAACGAGTTTAGACAATAATGTTTACTATATGGAATATTTTTTAAGAACATTTAATATTTGAGATATAATTAACATAAATTTTTAGAGCATTTATTAAATATTAAAATTAAGATTTTTTTTCTTAAATGATAAGTTTGATTTAATATGCCGACAATTTTACCACAAGGCACCCGACGACTGCGAGAATGACCACCTTCTGGTTCTGCCCAAGTGCCAGAATCAAGAACCGCTTCACTCTTTTTGGCTTTTCTTTTTCTTATTTTGTTGTTACTTCCACCTAAAAATAAATAAATAAATAAATAAATACTCGAAATTGCTTATTTTATATGGGGTCTTCTGTTATTATAGGGTTCGGTTACGATATTAGGGCAGTCCCAAAGATAGCCTTGAAGGATTACTGGTCTTAATATAATCCTTCTCTAACCTCTTGTAAATATTTTATGGCTTTAAAACAATAGAGTTGCAATAATGTACACACAAACTATTTTCTACGCTAGCCCTCAAATTTGACTGGTGTGTTCTTTTTTTTAAAATTAAATTCAAAATTTATGATTTGATAAAAATATTTTTAACCTAATTGAAAACGATGGCAGTGGTAGAATAATCCAAACTTTATATCCTTCATTCATTGAAATCGGGAGCTTCTAGTTGGATCGAAAAGCAGACCCACACTGAGTAAGAATCCGATACGCAAAGTGTGAAAAATCCTTTTCGCGGCTTTTCTTATCGGTAGCTTTGTAGCATTTCTCGAGTCTCCATCTTCATTAAAAAATTGCAACCAAAATAGCAACCTCCAAGCAGCAACACCACACGCATAGTTGCATCCATTATTATTTGCCTTTGGTCAAACGAGAACTACAGCAAATTAAACTCCATCCATTGAACAACTCAGCCTCCGCTGCACATCTTGGACTATGCCAGTCATCAAAAGCCATCTAACCCCACTCTCAAAGCCTCAAATTTCTTCAGCATTCTTGACATTTATACTAAAGCACTGGTGACTACTGCTGAGTCACAAGCAGATCTTGTTGATATTTGTTTAGTTAGCCATGGACATCAAGAATTGGAGGAGGTCAGGCAGCACGAGAACTATCTATCTGGGAAGACATTATGAAGCTCTTGATCCTGCACTGAACTCGCCTGCATCAAATAATAAGCTGATCAAGTGGAAGTCATTATGGAGAAAGTTCTTGAAAGAGAAGAAGAAACTGTTCGAGCCTTCAGCTAGGGTGCATGTGCAGACTCCTTATGATACAGAAACTTATTTGCAGAATTTTGATCAAGGACAAACTTTGGAAGAACCTGAAGTCTTTCGATCATTTTCCATGCGTTTTGCTGATCCCTCCAAGCTGATCCTTCCTGATCTCGTAAGGCTTGATGAATATATAGATAGAGTCTAGTCTGTGTATCAGAGACTTTGTCCATAAGAGTTTGTAAGATCTTTCCTTTCAAGGAGCTCAGTTGCAAAGCATATATGTTTATTTGTTAGTATCCTGGCTCTTCCTTCTTGTAAATCTACCCTTTGGAGCTAAAGTTAAGTTGAAAATTTTGCTAGTAGCAGTTGTGTTAATGTCATATATCCTTTATGTTTCATATGTTGCGTGTCGAGACAGGGAGGTTTGGGTCTCCAAATAGGACTACGGGAAATACCGATCATCTGCTCTGTAATCTGCAATAATAGAGTTAAGTAGGTGGTTGTTTCCCTGGTTAAACTCCAATGTATAAGTTAACTAGTTTTACTCGGGGAGTGAATTAGAATAAAGGGGATGTTCTACATTATGCATCTCTAATTAATATCAGAGTTATTGGGTATTTTACCTGCAAGCACCTCTCTTATTAGTTATTACTGGTTCACTACGAGGATGCACTTTGCCAGAGCCCTTAATGCCCAAATAGCTGTTCATAAACTTCATATTAGGGCCGTGACGAGCTTAAGGCAATTAAGGCAGCCGTCCCCGCATCTCATGTGTTTTGCCTATTGTTTTTTTTTCCTTAACCCTCATCCTCAACGGACAAAGTCTTGAAAAAAAAATACTTTAGAAATTTATAAAAATACTAAAACGAGTTCACTTTTCTTCATAAAAACATTTTTATAAAGAATTAAAGAAAGAGAACACACCACAACATAAAAGAGGGATTCGGAGTGCGGCTCTTTTGCGGCCGGGATCTGCAAATCCAGCAATCGTCCGGTTAGGAAACATCCACGTCGTTGGTCCCAAAAAAAGGGCAAAACAACATCGTTTTGCCCTCAGCCGATCGAAAATCATAGCTTGTATCGTTAGCCAACTTCCACAAGCCTCTGCAAGTTGTACTGTATATGTACTTTGAACTGTTCATCAAAAAATTAAAAATCCTGCTTAAATCAATTCCTGTTGTGTAAACATAATCAAAAGCTTTCCTCAAATGTTAATATTTCCATTCACTTTCTTCTCTCATTCCTTCAAATACTGAGATTATTTCAAACGGTGTCATAGGGTTAGTGTAATCTGACGAAATTGAAGCACTCCTGATACACAAACGAGGCAATGGGCATGCAATGCTAAAGGGGATTTTTCTCCTTCAGTCACCCAAGTTGTCTTCCGGCAGCTAAGTATGTGCATTTGAAAAATTGCATTCAATGTAATATGGGTTTTTAGGTTAATATTTGTGTTCATGTTTCTGTGAGAATGAGTTAGTAATGTACACATCCATGTTCATGTGATTACTTCACTTGTTAATACATGTTTGTTTGGCAGCATTGATTGTATACAAAACACAGCAGAGCATAGCACAGCATGTGACCACACGTTTTCTTATTTATAACATTCTCTCTGATTATCTCGTGGTTAAATTAAGAATTTTCCCTGCAATGTATTCGCTTGCCTATACATTTACATGTTCCACTTGAAAAAACTTTCCAACTGTTTATTACTGATGTCTTTGTAGTTCTTTAAATTTGACCAAGACAGTAATATTTCTTTTTTACCTACATATTGTACTTATTGGTTCGAATTAGTGACCTGTTTAGGAACATCCTACAAATTTTATTTGTAAGCGTACTCAAGTATTTTAATATATTTCTTTGTTCCCTTTTTTTTTAATGATGTGCATAGGTTCCTTTTAATGGAAAACCATACAAGTGCGAATGTTTGTTTTTTACCTACTGTTGGACAGTTACTTGATTTTGAAGAAGAAGCGTACAACTTTTACAATTGTTATGGTGCAACTATGGGCTTCGGTATACGTAGAGAGTATGGGAACAAGAAATGACTCTGGTGTGTTGACATCTAGGAGGTTTACATGCTGCAAAGCAGGGTTTCGAAGGATCGATAAACGTGATAGAGAAATTAAGCGTCCTCGTGCAGAAACGAAGACTGGTTGTGTTGCTTAGATGGTCATTGTTCTAGATAGGGAGAAAAAAAAATACAAGGTGACCGAGTTTGAATCAAGCCACAACTATGACCTTCATACTGATACTTATGTTCATCTCATGCCGTCACAGAGGAATGTGAGCAATACGCAAGGCATCGACGCTTCCTTAGCCGAAGCTGCAGGATTATCTTTAAAGCAATTTCATGAGCTAATGTCAGCACAAGTAGGTGACAAAGAAAATTTAGGATGCACCAAAGAAGACTTGAAGCGATACCTCCGTAGTAGAAGACAAAGAAACTTACGATATGGTGAGGCCGTGGCAATAATGAGATATTTTGAAGATCAAACTTCTATGAATCCTTCTTTCTTCCATGTAGCACAACTTGATTGTGATGAGCTAATCACAAATATTTTTTGGGCTGATGCACGCATGATCATGGAATACTCCTACTTTGGGGATGTTGTCATATTAGGTACCACATACAAGACAAACAAACAGTGCCAGCCTCTTGGAGTATTTGTTGGGTTCAACCAATATAGGCAATTAGTAGTTTTTGGGGCTGCTTTGCTTTATGATGAAACAATTGATTCTTTTAATTGGCTATTCACGACGTTCATCGAAGCTATGGGAGGCAAACATCCTAGAACAATCTTCACTGACCAAGATGCAGCAATGGCTGTAGCAATTTTTATAGTTCTCCCACAGACCTTTCATGGTTTATGTACTTTTCATATTTGGAGAAATTTTATAAAACACTTGGGATATCTTTGTAGGAAGGGATTGTCACTCTCGGACATGTTTCGAAATTGTATGTTCCATATTGAAGACGAGAAGGAGTTTCTTGAGACTTGGCAGGAACTCATGCTAGTCCATGAGTTGAAGACAAATGAATGGATCAAAAGCATATTTGCAGCTAGAGTGAAGTGGTCACAATGCTACCTGATGGGTACCTGGACGGCTGGGATGCGTAGTACACAATTGAGTGAAATCTTTAATGCAGATTTAAAGTACCATCTAAAGTTAGATCATGATATTCTGCAATTCTTCACACATTTTGGTCATGTTGTTGCCTCGAAGCGATACAAAGAGATGATCTCAGAATACAAAAGTAAGAAAAAATTACTAATAATGGCAATCAAAAACTCACCAATGCTAAATTGCGTAGCGAAGGTATACACTCCTCCATTGTTTAAAGAGTTTCATGCCCAGTTCGATGAATCCTTGGGGCTACTCATACAGAGAACAAGTGTCGCACCTAATTCTCTAGTTGAGTGCATTGTTGGACAGCATGATGGATTATCAAAACAGCGTACCATTACATTTGATGCATCGACGAAAACCATAACATGCAGTTGTTTGCTTTTCCAAAGTGTTGGAATGTTATGTTCGCATTCTCTGAAAGTGTTAGATCACTTTAATGTAAAAATAGTTCCAGATCAATACATCATCAGGCGATGGACACACAAGTCTATGGATGCCTCAGTTATTCAAGTTGACAGAGGTGCTATATCTATCGATCCCAATCTTGACATTGCAGAGAGGTACAAGATGATGGCTACATTGTTGATACACTTAGCTGCCCGAGCTGTCGAGTCTCAAAGTGCAACCGAAGATGTCATTTCTATGGCAACCAAAATGAGTCGCAAGATTGGAGACAAATGTGATGTATTGTCAGCACGTGAGATGAGAGAGAGGAAGTCGTTTGAAAGAGATTTGGGCTAAGATGATGTGGCAACCATGAAACTTTCATCCCGAGTAGCTGAATCATAGTTTCCAAACCCAAAAGGTATAAAGAAGCGTGAGACCAACAAAACAAGAAAACGATTGAAGAGTTTTCTTGATAAATGGAGACTAGGAAAGGCATGCAAAATGAAAGGCATACCAATGCACCGGGTATGTGGTGTACAACAATGTTACTGCAGTGTTGTTGTATTCCCTATTTGTTAGCATAAATTTTATTTTCATCCGTACTATTAAGTGAAAAAGTTTACTTGTTGAAATAGTCAGGGGAGCAGCAGGGCCAGCAATGTACTCGACACACAGAAAAGGCCACTGAGGAAAATAATTACTGCACAACTGAAACTTGTCAAGCCTCACAGCAATCGGTAGGTAACCTCCTTGTATATCCCTTAAATATGATATAAATTCGAAAGGCACCTAGCAAATATATTTAGGTGGAATTTTTTTTCTTCTCGTGTAGCAAACATTATTAAGCAATATGACATCTGTACTTATACAGTGTAGCACGACTAGCATTCCACTAGCTTCTCTAACAAATTTTTCGCTCATGAAAATGGTACATTTCGTAGCTTGAATTTACTTCTTGATTTTCTTTAAGCTATACTGACCATAATTACGAGATACCTTAACATACAGTGGTGTTTTGGACAGACGCCGCACCTCTCTGTTCCCCATTTCATACAGCAGAACGGTCCTTTTTTGATGAACCAAGTCGAAGACTTGCAGCTATAGACAAGAGAAGTTGGTACGTAAACAGACTTGCAGCTATATGACTTTTGATACTCACCAAACGAAGGCTTTAATCTGTACCAGATCATGATGTCTTAAATTCTTTTCTCTTTTTGGGGTTTTTGATAAAGAAGCTACTTCTTGAAGTTTTTAGGAGTCTTCCTATGTTTTCTTTGTTATTTTATTTTTCTGGAAAAAAAAGAATAACCTCCTGTGTGTATATCTATGGATGACAATCCGGAGATCAATGTGCTTAGAGAAATGCTTGTATAAATTAATAGAGATCGTAATCTATATTCTATATATTCACATGTTTCAGGTTAGTTTGCCGCTTGATGGGCACCTGCTTGACTTTTGTGGTTGTGCTTTAGAAGCATTAATGAGTAATTCTGCTCTTGAATACCATGCTTGTAGATACTAATTTAGGCTCGACATACCATCAAGTTGGATTTCCAAGTGTGTTTTAGCAGATACCATTACAAGGAGAATTTTGAGTAGAGCCGCGCCTATGTTGAAGCTATCATTTAAGATATTGATAAACAATGTGGCATTTTCAAGCCTGCTACCCAGAAATTAGAAGACTCCTAAAAGAAAAGTGTATACCTTGTGATGGAAGTGGATACTAACTACTGCACTTTAGGTGAATTTTGTAGAGTTACTTTCATTAGCTTTCATGTTAATATCTACTGAATGGAGTGCATTATTGCGAACACAAATTGAATGAAATTGTCTAATATTACTCTTATCTCTATCTTCTTATTCCAGATAATAATATGATTTTCAAGTTAAATAAACACATTTGAAGGTAATATATCTAATAATAGTAGTAGCACTTTGAAATGTAATTGTGACACTGATTTTTCTCGTATTCCATACAGACTTATATTGGCTCCTCTCACAAGGAAACATTCGACATTGACATACGGTATTGGACTAGCACGCTAGAGAACATCCAATGCAGCTTTTGCTTACAGTAGTAGCTAGTGTAGGTTTATGTGGATGACATGCTTGGGGATTGTATTCATGTGTTTGTATAACATGTTCATGTATTTGTGCAATCTGATCATATATCTGCGTGACATATTCAAGAAGTAATTAGCATAGGTTGACCACATTGCAGAACATTGTTGTTGATGTGGTTGTGCAACATGTTCATGTATTTGTTTCAGGTGATCATGTCTTTGTGTAGCTTGTCCATGTGTGTGGAGTTCATTCTTATGATAGTTTGGAGTTACAGGGCTTAATATGATGCTAATTGTCACATTTTCGATGTTAGAGACGTTTTGTAAAGTTTGTTTTCTTTGTAGGAGCAAACAAAATTTTGTAAAACGGTTTGAATGAACTGGATCTCCTATGTCATGAGCGAAGTGTATGGTGCAGTTTATGATCATGTAGAGGGAACGGGTCTCGAATAGGTACTAGTCTCAATGGAAAAAATGTTGATGGTATACTGGTACTTATGCTGAAATGCCAACTCTTGTGACATGTTAGAATTAACGAGTGGATGTTAACATATCCCTGGGATTATGTTCAAGTGATTGTGTAATATGTTTCTGTGTTTGCGGGGCATATTCATGTAGTAACTTTCTACATGTTGATATTAGTCCAAATGCTCAAGTCTTGTGTTCTTGTTGGATTGGTTATGTTTAAGTCAGATGTAATGCTTACTCCATGTTTTTTTCTTTAACAAATAGAGATGAAAAATTTTGAAAAACAACATATGATATAATTATTGCGACCAGTCTAGACAAACAGCGATGAAAAATATTTAATCAGATGATGAAAAAACAGACTTTCATCACACAATAACAAAATGTTGATCCAACAAATGGAAATGATGTGACAGTAGAAAACATTGAAAGTAACAACATATTGGCTAAAAACATGAAGTTTCAAAATACAGAAGCAAAAAAAAAAATCACATTCATCTGCTTTATCTTGCACCCACTGCACACTGTTCTTTCACCTGCCACAAATTTGCTGAATCAGTTGCTTCCCCCCCCCACCTGCTTTCTTTTTTCGAAACCTACGTATCGGACTAAAGCTAATCCTCCCGGCATATGTGGGTGAGCATATCAGAGATATGGACTCGCTCAGCAATGGATCGTCCATGCACAGTTGTAGACTGCGTACACTCCAGGCGTGTCATGTGCTCCCATCTAAGAATGCGCTTTGCCATTACGTTATTCTCCTCACGAATCCTATTCAACGCCTTAGATAATGATTTGAAGTCACCACGCTCGAGTTGTTCTACTTTTTTCTTTGGAGCACGATAGTCCATTACCGCTAATTAGCGATGAAGATTCATGGATTCGTCCATGCGGTATTGCCACTCTAGCTGCATTGTAGAATATTTTTTCTGGCTTTGGAATAATGACGGCTGCATGTCATACAAAAATTCTCCTGTTGTCTCCAATGCCCAACGCCTTCCCATCCATTGATATATTATACAGGGTATATATTGTGGTAGAAAGGCAGGCGGATTTTTATGGGAAAAGGAGCTTGAGGAAGCTA